>CM060909.1:706004475-706604475 GCA_030737875.1 Allium sativum
GTAAATGAACAAATCTAAATCCCCTAATTTGTTTTGCAAATGACCATACTCTTTTAGGTTCAGACGATCAACTCTCTGTTATTATCCACTATTTTCCACCATGCCATCAACGGTCGTCCGTTGGTTCGTTGTCATGGTCGTTCGGAGGACGCTCGTTTAGCCGACTTCCATAACGCCGGTAATATTTAGCCGGTCATGTTTATGAAGCCGGATAAACTGTCAACATGGCTACAGCGGGAAAAAAAAAGACCATCGTTTGAAGTCGACTACATGACAATGGTCATTTTTAAACTGTTATCCTTGCATCTTCATTCTCTATGTTGTATCATAACTTAAAATTTTAGTTTATACAGATTTCTTTGAAAGTTCATGCCATCTTTGAATAACGATTTATATACAGTTTCAATTATATCAGATAGTCCAATAAAAAAATATTAGCTTACTATAACTGATTGTCAAGTCCGTCTCAATTCAATTAGAATATGTTCAATTCTCAGCATAAAAAAAGTCAGTACCATTCTCAACAATAGAATCAACGTTCGTTTTTTAGGATTTTCCAACAAATTTCAAATTTATATCATTCTTCACAAAATTTCATTTCTATCGTTTCCAACAAAATTTGAATTATTACTAAAATTATTTTTAAAATATCTCATTCTAACAAACCTATAAATGGAAAATTAATTGTTTTCCAAATTAAATCGTTTATCAATATGCATTTATGACATGCTGTAACAACCCGAAAATTTAGGCCAGTTTAAAATTTTTATTTTGGCAATTTTAGCGAATTTTGATTATTTAAAATGAATCATTTTAAATAATATCGACGAGAAATTTATTTTGAATATATTTAGAACGTATATATTATATACGTTGTCGTTAGAATATAAATAATTATAAATAGAATTGAAAATGGCGCGATAGTTCGATAATTCGATTTCAAACTTCAATTGAATGTACCGGGTGCAAAATAAACCGGATTTTAGTGAAACCAAAAACATTAGAATCTATTTGTGAATGTCTTTCCAACGAATCCGAAAATTCGAAATTTCATAGCGGGAAACAAAAGAAATGTCTAGTTGAAAATTCTGAATAGTCGCTATGGAATTCAGGCCCTTAAAAATGGACATTTTGCAAACGACCTCGGATTTCGACGAAACCACTTTTGTTGGGTCCGTGATGTAAAGTTATTGCTAGATTCCAAATTTCATAATTTTTCGAATCAATATGTGAGTGTGGCAAAGGAAAACGCGTTTGACCAGTTTTAGTTGATTTTAATCGACTGGAAATTGGCCATTTTTCTAACGGTCTCAGAATTCGACGAAACTAGTTTTGTTAGGACCGTATCGTCAATACTAAGCTAAAAAATATTTTTCGGGAATTTTTCTAGTTAGTATGTGACCCCAGTAAATTGAAATGCGCGTTCAAATTCAATATATAGAGTTATATGTTGATTTTGACGGAAACTGATCGAAACGGTCGAATTGGCTTACGGGACATATCCCATTGTGTTCGGAATGGGGGTAATTAGCTAGGGACGACAATCGACGGGTTCGATTTCGAGTCCGAAATTTAAAGTTGCTTTTAGGAGATTAATATATTAAATAATATAAAATTTTATAACCCCCCCCATATATTTTCCCTCTCCCCCAAATCAGTTCCATACCCGACAGTTATATATATATATATAAAAGGGGGAAAGCGCTCGACGGAGGACCGTCGCCCCCATCGCCAGTGATCCTAGCGCCGCCACCGGAGGCCGACCTCCTCCTCTCCCACTCCGACGACGACGAGACCCCCCCAACTCCTCCTCCTCCGCTGAAAACCACGGCTGAACCGAAATCGATGCACCCCATCGTCGACGTCCACCGCCCCTCAGCTCCGCTTCCTCCTCCACCGGCCGACGTGCTTCACCGCGCCCTAGCCCAGAAGACCCCAGCGAGCCGCCATCGTGCGCCTACCCTCGTCTCCGACCATCAAAGACCACAAAGTGAAACCCTAATTTCTGCGGTACGTATTCTGACTTCTTCGTAGATATAAATCCGATTTCTTCGTATATGATAGCTTAGATTTTTCTTTGAATGAAAGATTAGATTTTCTGAACCAGAAAAGATACGATTTTTATATTTTTAGAATAATAAAAATAGGATTTTTATTTAAGTAGAGTAATAGAAATTCTATCTCTATATAATAGCGATTATAAAAATTCGATTTTTATATGCTAGAGAAGGTTAAAAATATAATTTTTATAATATAGAGAAGTTAAAAATATAATTTTTATACTAGTGGCATAATAAAAATATGATTTTTAAATTATAAAAGTAATAAAAATATGATTTTTATCCAGTGGCGATAATAAAAATATAATTTTTATATGAGAGGAATGTTAAAAATATAATTTTTATATAAGGTAGAGTATAAAAATATGATTTTTATCAATGTGAGAGATTAAAAATATGATCTTTATTATTTGAAGAGTGAAGTAAAAATATGATTTTTATATACTGAATAGCGAAGTAAAAATATGATTTTTATATATTGAATGGCGAAGTAAAAATATGATTTTTATATATTGAACGACGAAGTAAAAATATGATTTTTATATATTGAACGGCGAAGTAAAAATATGATTTTTATATATTGAATAGCGAAGTAAAAATATGATTTTTATATATTGAATAGCGAAGTAAAAATATGATTTTTATATATTGAATAGCGAAGTAAAAATTCAATTTTTATTTATGTAGTGGCTACGGGCAACGAAAGTGACGAAAGGCGAGCACGGCGAAGATGTTCTACATATGAAGAGTCAAGGCGTTTGGATTAGCTAGTCGGTGAGAATTTCTCACTCTTCAATCTCTTTTTCTAGTTAAAATATATACTAGGATGCAGACGGTGTTTAGTAGCACCCGACACCCGTCATCCACAGACCATGGATGGCTTGTTTGTTTAATTGTTTGGTTGTGTAGTTGGTTAGATTATTTGGTTTGGAATTGAATTGTTTGGTGAAATGAAATTGATTTGATTGATGTGTGAATGGCGTGGGCCTTCACTAGACCGGGGATAAGGCTAGGCCTTGTCCCGTTTCTAGTATCGTGCCGTTATGCCGCCGAAATTTTCTAAAAATAACTTAGAAAAATAAAGATAACATTTTATTTAATAAATGAACCGAATAGAATATTCATAGGTTGAATAAAATAGTTTGATCGTTAAAAATATAATTTTTAACGTGAATGTGAATAAATAAATATTCATTTACAAACCGGACGGTTTGTTTATGTACACCTATTTGAAGGACATTGATTGGGACGATAAATTTTACACATCGCCCAACTGCACAAATAAAATCTGTGTTTGATTGTTTGAAACCCCACACGGGTATTGGGATGATATTTGACGTACACTAATCCCGATTGTTTAGTTGTATGTCGATCGATTGATTGACAGACTGTTATAAGCGTTAAATATTTATATTTGATGCTTATACAGTGTAGAATGCACTTTGGATGATGGTTGATTATTCATCGTTGTTCTTGTATACATGTGTTGTAGAAAATCCATATAATTAACATTATATGGTAATTGATTGAGCCTCATTCCAGTTTTGAAAAAGAAAGTTTTGAAATAGAAATATTTGAAATAGAAATATATGAAGCCGTGTTGATTAGATTGACGCCATTTTGACGTGAATGATATTTATATCGATTTTATTCATTTTATAATGAATATCGAAAGTGATTTCAAAATCTGATATTTTGAAAAGAATTGAAATTCGAATTAAATTGAATATAAATGAATTCGAATTAAATTGAATATAAATGAATTCGAATTGAAATTGAATATAAATAAATTCGAATTGAAATCGAATATAAACAAATTCGAATTGAAATCGAATATAAACGAATTCGAATTGAAATCGAATATAAAAGAATTCAAATTGAAATTGAATATAAATGAATTCGAATTGAAATGGAATAGAAATGAATTCGAATTGAAATTGAATTGAATTGAAATTGAATTGAATTTGAAATCGATTTGAAATGAATTTAAAATGAATTTATATTGGAATATTCAATTTTGATTTGAAATTGAATATCAAGTTGAAACAGTTTTGAAAACGAATTTAAAACGATTTATAAAATTCGTTTTAAATAGAATCGACGAAATATATATTATATATATAATATAATGGCCTGAATAGAATGCGCCGCGCCGCGGAAGTTCGCGAGTTTCGACCATTGACTTCGAACGGATATTACGGGAGATCCGACTGTCGGATTCTCCTAAAACCGGAACCGTTAGGTTCGTATCGAAAAGAGCTTTCTAACAAATATTAGAAATTTGAAATCTAACGGTTGGATTTGGAATTATGTCCAAATCAAATTTGAAAAAGGTCGTTTTAAGTGCAGTTCGATGGCCATTGATGGAAATCGACTGTACGGGCCTTGATAAAATTATTAAAAATAGTAATAATTTGTGTAAAATCATAAGAAATGATTTAGAAAGAATTGGGATGAAAAACTCCATATTTGAAAAGATAAAAATAGATTTTTATCGAAATGAACTAGTTTTGAACTAGAATTATAATTCTATTTATTTTTAAATATATAAATTGAATTTGAAATGGTTTTGAAAATGACCAGAATTTCCAATGATTGCATTGGAATGGATTTGAATCGAAATTGTCTTCAGAATATTTCGATGTTGGATTTCGTGATTATACAGATGTTGTTATGGAAATTTGAAAGATATATATATATATATATATCGTTATTTCCAATACGATATCTGTTGGTCGTAGAATTTGATATCGAATATAAGCCGATATATTTTCTATTCAGAGCCTTGTATTTAATATCAAACGTGATTTGGGTCTGTCGTGAATGGTGTCTTGACTAACACTGTTCTTAAGCCCAGTTGAGAAAAGATTAAATCTTTTTATTTAGATTTAATGAAGTGTACCAATTAAATAATATTTAAATTGGAATTGAATTCGAATTGATTTTTGGGTTTATCGTGAACCGTGCTTTAAATGACACTGATTCTTTAACCCAGTCACAGATTAAAACTAAGTGGAGTTTTAATGAATCTTTAATTAGATTGAAATAATCGAGAATGGAGTATCACCAGTTTTGCTCCAGGCGTTAGTTAAATCTTTAATTAGGTTTGAACGTGAAATGGTAATTGAATTTACCGATAACACCGTGGTGTTAGATATGAAGTAAGACCCGTTTTACTTCATGGGATTAATAGGTTGGGATTGGGAAATTAAAACCAATGATTACTTCGGTAAGGTTCGTTAATCTCGACTAGTTGAATCGAAATTCAAAAGGAGATTAGAGAATAAATTCAAGGAATTTATCTTGGATAAAATTAATGGGAACCTTTCCCTATGAATGTGAAATTTAGAAACTAACCGTCGGTTAGCCAAGCAGAATGGTTTTCTGGATATTGATCTGATGTTGGTTTCGGCCTTCGGGGTTAATATTTGGGGAATTATTCTCTTGATTAATTTACAGTTAGTGACTGATGAATTGGAATGAGGCGTATGTTGTGTTTGTGTAACACTTATTTAAAATATACGCGAGTTATTCGGAAAGACCGGGTTTATCCCATTCCGAATAACTGATACGACGATAAGTCGAAGATGAAGACAGTGGTTGAAGACCGGAAGTCTTCACATCGTTTGGGTGATTACTGATGATCTTGATTGGGCTGTACACCCAAGATGAGGGAATCAATCGGTGGTCGTCCAGATGTGTTGGGAGATCGATGGATATAGGAGGAAAGTGCCTCCGGTTTCGTTCAGACCCAGAACGGACTTGTAAATGGACTGTGTGTCTGACATTGGATTTCATTCTGTGTGACTGATATCGGTTGCATAGAGTGGTTTGCCTGTGTGGCATGCTAAGATGCAATTGATCGAGGCTTCTGTTGAAAAGCAAAGTCTTGTGGTGATGATCAAAGCACAGCCTGTGTGGCACAGCTTTGTGTAACGTGAATTCGCGAGCCTCACACCCCGGTTGTGAACCAAAAACGGGAGAGGACCTCAGGGAGGGCATGCGTTTCTTTCTAGCTAGGGTGGTGTCAGTGACCTACCAGCCCTGACATTTATATACTTTTCACTTGTGTGGTTGTTGCTGTTGCGAGGCGCCTCGGTTAGATCGGACGATCCGGGTCCGATGGAGCCATTCGTTGGCTCATTTACGCCTCAAAGGGCGGGGAAACGCAGTGTTCAGGCATTTTAATCCACATCGGTGGACCGGCCCTGACGATCCAAGGGTCGATGCGCTCTGACCCTGAGGCTCGGGCTAGAGAGTCTCGAAGACGGTGAGGACGATCCCTGGCCTCGGTTCATAGATGGAAACCCAATTTCCAAATACGTGACTTTGCGATTTTGAATGTATAACCTATTTATGGCGACATAGTGGCATGGGACGCTCATGTCGCCTATGATTGATATTTATGGTTGAAATTGTTTTAAACACTGTACACTTATTATAGTATCAAATGATTTGTTTTTAAACGTATCAAGCATTCTTTGGCTGTTATAAGGGAAAATCCTATCCCCCGGCTTGCGTTGCATTGTGTGATAGGACCTGGGTCTTATAACAGCTTCATTTTTCTTTATTTAGCATTGCGCTGTTTGTTTTATGCACTGGTATTCTTGGGAGGAAACCCGTTCCGTGTTATACGGCGTGGTCCTTTGATTTACCTAACTTTAAAAATAAAGGTTAATAACTGTTTTAGTTCTCACACCAGTCACATGACTGACCTGGAGTTTATTGTTTTAACCTAAACTCTGGGTGCCCTTATTTTGACACGGGCAGCTAGTAGTTTTGGTTTTGCAGATTTATATTCACAGGATCCTGGTTTACAGCTGGAACGATATCCGGAAAGCTTTGTATCTGTATATCTCTTCTAGTTGTGTATTGTATTATTTTCCGCTTTGATGTATTTAAATGTAATTTAAATCTCTGATATTTCTGTGTAATGTATATTCATTTATACTCTGTATATTCTTGTAATCTGATGCGTTGTTGTAATATATAATGAAATGTTCTTCCGTCTGTGTTCTGTTGTGGCTTGTTCTCGAACTATCCGCGCTTTCCTTCGCGGGGAAGTTACGGGTTTTCACAGTTGGTATCAGAGCTTTGGTTTACAAAGAAGAGAACAAGGCACATTAGAACCATATGAAAGAATTAATCAGATATTGGGTTAGTAATATCCAATTGGAATGACTCGTTAGAGATAGGATCAGTAGTATCCTAGAACGAGTGTGAAGAGTATATTTTTAAAATGAAAACAAATTTTGTTTTGAAAATCTAAATCAATTATTCGTATTTGATTATTTATTTGTATTGATTTGGACAGTCCAGTATATAAAGATTTTGCATATACGCCTTGCAAACGTGTATTTGACGTTTTAATATACTGGATAGATATAGAATTACACTCGAATCGCCCGGAGATGATTTTGATGATGGAGCTCCATCATTAGAATTCATGTTCGAGTGACGAAAGTGGACTTTCTATATATTTCCTGTTGACTGGTGTGAGAACCAAAATTAGATAGGGCCTATTGTTGTGATTTGGCATCAAAAATTTGATTTTTGACTATGTATCAAAGTTATGAATTTCAAAAGCTAATTAACTAATTGACTGATGGTTGTGTTGTTTGATTATTGGTTGATTAATTAAAATTTAAACCATTTAGTCAAATTGTACCAAAAAGTGAGTTGCATTGAAAATTTGTCGCATTTGCTTGCATATACATGTACTTACATTGAACAGGTCATAGCAAGGAGGCTAGAGCAGAGAATAAAATTTGTTTGCCCGACAAATAGGTACATGTTTACTACATAATTTACTGTTTTATTTGGGTGATGATGATTTTATGAGCTGATTGGCTAGCCGCTTGGCTTTTTCTTTTTCTTTTTGAGATCAGAAGGCCTATATGGCAATTTCGGGATTTTCCCGTGGCTCCCGGTGCAGGGGAGGTTATGGCGAAATTTTTCGAAAATTCCGGGTGTTAGCCAAATTTTTGAAATTTTTGAAAATTCTCAGAAACTGAAAAGTTGGAGAATGGAAGCCGGATAGAACGTAGAGTTGATTAATAAACCACTTTCGACTTTGTTCCTTTTTGGGGACGAAAAGTTTTAAGTGGGGGAGATTGTAACAACCCGAAAATCTGGGCCAGTTTAAATTTTTTATTTTGGCAATTTTAGCGAATTTTGATTATTTAAAATGAATCATTTTAAATAATATCGACGAGAAATTTATTTTGAATATATTTAGAACGTATATATTATATACGCCGTCGATAGAATATAAATAATTATATATAATTATAAATAGAATTGAAAATGGCGCGGTAGTTCGATAATTCGATTTCAAACTTCAATTGAATGTACCGGGTGCAAAATAAACCGGATTTTAGTGAAACCAAAAACATTAGAATATATTTGTGAATATCTTTCCAACGAATCCGAAAATTCGAAATTTCATAGCGGAAATCAAAAGATATGTCCAGTTGAAAATTCTGAATAGTCGCTATGGAATTCAGGCCCTTAAAAATGGACATTTTGCAAACGACCTCGGATTTCGACGAAACCACTTTTGTTGGGTCCGTGATGTAAAGTTATTGCTAGATTCCAAATTTCATAATTTTTCGAATCAATATGTGAGCGTGTCAAAGGAAAACGCGTTTGACCAGTTTCAGTTGATTTTAATCGACTGGAAATTGGCCATTTTTCTAACGGTCTCAAAATTCGACGAAACTAGTTTTGTTAGGACCGTATTGTCAATACTAAGCTAGAAAATATTTTCGGGAATTTTTCTAGTTAGTATGTGACCCCGGTAAATTGAAATGCGCGTTCAAATTCAATATATAGAGTTATATGTTGATTTTGATGGAAACTGATCGAAACGGTCGAATTGGCTTACGGGACATATCCCATTGTGTTCGGAATGGGGGTAATTAGCTAGGGACGACAATCAGCGGGTTCGATTTCGAGTCCGAAATTTAAAGTTGCTTTTAGGAGATTAATAAATTAAATAATATAAAATTTTATAACCCCCCCTTATATTTTTCCCTCTCCCCCAAATCAGTTCCATACCCGACAGTTTTATAAAAATAAAAAAAAATAAAAAAAGAAAAGGGGAAAGCGCTCGACGGAGGACCGTCGCCCCCATCGCCAGTGATCCTTGTGCCGCCACCGGAGGCCGACCTCCCCCTCTCCCACTCCGACGACGACGAGACCCACCCAGCTCCTCCTCCTCCGCTGTAAACCACGACTGAACCAAAATCGATGCACCCCATCGTCGACGTCCACCGCCCCTCAGCTCCGCTTCCTCCTCCACCGGCCGACGTGCTTCACCGCGCCCTAGCCCAGAAGACCCCAGCGAGCCGCCATCGTGCGCCTGCCCTCGTCTCCGACCATCAAAGACCGCAAAGTGAAATCCTAATTTCTGCGGTACGTATTCTGACTTCTTCGTAGATATAAATCCGATTTCTTCGTATATGATAGCTTAGATTTTTCTTTGAATGAAAGATTAGATTTTCTGAACCAGAAAAGATACAATTTTTATATTTTTAGAATAATAAAAATAGGATTTTTATTTAAGTAGAGTAATAGAAATTCTATCTCTATATAGTAGCGATTATAAAAATTCGATTTTTATATGCTAGAGAAGGTTAAAAATATAATTTTTATAATATAGAGAAGTTAAAAATATAATTTTTATACTAGTGGCATAATAAAAATATGATTTTTAATTTATAAAAGTAATAAAAATATGATTTTTATCCAGTGGCAATAATAAAAATATAATTTTTATGTGAGAGGAATGTTAAAAATATAATTTTTATATAAGGTAGAGTATAAAAATATGATTTTTATCAATGTGAGAGATTAAAAATATGATCTTTATTATTTGAAGAGTGAAGTAAAAATATGATCTTTATATATTGAAGAGTGAAGTAAAAATATGACTTTTATATATTGAATGGCGAAGTAAAAATATGATTTTTATATATTGAATGGCGAAGTAAAAATATGATTTTTATATATTGAATAGCGAAGTAAAAATATGATTTTTATATATTGAATAGCGAAGTAAAAATATGATTTTTATATATTGAATAGCGAAGTAAAAATTCAATTTTTATATATGTAGTGGCTACGGGCAACGAAAGTGACGAAAGGCGAGCACGGTGAAGATGTTCTACATATGAAGAGTCAAGGCGTTTGGATTAGCTAGTCGGTGAGAATTTCTCACTCTTCAATCTCTTTTTCTAGTTAAAATATATACTAGGATGCAGACGGTGTTTAGTAGCACCCGACACCCGTCATCCACAGACCATGGATGGCTTGTTTGTTTAATTGTTTGGTTGTGTAGTTGGTTAGATTATTTGGTTTGGAATTGAATTGTTTGGTGAAATGAAATTGATTTGACTGATGTGTGAATGGCGTGGGCCTTCACTAGACCGGGGATAAGGCTAGGCCTTGTCCCGTTTCTAGTATCGTGCCGTTATGCCGCCGAAATTTTCTAAAAATAACTTAGAAAAATAAAGATAACATTTTATTTAATAAATGAACCGAATAGAATATTCATAGGTTGAATAAAATAGTTTGATCGTTAAAAATTTAATTTTTAACGTGAATGTGAATAAATAAATATTCATTTACAAACCGGACGGTTTGTTTATGTACACCTATTTGAAGGACATTGATTGGGACGATAAATTTTACACATCGCCCAACTGCACAAATAAAATCTATGTTTGATTATTTGAAACCCCACACGGGTATTGGGATGATATTTGACGTACACTAATCCCGATTGTTTAGTTGTATGTCGATCGATTGATTGACAGACTGTTATAAGCGTTAAATATTTATATTTGATGCTTATACAGTGTAGAATGCACTTTGGATGATGGTTGATTATTCATCGTTGTTATTGTATACATGTGTTGTAGAAAATCCATATAATTAACATTATATGGTAATTGATTGGGCCTCATTCCAGTTTTGAAAAAGAAAGTTTTGAAATAGAAATATTTGAAATAGAAATATATGAAGCCGTGTTGATTAGATTGACGCCATTTTGACGTGAACGATATTTATATCGATTTTATTCATTTTATAATGAATATCGAAAGTGATTTCAAAATCTGATATTTTGAAAAGAATTGAAATTCGAATTAAATTGAATATAAATGAATTCGAATTAAATTGAATATAAATGAATTCGAATTGAAATTGAATATAAATAATTTCGAATTGAAATCGAATATAAACAAATTCGAATTGAAATCGAATATAAATAAATTCGAATTGAAATCGAATATAAACAAATTCGAATTGAAATCGAATATAAACGAATTCGAATTGAAATCGAATATAAAAGAATTCAAATTGAAATTGAATATAAATGAATTCGAATTGAAATGGAATAGAAATGAATTCGAATTGAAATTGAATTGAATTGAAATTGAATTGAATTTGAAATCAATTTGAAATGAATTTAAAACGAATTTATATTGGAATATTCAATTTTGATTTGAAATTGAATATCAAGTTGAAACAGTTTTGAAAACGAATTTTAAAACGATTTATAAAATTCGTTTTAAATAGAATCGACGAAATATATATTATATATATAATATAATGGCCTGAATAGAATGCGCCGCGCCGCGGTAGTTCGCGAATTTCGACCATTGACTTCGAACGGATATTACGGGAGATCCGACCGTCGGATTCTCCTAAAACCGGAACCGTTGGGTTCGTATCGAAAAGAGCTTTCTAACAAATATTAGAAATTTGAAATCTAACGGTTGGATTTGGAATTATGTCCAAATCAAATTTGAAAAAGGTCGCTGTAAGTGCAGTTCGATGGCCATATTTGAAAAACATAAGAAATGATTTAGAAAGAATTGGGATGAAAAACTCCATATTTGAAAAGATAAAAATAGATTTTTATCGAAATGAACTAGTTTTGAACTAGAATTATAATTCTATTTATTTTTAAATAAAAAATTGAATTTGAAATGGTTTTGAAAATGACCAGAATTTCCAATGATTGCATTGGATTGGATTTGAATCGAAATTGTCTTCGGAATATTTCAATGTTGGATTTCGTGATTATACAGATGTTGTTATGGAAATTTGAAAGATATATATATATATATATATATCATTATTTCCAATACGATATCTGTTGGTCGTAGAATTTGATATTGAGTATAAGCCGATATATTTTCTATTCAGAGCCTTGTATTTAATATCAAACGTGATTTGGGTCTGTCGTGAATGGTGTCTTGACTAACACTGTTCTTAAGCCCAGTTGAGAAAAGATTAAATCTTTTTATTTAGATTTAATGAAGTGTACCAATTAAATAATATTTAAATTGGAATTGAATTCGAATTGATTTTTGGGTTTATCGTGAACCGTGCTTTAAATGACACTGATTCTTTAACCCAGTCACAGATTAAAACTAAGTGGAGTTTTAATGAATCTTTAATTAGATTGAAATAATCGAGAATGGAGTATCACCAGTTTTGCTCCAGGCGTTAGTTAAATCTTTAATTAGGTTTGAACGTGAAATGGTAATTGAATTTACCGATAACACCGTGGTGTTAGATATGAAGTAAGACCCGTTTTACTTCATGGGATTAATAGGTTGGGATTGGGAAATTAAAACCAATGATTACTTCGGTAAGGTTCGTTAATCTCGACTAGTTGAATCGAAATTCAAAAGGAGATTAGAGAATAAATTCAAGGAATTTATCTTGGATAAAATTAATGGGAACCTTTCCCTATGAATGTGAAATTTAGAAACTAACTGTCGGTTAGCCAAGCAGAATGGTTTTCTGGATATTGATCTGATGTTGGTTTCGGCCTTCGGGGTTAATATTTGGGGAATTATTCTCTTGATTAATTTACGGTTAGTGACTGATGAATTTGAATGAGGCGTATGTTGTGTTTGTGTAACACTTATTTAAAATATACGCGAGTTATTCGGAAAGACCGGGTTTATCCCATTCTGAATAACTGATACGACGATAAGTCGAAGATGAAGACGGTGGTTGAAGATCGGAAGTCTTCACATCGTTTGGGTGATTACTGATGATCTTGATTGGGCTGTACACCCAAGATGAGGGAATCAATCGGTGGTCGTCCAGATGTGCTGGGAGATCGATGGATATGCGAGGAAAGTGCCTCCGGTTTCGTTCAGACCCAGAACGGACTTGTAAATGGACTGTGTGTCTGACATTGGATTTCATTCTGTGTGACTGATATCGGTTGCATACAGTGGTTTGCCTGTGTGGCATGCTAAGATGCAATTGATCGAGGCTTCTGTTGAAAAGCAAAGTCTTGTGGTGATGATCAAAGCACAGCCTGTGTGGCACAACTTTGTGTAACGTGAATTCGTGAGCCTCACACCCCGGTTGTGAACCAAAAACGAGAGAGGACCTCAGGGAGGGCATGCGTTTCTTTCTAGCTAGGGTGGTGTCAGTGACCTACCAGCCCTGACATTTATATACTTTTCACCTGTGTGGTTGTTGCCGTTGCGAGGCGCCTCAGTTAGATCGGACGATCCGGGTCCGATGGAGCCATTCGTTGGCTCATTTACGCCCCAAAGGGCGGGGAAACGCAGTGTTCAGGCATTTTAATCCACATCGGTGGACCGGCCCTGACGATCCAAGGGTCGATGCGCTCTGACCCTGAGGCTCGGGCTAGAGAGTCTCGAAGACGGTGAGGACGATCCCTGGCCTCGGTTCATAGATGGAAACCCAATTTCCAAATACGTGACTTTGCGATTTTGATTGTATAACCTATTTATGGCGACATAGTGGCATGGGACGCTCATGTCGCCTATGATTGATATTTATGATTGAAATTGTTTTAAACACTGTACACTTATTATCGTATCAAATGATTTGTTTATAAACGTATCAAGCATTCTTTGGCTGTTATAAGGGAAAACCCTATCCCCCGGCTTGCGTTGCATTGTGTGATAGGACCCGGGTCTTATAACAGCTTCATTTTTCTTTATTTAGCATTGCGCCGTTTGTTTTATGCACTGGTATTCTTAGGAGGAAACCCGTTCCGTGTTATACAGCGTGGTCCCTTGATTTACCTAACTTTAAAAATAAAGGTTAATAACTGTTTTAGTTCTCACACCAGTCACATGACTGACCTGGAGTTTATTGTTTTAACCTAAACTCTGGGTGCCCTTATTTTGACACGGGCAGCTAGTAGTTTTGGTTTTGCAGATTTATATTCACAGGATCCTGGTTTACAGCTGGAACGATATCCGGAAAGCTTTGTATCCGTATATCTCTTCTAGTTGTGTATTGTATTATTTTCCGCTGCGATGTATTTAAATGTAATTTAAATCTCTGATATTTCTGTGTAATGTATATTCATTTATACTCTGTATATTCTTGTAATCTGATGCGTTGTTGTAATATACAATGAAATGTTCTTCCGTCTGCGTTCTGTTGTGGCTTGTTCTCGAACTATCCGCTCTTCCCTTCACGGGGAAGTTACGGGTTTTCACACATGCACATCATACAACAAGTCTGATCGTTAGGAAATTTGAAATCTTATAATAATTTATCATGAGACTGATTGCAATTTGACTATTTCCACGTGTTAACGAAAATCGAGTAAAAATAAATCTATTTCCAAACACTTAAATTCATCAATAATAATTTCTTATTATCGTTCTAATTTAAATTGGATTATAACTAAACTTCAAATCAATTTAATTTCATATGAAATTTCAAGATTCAAAATTTCAAGTTAACTCTAATATTCAAATTCAATTATAAATTTGATTCAAATGGTTAAGTTTCAAACATTCGCTTTAATATTTAAATTGTTTAAATGCTTAAGTTCCAAAATTTCAAATTGTTGCATTCTCCTCTCCTTAAAAGGATTTCATTTCCGAAATCAAAGCAAGGAGAACGGCCCAAACCATAAAAATTTCTTTTAAGAATATTTAGAAATCATGTTAAATTTTCCTAGCACTTCAAAATATGAAAATTTTCGGCAGCACTTCCTTTGCGTGGTTAGGTCCAAATAAAATCATAACATTGATATATGCTCATTTCTACGACCTTTCATATCCGGGGTAACAACAAATTGTATATATTACATATTTATATTGGTAGAGTGTGTATGTCACATAGTATACACACCCATTAGGCGTAAACGCGTACCATTTCTCGAACAAACAGATCTTTGCCAATGAAACCAAAATCCATAAGCAAGCTAATAAGCTTTTGCTTCCATATATCTGTATATACTTACATAACCTAAAAGAAAGTTAAGCAAATAGACGTAACATAATAACAACAACACATGCATAAACAAACATATCAATTATAGCACCAACCAAGTATGATGCAACATGCAATAACGATGCAAATACACAAGCGACGCAAATGCAACATATGCCACATGCAACCATAAACAACCAATGCATGACAACATAATATAGTGTCATGTTCATTAATAACTATAACTCATAATTTACTCGGGTTCTAACCTCATCATCGTACAAGGATGATAAGTAATCTATTAAGCGTCATCATTTGCTCAACATCCTCACGTTATTTTTTAACCAATCATTCGAACTACCTCAAATAACTCGAAGATTCAAATCCCAAATTCATTTCAAGTTAACATACCTAACATGTATATTTACTAATGAAAACTCATTATTCTATATTCTAAAAATCTTCCAATTAATTAAATTATAGCTTGGTTTACGAATAATCAAACATGTACGTTTGTTTTTTATATAACTCAAAATCTACAAGATGAATTCTAAATTTTTATCTTTAATTAGAAAACTATAATCTGATAGATCTGGAAGAGTATTGTTATTGACACTTCAACTATTGTTGCGGGGGGGGGGGGGGGGGGGCATTTTTTTAAAACACTCTACTCTTTCAAAAATTGTTAAATGGTTACACAAACATATTATTTCACACTACTCAACATTCCTGAATTGCCCCTTTAAATTAGATTTTAAAAAACCTTATTCGACAAGGGAAACCAAATTAAAATAAGCAGTTCATCACCACTGCATCGAATGCAGCACGTAATCAATTATATATGTATTTGACAGTGATATGTCAAAAATTAATAATCATTTCGATGCATTGCCTCCGTAATTATAAAATTGGGCATATTTATATCGATAAAAAAATAGTTCGATCCTATTCTTCCGAAAATGTTTATCCTTTAGGGTTTAAAAAAATTGATATATGCGGAAAAAAAAATTACTACAGCCCTTGCAATATTCGTTAAGGTAAATTCAACTTTATTTTTTAAGGGGCTAAATGGGTAATAAGGTAAAATTAACTATATTTGTTAAGGGACTACTTTCCTCATTGGAACTCCCCTTAACAATTTTTGAAAAAAAAATTGGTTCTCTCTTAACAATATTTGGAGTATCAATAACAATGCCCTTTTATTCTTGTTTCAAAGAATTCCGATTATATCGAATCTTGTATATTCATTAGTTCAAACTGGAAAATTACGAACTGGTGTTATGTGACGAGCTCATTTTAATTATATTTAATTATACACTACAACAAAAACACCATATTACAACTTTAATTTTACAACGGTGGTAAAATCACTGTTGTAATAAATGTTTTTTTACAACTTTTTTCTAGAAAAGTTGTAATAAACTTATTTTTAACAACTGTGTTGTTTTGACAGTTGTAGTAAAAGCATATCACAACTTTTATTTTTTGTTTGTTGTAATATATGATTACACTACAACAAAAATACCATATTAATAATTAATAAAAATTTGATAATTAATAAAAATATTAATACTCAATAACTATTGTTTAATAATAATAATAAATAGTTTATTTGAAAATATGTAATAACTAATATTAATAATTTCTTTTCGCTATATAATAATTAATAAATAATAATTATGTATTATTATTAGAAATTAAAAATAAATAAATAAAAATTAGTTTTTTGTAATGAATAATTAATTTTAGTAATCAATAAATAAGAAGTAAGAATCACTAATTAAGAAGTAATAATTAAATAATTACTTTTAAATATTTTAATAAAAATTTCAATCAATTTATATAATATTCTATTACATTTTAATAAATAGCTATTATATATTATTTAACTTACCATATTAAATTAGTTTCAAAATAGTAAGTAATGGACGAGATTAGTGGTCCACTTCCCTCCGTAATAAAGTCCTTTTACAACTTTTTTTCTAACTGTTTTAATAAATTATCATATTTAATACCTTTTTAATTGTCTAGCGCTGGTAATATATTACTTACAATGTTGGATCTCCAAATTTTTAATTCCTACCTTCGTTTACAACGTTGGACCTCCAAACTTTAAATTCCTGGCTTCGTTTCCCTCAAATTTTTCGATCACCGCACCATAACTTTAATCGCTGCATCCTTATCTCGTCCCTTCAATTTTCTTCCTTCATACGCCTCATTCCCCCAAAAAAATCCATCTCTTTTTTTTTTCTTTTCATCTCAACTTCATGGCAACAAACAAGGACCCCCACCCGCAACATCCTCGCTACTCAAATTCATCGCAAGCCAACCGAAATCCATGTCGCACCCAAGCCTCTCAGCATCATCGACCAGCGTAAATCCCTAGTGCATACTCTCAGATCCCTGACTTCCTCATTATATTCGATTTCAAAAAAAAATGGGGACAAGCTGTAACAGCTTATGGGAATTTCAGCTGTGGAGAAAGGATATTGTAGTTGTGTTAAACATCGTTGGCTAGTGCTTGGGCTGCAGTTTGTAAACCATCAGTTTCATTCATGTATACAAGGTATTTGGTGAATTGCTTGACATAACCTTTAACAATTTTCTAACAGTATGCGCTTCATGTTTGTGTTTTTTTTTAATTCTAAGAGTTTGAAATTACTGCCAAATACAGTTCAGCATAACAGGTTCAAATAATTACATATCTCTTGGACCCTGCGATTATATTCACGCTTGTTTTCACTGAACATTCTTCCTGCTTCTGAGTTTGCAGGAGAGTTCAGGTTTGGGTCGCGGAGAAGAGACTGTATGTTTGTGGTAATTTAAAAAATACTCAAATAGACAATGTTGTTGTCATCTTGAATCTTGCATGTTGAATTTGTAGGATTTGGATCCTTACAGACTGCATGTTGCATTAGTGTGTTTCTTTCATGAAAAAAAAACAAGGACCGGATACAAAACATTGAAAGTGTTGCTGCGCTTGTGGGATGAGGAGCAGGAGAGTTCGGGTTTGGTTCAGAATTCCCTTGCCCAAAATAAAATATTTGTTCTTGATAATTTGTATATGGTTTCATGGCATTTTTCACAAATTTTCCATTTTTCCATGTTAACGTTCAATTAAAGTCCTTTTTCATATCGTTGGCTCATTTATACTTTATTTGGTTTTATAAGGTTGTAAGTTCATGGAAGCCTGAAAATATCATTCAAAAAGTGATTGAAGGTCGCTTAAAGAAATACTATGAAGATGTATTACTGGAACATAAGGACATTATGAATGATGGTGTAAAGATTCAGGTAACTTGTACGTAATAGTTGTAGTAGATTATGGATGTTGGTGTACTCCCGTAGGATATGCAATTTTTTGTGGATAACTTGTGCTTGTACTAAGTTGCTTTGTAACGGTCAAGTATGTAATAATGTACGAAATGTTGTCTAAAACTTATGGAGTATTGCTTTATTTAGTGTATTGTTCTTTTCAGTTGCAAATGATGTTTATTTTTTTAAAAACCCAAATGTCAATCACAACGGTGCATAATAGTTGTAGTATATTTTATTACAACGGTGCATAACTGTTGTAATAAAGTTTATTACAACGGTGGAAAAAAGCTGTAAAATATACATATTACAACGGTGTTGCAACAGTGTAAAAAAGTTATAAAAGATATCAGTCTATTACAACTTCTTAATACACGACGGTTTGCCCACCGTTGTGGAATGTATATTACAACGATGTTCCACCGTTGTAATAGGGTCATTTTGTTGTAGTGTTAATTTGTTTTAACTTCATTAAAATTAATAAATTACAAACTTATTATTGTGCATTTTCATTAAACTTAGTAAATTCTTCTAATTCTACTTGAAAATTATCAACTGTCCAAAACCGCTGAATATTCCACGTCATTTTCGTTCTTGTTTAAATTCATTGTTAAACCATTTCAGTAAGTTCAATTATTACCCAACATATGTAAGAAAATAATAAGTTTGCTCTTATCCAAACAAGGTAGCCTACACCCATAAGTGTTCGGGCATAACTTCACATCAATCAAAAATAGTCAATGCTCCAAAGTAAATGAGCAAGACAAATCAAACAATAAATGAGGATAATTAAATATCATCATTTCCTATCAAACTAATCATCTGTAAAAACGATACCTAATTTGAAATTTTTTCCTTTACATATAAAAATAAATGGAAATTTAGTAAAATTATTTCATTTACCACTTTTTTTAAAACAATTTCATATTCAATAACAAATACGCTCTTATATATATATATATAATACACTTAGAAAACTCAATCTAGAGTATTACTAACCCCATCTATCATTAGTCGCACCGATAGAGCTGAGGTTCTCGCTTTACCTTCAACCCTGGTTCTAAATGAGATGACCTGACCAGTCAAATTGTAAAAACAACTAAAGAGATCTTGAGAAAGAAATCAGAGGGTAAGAAAGAAGAAAGAAAGAAGGTTTGAAATAGAAGAAGGAAGAAGACATCAACATCAAAATCAAAGTATATATAAAATCTCATAACAGAATGAGAAAGTATAATTTAATGACACTCTTTGAAGAGATACATATTGTACAAACATACATAATCAGATGTTGAGTCCCATATAATAATGGAGTCCAATCCCATTAATTTAGGGTTCAACGATCAACTGCTCTGCTATCGAAACTTAAAATTGATTCATAATTTTTCTTAGGACTTAGCGTAGGCTTGGAAGCATGTAACCGAAAATGATAAGTTCCTAACAATCAGCGCTAACTTGAGTAAAAAGGGATTAATTATGCCCATTCTAAAAGATGATGAGTCGGCGAGAGAGGGTCGGAGCTTGGCGAGAGAGGGTCGGAGCTTGGTTGGGGAAGAGAAGAGAGAGGCGAAAAAAGAGTTGGAAAAAAGAAAGAGCATGTCAATGAAAACTTAGGCGTCGTTCCTTTCAGTGACACGTAGGATCAATTTTCAAGTTAAGATGTCTCATCTAAGATCCATTTACGAAACACATAACTTCCAATCCTATTATCGTTTAACATCTACCTCAGTTCCTAAATTAATCCTAGAGGACAAAAGATCTCAAGTGCAAAAGGTCCTTAATCAAATTCCTAAAGACCGGACTCCAGCTCATGACAAAGAAGAAATTGAAGGTATCTCTCTAATTTGTCCAGTGTTCGACAAATCTTTGATAATATGCGAATGAACTAGCAACCACTTTTTTACATCATCAAAGTCACCAAAAAGCTAATCATGCCGCGTCTTCTTGATATAGGTACCCAGGCTAGAAATTAGGCCATAACCGAAGAGACAACTACTATGCCTAGTTTTTGAACGCTCCCTACTTCTCTTACTAGTGAAGCAGCGCATTTGGAGCCTCGCATGATTGATGTGTTAGTGAACTTAGACATGCGCGACACTCAAAGAGACTAAGGAGGTAGAGATTGTGTATAAAGAAGAGACTGATCATACAAGGGTGCATATTATGATGGAGATTGCTTCCAAATAGGTGCAATACTTTCCGATCAAAAAGGAGTTGATCATCACTATACCGAAGCCGCTTTTAATAGATTTGTAAATTTTTCACGAATGTCTGACATCCGTTCGTGTCCGTGGCCGAAATACGTCTGTCCGAGTTCGTTCGATTCTCATTTAGGACACGAGTTAGGACAACAAAATTTATACGAAAAAAAACACGTCTGGTTCGTGTTCATCCGAAATCGTCCGATTTCCTTGTAATTCGATATACGATGGAGAGAAAACCTAGTTAAAAAGATAAAATATGATATAAATAGACATGTCTGGTCGGGTCCCCTCGTGTCCGTGTCCGAAAAATGTATGCCTGTGTTTGACCAATTTTATTTAGAACACCAACTAAGACAAGAAGATTTATCCGAGACAAAAAATTCGTCCGATCCGATTTCTTTTAGGATAGAAACTTAACACACCTCCGTCCGGTCCGGCCCGACCGATTTACACTTCTAGCTTTCAATAGTAGCACCGAATGATCCTAGCTATGGTAAGGTGGTGGGCCAACCCTCTTAAGAGTCTGAGATTGAGCTCTCCTCTTCCGCAAAATCCATACCTATTAAAAGTGGTCGTAGCGGGAGCAGAAGGAGCTCCAAGAGGAAAAAGAAGGAGAGAGGTCTGTCTAATAAACCTACAAAGGGTGAGTAACAAGGATGGCTATATGGTTAGATCTATTTTTTCTATAGCTTGTGTAGCTATTTTTTTATTTTTTCTAGTAGTGTTTGTGCGAGCATGACCCCTACCTTTTCTATTTAGGACATAAAACTTGTACCTATTTCTTTCCAAGTTCTACTTGTGAATAAAATTTTAGTTTTCTTTTTTGTTAAATTTCATTTGTTCAAGTGTTTATGTATTTACGCTTTCCATTCAACGTGCTCAGAAGTAACTTCTCAGTATTTACACATGAATTATAGCCAGTCACTCATAGGTTTGAGTGCCAGTTAAATGATCCACTCTTAAAGCCTCCTTTCGGTCGGGACTTTAAGTGGCATGGATTATTGAGTGCATGGCTTAGTGATCGGGCATGGAAATCAGCCCATTAGGTGTTTATACTCTAGCCCCCTGTCAAAGTATGGTGGACTTAGCATGGACACCAGACTTCATCCTTTTGTGTTTATACTCTTCCATCAATGTTCGGGTTAGATATAATAAATGAGCAGTCATGTCACACTTATTTTTAGTTTATAATCTAATCAAAACTCCAAGGATTGTAGTTGGCCCAACAAATGGTCATGTCACTTTCACTTTAGTTTGGTTTTATTGCCCTCCGATCTTAAGATAAAGGTCAGTGATTAAACACTTGAATGGTTAGTTGTTTGATTTTTATTCTACTTTAGTTGAATGTGGAATGGAGTTAATTAGCGGATAGTCCAATCACATCCACATTAAGTAATAAGCCTAGCCTCGTCGTTTTCCAGGCATAACTTGATGAGTAGATGTCTAATTTGCACTTACTTTTTAATTTACACTCTGCACGCCGTATCATGAGAAAGAGTTAATTATGAACATTGAATCACTTGGTGAGTCAAATCATGGACTTTAACATTTTACTTGGTATTAAACTTTGGATACCATGACGTTAGCATTTAATATACGTAGATATAAGTTGGTCATATCACAACTATTAAACTACGTATTAACAAGACAAACATACAAGAAAACAAGAGTTATTATTGCAATTGAAAAAGACTTGGCAATGTCTACATTATTGCATTGCCTTGAAAAAGGACTAAAAATAAACTTTGAGCTAAATACAATGAATGAAATAAAAATTAAGTGAAATAGCGTTACTAATGCTCATTATTCCATGATCTTGGTAATTTGATGCAACTCATGGTCACTAGTTTGAATGTTTAATCTTTAAACTTCCATTTTAATGACATATGTTTCTTCCACCTTGACCTCGGATTGGCAAGACTATGAAAGATTCATTTCAAGATGAAATCAACGATTTCAAAGTTTCTAAGATGGACCTTAGCATTGTAATATCGAGCAACTCAGTATCTATATGCACTGCTCTCAAGTAAGCTTCTTCACGCTTCTCATCTACATGTCCTAAGATTCTAAAAGGTTATCATTGTTAGTTTTAGGATCATAGTGTATACCTCTATGAGAATGAACGTCTAGTTCAACTAGGATGACAACTTCAGACCCATAAACATGGGTGAATGGAATATGGCTATTCGCGGACTTGTGGGTGACATTGTATTCCCATAAAGCTAATTACAGTTCATCAATCCACATTCCTCTAGCATTTTACAGATGTTTTTTACAATGAAATTAGTTATTTTATTAACTGCTTTGATTTTTCCATTATTTGAGGATGTGTTATAGTCGCATCTCTTTTTAATGTGATGAAATTAGCGGAAGTATTTGAATTTTGAACTAACGAATTTGGTCCTATTGTTAGTTATGATGGTTTTAGGAACATCAAATCAACATATGATTTTCTAAGCCATGAATTAAACTAATTACACTTTTGGTTGAGATTATACTGAAACTCTGAAAGTGATACGGATTATGGTTCCTATGGATAGATTAATACTAGAGGAGGAGTGAGTAGTGTTTACTTAAAATTTTGAGTGTTTTACAAATATTTTAGATTATGGTTTTGAATATATATAGAATGGTCATAGAATCAAATAAATAAATAAATATTCAAGTAAAGTGAATGCAGTAAAGGAAAGAACACACCAGGATTTTTATACTAGTTCGAAATTACACAACATCTAGTTCTGCACTACGTATGGTCTTTGATCAATATAAACAATTACACTCCCTGATTTCGAGACCACAAGGAGACACGCTCCAGAACTCAGAACTTTGGGTAGGCCAATCAAATTTGCGAGCCATAGATTCTCACCCAACTTGATTTTTAGGCAAACAGGTCACTTCCAATTGATTTTTACCAAACATAATCAAACCTAACAAGATTCAAGGCTCCCTAGTTACACCCATATATATTTTTGGGTTGTCTGTATAATGAATGCAGACCTGAATTTTATCGATCTTGATTATAATTGCTCTTTAAATTTTGAATTTCATTTTGATCTTGGCAGAAATGGAGAGAGTTTAATGTAACACCCCAAATTTTAATAAACAACAACTAAATAGAAAAGGGTAATAAATTAAATATTAATTACACTAAACTTTAGAGTTAGACAATGGAACAAGCACCGTTGTGTGACGACCTACAGACCCTCGCCCTTTGAACCGACTATAAACCACATAAGTCCAGCCCAAAAAGTAAGCATCCACGAAAAGTCCCGCGATAAACCGAATTATCGATCTTCGATAGTTGATACTTAACACATCCACAATGTTCATGTACCACAAAACCAAATCTTGCAAACTCAATCCATCGAGGTTTAATATTCAATATAACATTACAACAGAAAACATTTAAAATAACAGAGCAATCATACCATGGATAGTTCTACACTCTATCCACACATAATTCAATCTGGACACCCAAATATAGATAACAGAATATGCCCTGCCTACTGATGAAGATCACCAACTCTTCTGGAATCGTCTGTGCACTCATCAAATCATGTCTAAACCTGAAATACACTCCGATCTGACCCGAGTGTCAAACGCTCGAGTCAGGCTTGGATTAATCAGCTTGAGAACTAGATAATATGCCGTACATATCTCAAACAATGATCAAAAGGGGTTCCAAAAATTCGTGCATGCTTTTTGGAAAATGAAGCTACCATAAGACCTGCATCCCATCACACAATGCACACATACACCAAGTTTTACCTTATGATAACCAAATATTCTTAGTACGCAAGAATCATTTGAAATTATCATTAATGTATATCTTTGAAAACCTTTTCAAAATAAATGTATCAATCCTAGCAGATGTAGATACCCATATATTACGTCTACATACATAGAGTACAACTAAAACCGTAAAGGTTCGTATTGGAGTTTTGATTCCATGCAATAGCCAATGCAAAGGATCTCCTTTAACCGCAATTCGGGTACACCTCTAGCGTGATGTCCTAGGATCAACAAATGCTACTTTCCTGTAGCCGCAAGCCTACCCATACCAACTGTAGTTCGGGTTTCTTCTGAACATAACATCTTCCGGTCGTAACCGACCATTATTCGAGGCCTCGATCCATCATCCACTAAGTAAATTGCCTGGGCTCCACCATAGCATCACTTTCTCAACTAAAAGGAAACGTTTGTCCTTAACTCTGTTGTACTTCATCCTGTTTTGGCTCATTACCGGTTGTGAGGCCTAAAGTCACTCTTCCACACAAAGCTATGCTTTTCAACAAAAGCTTTGATCATCAATAGCTTAGCACTTCGTATGTCACACTGTCAATTGACAACATATAATTAATGTTTGTTAATATATAACCCTTTGAGTACATATGTCCCTGATGAGGGTGTTAAGATAAGAGGATAGATCCTCCGCCACCTGTCTGATATATCATCAATAGAAACCAATCTATTATACCGTTAAATACAACGTCGGACACACATCTGTTAAATAGAAACCAATCTATTTTTGTAAACATCCATCAACCACAAAACAAACATTACAATCACAGGCAATCACTATATAATCAAACATATTATAATAACATAACAAAACAGTTGAGTGAGAGAGTTCTCAATTTGATCGGTTCGAAATCATTATAAAACGATTGTTTTAATTAAATTAAACTAGATGATTAACTTAATCAAAATCTGCAGGTAGCTCCACAATCTTCTAAATTGGCTTCACTGCGAAGCTCTCGATCCCAACGTTTCCAGTTTCGCGCAATTTTGTTTTCGTTTGAAAAAGCTATAAGGTTCTAAACATTAATTACATAATTAATTAACTATTAATAATTAACTTAACCAATTTCCTTAATCCTCCTTCATTACCCTCTCTGTATCGTTCCAGGCACAGTCAACTTCAGCTCCCTCTCTCCTCCACGCACCTCCACTAGTCCACCTGAACACGATTAGACATGCCCATGCAGACCGCTTACACGTCGCCTCCCCACGCCTGCCACTCCAAACTCATAGCCCCCTCCATTGCCAAAGTGTGGGTCGAACGCCTCAATTTTGAGCGAATGATTCGGCCACCACAAACAACTAAACTCGATCACAACCGTATGAAATGAAAGAGCTTGAAAATGTCTACCATTTTCATGTTGAAAGCATACTCTAATTCGTGATAGATTAGGAGGAATTAGGGAATGAAATCGAAATGAAATCGGCCTTCAGTTCATGAGCGGTGACTGCGTTGAATAAGGTTTAGGGTTTGAGATTTTTGAGGGTATTTATAATATACTTTTATTTTTACTTTATTCCTAACGTTACTTCATTGTGAAGTTTCACTCTCGAACTCCAAACGAACCCCAACGACTTTCGTCCCTAAACAAATATCTCTATTCCAGACATAATGGAATATGTTTCGTAAGCTAATTCGATCGTTTTCATCAATTTTTCTCAAAATTAAAATATAAGTCAATTTAATGTTAAGTATCGAATTTCAATGCATGTTTTAATTTGCTACGACCACATACTAGTCCCAATGGCGCGAAATTTGTAATCTAGCAAAAATTTAATATTCTGGATCCAACAAAAATTTTTTCGTCGAAAATGGAGCTTGTTTGTAAAATGGCTATTTTTAAGGCTAGAATAAACCCAATAAAATATAAATAAATTAAAAAACAGTTCCAATAAATAATAAATTAATATTATAATATATACCCAAATAAAATATCATATAGTTCCAAAATAAACATACTTAGGTTTATAACTCGATGTTTTCAAAATTCAAGTCAAATCGATGTTCAATTTCGTAATGAATCCTTTTATTTTATATAATAAATCTTTGTAACTTATAAATGATTACAAAGCAATTTTTTGAAAATTTAGTTTCGATATAACTCACAATCTATATGATGAAATCTCAATTTCATTAGAAAGATATAATTAAATAGATCCTAATGTTTCTTGTTTTAAAAAAATCCAACTTATACTGAATTATGTATAATCAATCGAAATTCAAAACCAAATATTTCGAACTACCGCGACGTTATGAGTTCGTTTTATATTTAATATAAATTTATACGTTCAAACTTCGTTTTAAATAAATTCTAAGTCGTTAAGTCTTTAAATAAATCATTTTAAATATTTAAATTCCATTAAAGTCAATTAAAATTCATATTTCAAATTAACTAAAAATTTGGGTCATTACAAACTATGAGTTTCTTATCAATGTGGAAAGTATGAATAATACTTGGCTGTTTAATTGAACCATTAAGAGTCCGACTCCATAATATTATATGATACACAAAAGTAGAATCCAGGTATATTATCAAAATATGATTTGATAGCTGTATCCAAAGGAGTATGATCCATTAGGCGAAATATGAGTTTATGAGAAAGACATTATAAATGCATAAATAAATTATATTCGAGTATAACATGTCGACATTATATTTGAGTTAAAGAATGTACAAATTGGAAATTTTCCAAAATGAAACATTGGAGTTTGTAAAGGCTAAATAAATTATTTCGAATAGCGCCACAACAAAATGTTTATAAATATAAATGCATAAATTTATAATTGAATCGAAAGTGATCCCGAACGTTGAGAATCTCATAATATTGTTATGTGATAATAATGTTATTATGTACTTCATAACAAAACTTAAAGCTCATGAAAATGGAGAGACATACTCGAAATTGTTCCACATGATAAAGTAGTTTATCAACATCGGAGAGAGTCGTTAGCAAGGTAGTTAATTAAAACAAATTAGCATACCCGTTCACCAAAGGGATTGATCCAATAGGTTCAAACAAACAAACAAACAATTGGAGAAGTTGGAATGAGATTCCATAATTGAATTCAAGTGCAAGCGGGAGGCTGGTAGAATTAGAGATATACCCTAGATGTAATTGTGTAATTTGATGCATATATCTAGCTTATTGGCCAATCTTATTCGAAACAAAAGCTGTTTGATATAACGTGTTATCTTAATTGATTAATTAAATTAAAAGTGTACTTGATAAAAATTATATAGACGGCATATTTTGTGGTAGTAATAACGAAGTGTTGTAACAACAAATAATATATTATAATGAATATAAATATACCATTTTCAACGTTCCTAGTCAAGATATACCGAGGCTAGATATTGTTGTATTCATTTAGACTAAAGTTTCCAGTGCTCTCCAAATGTTGGGTACTGTATTACTCATAACAGTTGGAACACCTAGGGATTATGTATTGATAGGTGTTGGATTCTATGAAATGACTCATTAGATAATTTTGTATTGGTTAATATAATTACGATCAAATAGAAAATATCGATGCAACTGATTTACACAATTCTCTTGATCTTTTTGCTATCGGATGTTAAGTTATATGAAATTGAGTAAAAGGTCATGTTACCCAGTTATGCATTTTTCAGCAATCATGTTGAGAATTCAAGGTCATACTCATTTTCACTTGGTTTACTTTCCACATTATGGTAGTTATATACTTATATGTTCAGAGGTTTATAAGTATGTTTGTACATATATACGAGGAAAACAACTTATCCTTGGTAGCATGATAAACAAAGTGCAATAAAATAAACAAGCATGCAGCTTCTTCCGCCACTTGACTTTATTGTCCAGATTGAGCAACTGTGATGAGACCAAGCACTTCATATAACAATACGAGATATATTGGATGTTGAAGTTTTTAACATGTTTTCAGTTACCTTCACTGGTGAAGCTAATGAAGTGCATGATACATTTACAGGGAATATTGTGTTTGTACTGCGAAAAACGGAACACTCCAAATTCACGACATAGAAATCAATAAATGTTAAGAATCCACGATACGTGATGTGAACACAGAGGAGGACATGAGGAGGAAGCAGCTCCAGCAGGCTCGAAAGCTTACGATGAGGAAAAACGAAGGCCAAGGCGAGGCTTCGAGGGTGCGATGTGCCCAGTAGTGATGATCAATATAATCATCTCGCATATCAAATGGTAAAGAAACTGTAAAACAACGAATGCTTCAAACTCAACTCTTTATTATAACCATATAGAGTCTAAGCGCTAACCTATGCCAAATGGTTATATCAAAACTTGTCGGCTTGATCATAACAATGAATCAGTCAATGTGTCAGCCTATAAAACATACAAAGTTGGAACAACGAAACAGTAAGAGGAAGAGGATCATAATGGTAGAATCATACACATGTAACTCCTTTTCAAACTTTGGAAAAATGAGTGAAAGCGAAGAGAAACAATACATGTACAAAAAGAGGAGTCAAATAATCATAGCAGTTTCATCATTTCTCCTTCTAGTCATGATAATAGCAGCTGCCATAGGTGCTATAGTCTACAACCAGAGCAGCAAGTCCGATTCAACACCATCTGTTTCTTCCGCCATGTCTATTCAAGAAGCATGCAGTATCACCCAATACCCCGACTCATGCTACACAAGCAGCTGCCATAGGTGCTGTAGCAGCATGTTAGTATAGGCGCACCTTGCAGGTGCGCCTATCCTAACTTCCTACGGACGCACTTGTCAAGTGCGCCCGTCTAAATAAGCAAGGGCGCACTTGGCCATCTCAACATTGATGTGGCCAAAACAAGCTCATTTCTGCAATTAGTTTGAAAACTAGTCTAAATTTGCTATTAGTTTTAAAAATTAGTCTATTTTGAAATTTTGTCCGTAAGTAAATTGCTTTTGTTTGTTTATTGAATATTATTCGAGATGCCCGTTTATATTTCCAAAAAAGAAAAGAGAGGACAAACAACTTAACCTCCATTATGTTTGCAATATTTTCATGGCAAATGATGTCAAATCAGGTGCTGAAGTTAATGAAGAGATCGATGACTTGGTGGGTATCTGAATTAATGTAAACACGTGCTATGCAATTGGTGGTTTGCAGTCAATTACCCCCTCCAGTTCATATTATAGAACGTTTTATGAAGTTTTTTTGTTTTTCAAAATATAAGACGTTTTTACCAATAATAAATTGTATTTACTTTATTGACTTTCCATGAAGTGCTTCTATTGGCTCACGTGAGTAGGTGACTCCTTAGAAAACCGCAACTACCACCTTTTTGTACTTGAAAGTAGAGAAAGTAACTTAATTTTACATTAAAAAAAAGTCAACTCACCAAAAAGAAGCATTTGAATTTTTTCTTAATTCCCGTGCAAATTTCTAAAACAACTTATATTATGAACCGGAGGTAGTATCATTTAACTTTGTCTGATGTGTTATGTGTTTATGTTAGGTTTTAAAAATGGAATCCAAGTTTGTCGTGCTTCTCCCATTTTATATGGTTAGGTATGAGATCTGTATAACTGACCCATGGTACTTTTTTTTACCGTGTATTTAGACTAGTATAACCGCACAACGGTGGAAAAACCGACCGTTTGATTATATAATTTAAAAGAATTTTTTTATTGTATTTTAAATTAACTGACTAACAACTGATTGATTTAAGAATTTGCTGCATTTTTAAATTTTGTTACATTTTCTAAATAACCTATCTAGATCAATCAAATGATATTATAGTAGAAATAGGATATTAATGGTCGATCTAAAACAGATTTGACATATAATGAATATTTTAGAGAAACTTTAGACATTAGAATTTGAACCATTAAAAACATCAGAGAAAATAATTCCGAGAAAGGTGGAGTATTTTTTTTGGCTTCACAAAAATTGGTTTTAGCCAAGTGACAGTAAGAAAACCTCCCTGACGGTCGGTCTGAAAATTGAATGAGATAATTAAAATTGAGGATTGTTAAAGGGACTCTATTTTTTGTTAAGGGGAGGATAAATTTAAGGGGACACTATCTTATTTTTTATTTGTTAAGGGGGGTTTAGAATTTTAAAAATAAAATAAAATATAGACTAAAGTACCCCGGCATCATCATTCCTTAAGCCCTATCGATCAATATTCAATCTCAGTTCGATCCAAACATGTCGCGAGGTAAATAAAAAAATCAAACGTTGATAAATCCCCTTTTTTAAAATTTTAGATTTTTTTTTTTTTTGAAAAGATGAATTCAATTTGCATAAAGCGGATGAATTTTGTTCATTTGTGCGAATGATGAATACAGTTCGTCATGGAAGGTTTGGATTTTTTTTTAGGGTGAATAAAGCGGGTTACAGTTTGATAAGAAAAACAACCTCGTTGTGAGATGATTTGCCAAAAGTAATTACATTAAAATAGTGTACATATTACAACATTAAAACAAATGTTTATTAAGTGAATTTATGCTTAAGTTCATGATGTGTTAAGCGTATGTGTATGTTGCTACTCTGTTTTTTCATTTGTGGCTAGTGTGTTTTGTATGTGTTTATTTGTTGTTATTGTGTTTTATGTTTACTTTGATAGTGAAAAATAAAGTAAACAATGTTTGAAAATGTTATTTTCATGTGTGTAGAACGTTTATACTTCATGTATTATTATTTTTCTATGTGCTGAATTAAATTAGAGTTTATGTTTTAAGGTTGCATTAATGAAGAGTATAGTTAGTATTGGAAATTTTATTAATATGTTTAAGGAGAGACTAATTTGTTTTAAACTCCCCTTAACAATTTTAAAATAAACTGAAAATGGTACTCCCCTTAATCAAAAGTGGAGTTCCTTTAACAATCTCCTTAAAATTCTAAAATTCAGGGTAATCATAACAATTAAACCTTTTGTTGGTCATAATGTATAATTCAGCCGCCTCTTTATCATGCAAACCAATGGGTCCCAATTCTATGGTGAAAAACTATTTTTTTAAATGAACTAAAAGTCTGAAACGCCAATTCCCTTTTTCCTATGATTATACTGTATTCTTTCTTGTTAAAACATAGCTTAACTATTTACCAATATCTGATCATAGATCTTTCTTATCGGCTATTTTGTTCATGCACAATCCTTCAATTAGTCTTGCTTTTGATGCTTCTAAGTTGAGAAAACCATAATTAGAGTACCATGATTCATGCTTCAGGTACAAGAATCAGTGGATACATAAATTACTTTCCTGCACCATAGATAGCAAAAGTACAATTAGCAAGTTTAGATAGAACGTCAAGAGTCTGCCTTGCTAGGCTTCTCTAGCAGTGACATGGATGTTGTGATGTTACTCACCGGGGAAGTACTTTTTGAGATATAAGCTTGGATACTTCCAGTTATGCATAGACTTAAGTTCTAAGTCGCTGCATAAAAGTGCTCAGAAAGAAAACTTAAAACTATCGCATTTCAAGCCTGGGAAATTGTTTTGGTTTTTCAAGTAGTGGTTTCCACGTAGCGCTCTAAAATTCTGCGTGACTTACGGTGTTAGAATCCAGATTTATTATTATTATTATTATGGTTCTTGGATAATAACATGCATTACATGATTGTTGTTTACATTTAAATATTTATACTGGAATATACACACTCTCAATGATGATGGTACAATCATGATTTTTGAACGAGAAAGAGGTTAAAAAAAATGGAGGGGATGTAAGAAACAAAATAGTCAATGAAAATGAAAGAATAAAATCCAAAAATAATTAAAACTACCTTAAAACAAGCTTGCTTTGATGGAATAACTAGGCGAATAGGGACATTAATCATGTATATTGGATCTTTCTATATTGTGAATCAAGTAAATATCGCAGCGTGCATGATGTCCCACCGATAATTCTTTTTAATAGTAGTCTATTATGAAACATAGTTTTTCGAAGCATAGTTGACTGTTTGTCAGTACCAGTTCAAATCAAGGTTTGTCATATTTATGAAATGCTAAAAGAAAAAGAAAATTACTGTTGATTATTTTATCTAATTTTTAGTTTGAACTAGCTAAGAAACCGTCACTCATTTATGTTGTTTTATGAAAAGCTAGATCCACATGTTTCATCAATGATAGATGTTTCTACGGTTCACCTAATAGTCAGTGATATTGTAGATAGTAAGCATACACTTAAGTATGTTAGTCATATTACAAATATAACTTTTGTGAAAGAAACTATAACATCGAATGTACGATTAAGGATATAAATAGATGTTGGTGATCGAAAGTGGTTGAACTTTCATTGTGGTATTGTTTATTTATACATGTAGATTTAGAATGTGACCAACATATGTGCATCTTTTTGACATACTAATGATAGAAAATTTGACAATAATACGTTGTTTGATTTACAAATTTCTAATACATTATTTTCTAATTTATATTTATTATTCAACCACTATATATACATTGAGCAAATAACAACTCCTAATTTAGAATATTGGTCATTTGGGAGATTTATTACGCTTAGTGTAGGTGTTTTTAGTGTAATAACTATTATAACTGAATACTAAAATTTCCAAGTCTTCAACATCTATAATATGTGTTTTTTTAATAAAAATAAAAAATGTTTGTAAATTTACGGATGTGCATCATTCACTAAAAAAAATCAAACTACTGTTATCTGTTATTTCATTTCTTCATGTTACATGTTTATTACAATCTTTTCATTGAATTGCTCAACCTATTTTATGGAGCTATCTCGATTTTATGCAAATATTCTGAACAAAGAAACTTGCAAATAGTTTTGCACAACTTAAAGTTGCTACTGTACTTCAGTGGCTCCTGATGCAATATAACCAATGGTAGTGTCATGCAGATTATAGAATATCATTGAGAAAGACTTGAAGATTTATTGATAACTAACATGAATTGTTTTTTCTGTGTTATGTATGTAAAATATTTGTTTGTATGTTAGCTTTGCTATGAACTATTAGAAATATATTGGTTCTCCAAATAAATATTATTATAAGATGTTTTTTTTTCCAATAAATAGCCTATTATGAAATTGTATGACGATTATAATTACGTAGAAACATATTTATGGAAATATGGCTATAATCATGTAAAGTGTTATTGTTATATATACTCATATAACATAGGCTACAATCATATCCGATTAACAGTTATTTTTACCATTGATTACGTTATTCTAAACCTAACCATATACAAAATCACTAATTACATTGACATTAACTTATAAAACAAATTATGTTTTATTAGTTTGCGTAGCGAATAATCATAAATTCAAGTCATTAAGTTGTCTTGAATACAGACTAAATCTAATTACACCATAATAATGTAATGATGACTACCATTATATTCCATTATCTATAATTCTTTTAGTTGATTATGTAAATTAATAGCTTACAACATGAATATGTCATGATCATATCTGTATAAACTATTAATACCATATTTGTATCATCAATTTATAAACTCAAAGACCAAATAAGTTGTTACACCACCTTTAATGATAAACTTTATGCGCTACATGATTTATTAAAAAAAATGACGAAACTACTTCTGTTATTATTTGAATGCAAAATTTATACTTTAAATTTAATTTTATTTTAATTACTTTGATGTCCTCATGCCACATGATCGTCTTGATATGATTTTTCCAGACTAACTTAAATCATAATATCGGGCATAACCCAATTGCTTTGATTTATGTTATTTTACTTCACAATCCAACAATCATGTTCTATATAGTTTTCGTATTCTACGTTAAGTATTTCTATTTCACGAAAAGTTCAATTTTCGAATTCTCCAACAAAAATGTAAATAGATTTAATTTTTTGGAATGCGTTGATGTACTTATGCCATATTATTGTTCTGATATAAAATTCGGTCAACCTGGATTAAATCGTAATATCTTTTATTTCCATGATTTTACTGTTGTAAAAGAATTCATAGTCCAACAATCATCTTCTTTATGATTTTCTTATCTTTTTTTAGTTTTATTATTTCATGAGCTGCTACAGTTTCCAAATAACGACAAATAAATACTTACAAAGATATAAATTACTTATTTTATTGTCATACCATTCAGAACTAATAATATAGTGGGACTGGACAATGAACGTAAGGTAGTTAATTTGTAAAGATCAGACATTTCATTAGCCTGTTTTCACGTATTATACATACATCATGTCCTTAAGCATTGATTATATATGACATCAAATGAGGGTGTAACTTAAACTACTATAACTTGATTAGTTGGAAATATTTTTACTCTAATTTATATATAAGGCGATCAGAGTAATGAATATCACCAGTATGTGTCATCATTCGAGAGCACGTCCTTTTGAAGCAAGCTTAAATGATTATATCTTTGCCTTCAAACCAGTATTTAAGCATGAAAAATTGATACATCTATTTTACTAGATTGATTACAACATATTTCAGCATTTCAAATAAAAATAATTGCTTAAAAAGATCGCTCCTTAGACAATATCATAAGCATTGTCTAAGAAGAGAAATACTCGGGTAAATTATCTATAATCCTACAATAACGCAAGGGTTCAACAATTATTACAAAAGTATATATAGCTACGACCCGTGTGTGAAGCACGGGTTCACACTTGTGTGTGTGTGTGTTATAACTTACTTTGTATTTATGTAAACATATAAACCATGAAATTACTTATTTTATTGTATTTACATTTATGAGTATACACGTATATGTGTATTTATATAATAAATTTGTTAATTTGCATTAAAATTAATTAATTGTATAAATATGTCTTTGGTTTGGTTTTGGATGGAGCTTTTACATGACATGCTTGGCGTTTGGTTGGTTTTAACTTGGTTCAGTTCTTTGACATTGGTGTTACGGGGTGCTGCGTCTTATGTTGTGTTTTTTAGGTGATTTCTATTAGTTTCCATCTTTTTGGCTATGTTGTATCTCTCGGAAAAGGGTATGCGATATGGCAGTTTATTGCCTTCTGGTTCAGAGTTGCTAACCTGCTTATTTTTTAAGTTGAACAAAACACTCCACCCTGATTGGTGGAAATCAAGAGATCCATATGGACCCCCTGATTTTCACCAATGGGGACCGAATGTGAACAAAATCGCACTTCTCTCGGAGCTCGTTGATTTATGATTTCTTGAAGATGCAGTGTTCCAATCTGACAGTGTTGATCATGTTGCTGTCCAGTTCCAGGCTACGTCTTTATAGAATTGTAGGCGAGCGCCTCCATGTGTCGTATTGTATCCGACAAATTCAGATTCTTGAGGTGTGCTCTGCCGTGGTCATCAACGTTGTTTTTCTGTAATGGGCGGTTTTATTTGGTTATTGCATTTTTCTTTTTTGTATATTTCATTTGTTAGGGATTTCAGATGTAGCATTTCTTTCAGAGAAAATTCACCCTACCTAGTGTCTACTGCCTTGTGCAGTTTGTTGCTGACAGCACTCTGCATGGTGCGCTCTTTTTTTTCTTTTCTTTTTTAAGATTTATTAGTTTCTTCTCTATACAGTTAAAACCCCGCTAAAACCCCTATAATATCCCCGTTATAGCCCATAGCCTTCTTCAACCGCTACATTATTTCAAATTAGCATTGATGAACAATAGAACTACTTCTAACCCCGCTATTTTCCGTTGCATCCGCTAGATCAAGGGCTTTTTAGCGTCCGCTTTAGCAATACTAATATATAAAACTTGATTTGACTTGTTCTCTTTTAAAAAAATTTCAGTAAAGTTAGCATAAAAGCTAGATTTAAGGCATAAGCGCTTAATTTATGGTAACAATCAATTACACTCTTCAAATTTAGCATGCATAACTATGATATTCCGTGATTTTGTTATATAAAATTTATTAATACTATATTTCCCCGCTTTATCGCCACTAACTATGATATTCCGTGATTTTGTTATAAATTTTATATAACAAAATCACAGAATATCATGCCTATAAAAATCCCGTTATTTCCTCGCTTTATCGTCGCTACACTTTTTGCATCTCCGTCACTACAGAACTGCTAAGCGCTTTAACTACACAGCGTCTGCTACTGTGTAGCTTTGTTAACACCCTGCGTAGTGTTTAGAGCTACCAGTCATTTTATGGTTTGTAGCAGATATGCACTCGATTTATCTTCTAGTACTTAATGTATTTATTACTTCTTGTAGTAAAAGTGGATATACCACTATAAAAATCGGCTGACTTTGTCAAAAATAATAAAAACCAAATCCATGATCTTCCACCGTGGATCGGTTAATACTGCAAAATTACTAAAATTTTATCTAAAATAAATCAATTTGCTAGAAATGTCTACCTCCGATTGATTATCGATTAATTGTCACCTTAGTGATTAATATGAGCGTAAATTGGTCGGATCGAAACGGATGGAGATGTGTTCAGTTGCTATCAAAAAAAAAAATCGAACTGGATCGGACGGAGATGTGTTCAGTTTCTATCCTAAAAAAAAGTCGGACCGAACACAGACTGAACGAAATTTTTTCTCAGACAAATTTTGTTGTTCTAATTCATGTCCTAAATAAAACCGGTCGAATACGGACACGAACAGACCCGATCAGACATGAACGGCTGTTAACGGATACTTTTGGACACGGATAGTGTTATATCCACATTCGTATCTGAAATTATTTTCAAATACGGATAGTGCTATATTCCTGTCTGTATCCAAAATCATTTTCAAATATCGGATATATGAATTCGTGGATACAGACGAATATCGGATAATTATCTCATCCACCAATGATCGAAATCAATAAATATAAATGAAAATTTCTTGTTTAACATAAATGTTTTTCAATTTCATTGATCACAAAAGTTTTAAAAATAAGCATATATGATGAAATAAAATAGACTTGAGTAGCTAATATGCATTTAATGCATATAATATAAACTTTCGACTTAGTAAAACAATAAACAAATTTGATTCATTATACTAAAATACATATAATGTTGAGCATAATGTTAAAAAAATCGAACGGATAATTTTCGAATGCAGATATCTATGTATTCGTATCTGCATCTGATACTTCGAATATCGGATATTTATCCATTTTTCGGATACGGATTTCGGATTTTTCGAGTATCAATTTACATCCATAGACATGACTATTTATACCACATTTTATATTTTTTATTGGATTTTCTCTCAACTATATACTGAATTACAAGGAATTCGAACAAACACAGGCTGGACGTGATTTTTTCTCATATGAATTTTGTTGTCCTAACTCGTGTTCTAAACGAGAATCGAACGGACTCGACGGATGTATTTCGGTCAGGAGCACGAACGGACTTCGGACATTCGTACAAAATTTACCGCCCTAGTGATTAATCCCTATTGTACGCTTACCGCTTAACATCTGTTTAGCGATTTTTATAACTTTGATAAACATACACTAAAATAAAAGATATAAAGATCTACGATCATACTTTTATACAATTTAAAAAATATGGGCATTGCATGAAAAAATAAATCAAAGTATAATTTAAACTCGTCTTTTTTTTGTATATATCAATTATAGTTTCAACTAAAATAAATTTTAATTTGTGTATAACGATATTTAAAAGAGTTCACCATTGAAATAAGATAATAACGACCAATAAAGGCTGTAACTTTAATTTTTTAAGAAAAAAAATAATATAATGACCCAAAAGAGAGCTTTCCTTGACAAAGGCAAGACTAAAAGAGAAAATAAAACACACCTACTTTGTTAAAACTAGCACAACAAAGTCCAACCTGCTCTCAAGAGATTTCGTCAGCAACTGAAATCCATCTCCAAACGTATTCAAAACCAATCTGATGGGACTTACAAACAAAACATCCATGCTTCCTAGTTTCTACGACTTTGGGAACGGTTAGCAACTTAGACCTCGGAGACATGATCTATTGTGTTGATAATACTTGAGGATAACTTTTGTGTCCAACTCTCAATCGACACATTTAGGACCTTGACGGTATCACTCTGTATTTAGCGTTTTCATTCTTCAATGTTCATAACAAAATGCTAGAATAAAGAAAGAGGAATTTTAATGTTAAATCATTATTCTCATTTTTCTAACCATGAAAAACAAATTTTTTTCTTTTCTATTTTACATGTTAAGCGTAATTTTACAAATTAGTTATAAAAAAAAAATGCATGTGTGCATGCTTTTCGAAGGAAAACACAAAATTAAAACTGTCAAACCAAACGGACCTTTTTAACTTTACAGTAGTTATGCGATACATGGCCATATTGAAATCCAGCGCATCTTCTAGAGGACCGCCTCAACAAAGCTCAACTTGACGGTAACAAATCTGACATAGCCAGCAATCTCCCTGGCAATCAAAGCCTCCTTTGGGCTCTGCATAATCCAGAGCAGCGGTTATATCATTCTGAAATGTGTGAGGTAGCTTGAGCATCATATTTGGCAGGATGGAAGCAAGACTGGTCAGAAGCAGGCAGCCTGGAATCATATGGCAGAACAACACAAGGTTCAGCATTTACTCACAACAGCGTATTTGCCTTGGTAAAACTGGACTTATGTTAATTCTGATGACCTTCAAACACAAAATGGACGCTGAAACTGAAATACAGTGGTTAGAATACATTATAAGACCATCAATCACCATTTGTCATCACAATCATTCACTATATAGAATAACGAACAATATGATGACGAGAAATCAATTTTGAGAGCAGGCAAACCCAACAATTGGGCACACAAAGCGTATGGTGGTGGATACCCAGTGCCGAAGGCTCCCGTACTCAAGCGTGATGACTTCCTAGACAGTCTCCCATCTGGTACTATTCTCACGGCTTTCCGGACTCTGGGGGTGGTCGATTAGCGTGCGCACACAAAGCGTATGGTAAAAGAAAAAAAAGAGAAATAAAGAAAAGATGGCGATCAATTTGTCAGCAACGCTATCATCATTTTGCTTCACACAAACAATGAATTCTTCTTAATATGGACTTAAAAGACCAAAACGTGTACATATATAAAATATAAAGCAAATTAAATCGCTACACGCAAACTTGAATAAATAACATAACAGTCGCTATCTAGGCTAAATCTAGCTGCAATCTTTTCACCATACATGCTTACCTATCATAGGCACAATGCCCCCATTATGTTAGATATAAGGATCGTGTGAATAAAACCTCAAAAAATGATCTCTAGGAGGATAGCACTACCTTATAATATGTAACATACTAGTACCTGCCTTCCTGTCACAATATAATATACTTGATTAACCAGTTTTGGGTAGTGAGGTATCAATGGAAAAACCGACGCCTGCATCGAGCTGATCCAAGCTCTTCATACTCAGCTTTTGTAACACACATGGATTCAAAATCAGGACTGGATGCTAAAAGAGAGCCACCTCTCCATACTCCTTTAATGGGACTACACACCAAGAAATATAGTTTAGTCATAATAAATGTCATTGTATATATAGTATAATGGCATGCACGCAAAATGGCCATAAAATGATGCATACTCTTCTTGGGTTGTTATCTTTACTTTATAATCATCACATACAAGAGGTCTCAGTTCCATTTCGCTGAACAAAGATACTTGAGAATTTAGTAAATAGTCTAACAATACTGTAACATGGAATGATGAAAATCAGCTTACAGTCGTTCTTTAAATCCAGGAAATAGAGTGCTTCCACCAGTTAACACTATACTGTAAATATGAGGGTGGCAAAATGCTATTACATGAAGGAAAATAAATAGCATTTTATATTAATTGGTTTTGTATAGCATGTCACCTCTCAAATAGTACAGGATGCAGATGAGGATGACAAGAATGAACAGCTCGAACAATGCACTCTGCAAGTCCAGCTTGATTCATGCCTATCGATAAACATGATAAAAACATTCGAATGTAGCATCTTTAAAAACCTATAACATTTCAAAAATATAAACATATTAGAAACAAACCCAGATCAGCTGGTCGGAAAAGCATCTCAGGTACTAGAAAGCGTTCATTTGTCAAAGTAAACTCCTGCATTAAAATTAGAAAAAATGTTTTAAGTAGCAATATTATCATCTAACCCTTTTACAGATTTTGGGAATTTGGTTTCAGAATTACATTGGTTGGCGCAGTGCTTCTCTTCCTCTCTTCAGCTCTCAGTGAATTATCCTGGTCATCTAACATTTCACTATTCAAGCTTCCATTTTGCAAAGACAGATATCTCTGTGCTGCATCCATGTCTTTAACATAACCTTTTGTATGTGTTATCCCATCAGGGAGAACATATGTACACTTAAATGGATTGTTTTTCCCTTTATCTCTGTCACACACAAAATGGTGTACATTGAATAAATCAAAATTTAATGTACAAAATATATTTTGATGGGAATGCGCATAAAATGCTGTATCCAATTGCTATTATCATCTATTCTTCTCACTCGAATAATTGGAGTTGTCTTGGTTTAACACTTATGTAGACCAAGGGATCATTCGTCAAGGCATTCTATTAGAGGTTAAGAGTTTATCTGGCTTGAAAATGAGTTTTATCTTTTGCATTTTTAATATGTATTTCAAATAGCGTGGGAAGAAGAATAGATTGGAAAATCCGAGTCATCAAACAAAAGGACAGAAAGGAAGAACGAAGATGTTTTTTTTTTTCCTTTTAAAAATAGGGTAAAATCATTTTTTATTTTATATGTTAGAACCATATTCCAATTTGATTATTTTCCACCTCTATCTCCTCTCATGGGCATTTTGAAATGCATGTTGAAGCTCAAACATGACTCATCTTCAAACCTAATGGACCCTAATAATCCAAGTGTTGGGCTTTTTTTAAAACATGGGCTTTTTTAAAAACCTAATGGACCCTAAAAATCTTCAAACATGACTCATCTTATACCTTAAAATACTGGAACCTTTAAAATATGGGCTTTTTTTAACCCCTTTATAAGTAGTAAAAATTATTACTTATAAGTAGCTCAGTTGAGTTTAATACGATAACACCTGATAAGAACACACAATAGCTAGCCATCAAAATTAACTTATCTAGTTTAATCGTCAACCTGCACTCAAACACCTGCTTATCTTTATTCAATCAAAACCACTTCTAAGTTACAGAAATTCCTTTCAAGGAAATACATAACAAGTAGTGCCAAACGGGCTGTTAGAGCATCTCCAACATCTGCAATTTGCTCGAAAATGGGGACATATCCCTTTTTTTTCTCATGCTCCAATAGCCTCCAATTATGCATGGACAAAGAGGGGGAAATGGGAGTTTCTCCTCCTTTTTTAACCATTTATGCCTTGAACAATTTTCAGGCATTGTTTAAAAAAATGGGTATTTTGAAGTCCTTTTAAATACTTAAAACACTTAAACTGTTTCAAAAAACTAGGCTTTTTGAAACTTGTATGGCACTATAAACGGTTTTATAAATACCATTTACAGATTATTATTATTAATTTGAAAAAAGAACAATTCCGCACATTCAGCTGGTGGAAGAGTGGGAGGAGTGCTTGGCTTTTCTTACTTGGGAAATAAGAGCATTCCCAACAGTTTCAAACATTTGGAGCGTGGATGCGCTGTTTAGAGCGTGGATTCCCCCCATCGATCCAGCAGCGGGTGGGGGGACACTGAAGTTTTTTTCCTTTCCGTAAACGGTTTTCTGAAAAACGTTTATGGGTTAAACGGTTTTTAGAAAACCGTTTAACCCATAAAGGGTACGGGTATAAAATTAAATAAAAATTAATATATATATATATATATATATATATATATATATATATATATAGAGAGAGAGAGAGAGAGAGAGCGCCGTTTTGGATTATTAGAATATAATATATATATAAATAAATTCGTTACTGAATATTAAAATATAGTTTAAACTAATAACCGTTGCTGAATAGTAAAATATAGTTCAAATTTATAGCCGTTGCAGAATATTACAATTTTATTTGAATTTATAGCCGTTGATGAGTATATTTTTATACAATATTCTTATATAGCCGTTGCAACTGTGCATTGAAGAAGCTATAAAACCACTTCTGGTGTGCACATTTAGATTCACAACACAAAAATGTCTCATAATGTCCACAACGACGATGCTGTTTACGAATCAGATGTGCAAACCGAAGACTCAAATTCCTACAACCAACATGGCCCGGATGATACCAACTCAGATTCTGACGAAGGCGATGAAATGTTGAGGCATACAAAATTTCGTCAGTTTTCTTCGGATAGCACGACCGATAGCGATGAGTTAGAGATTATGATGCAAGCTGATGTCGTTCAACAATTAAAGATTAACCAACATTTCCTAACGGAATGATCATCTAGTGTTATTCGAGGAGGCAATGTGTACGGTCGTGCAGACATACGAAAGATGCGGGATCATAAAGGAGGTACTGCAAGATTACTTAAAGATTATTTCAACACCCCCCTGTATGTATGGTCCTGAAAACTTTCAACGTCGTTTCGTATGAGCAAGAATATGTTTATGCGCATTTTCAATGGAGTTGTTAAACACGATAATTATTTTGTTCGAAAATGTAATAGTGCTGGTACCTTAGGATGTTCGCCTTACCAAAAAATTATAGGCCCATTACATGTAATTGCTTATGGAATAGCTCTAGATGCGTTTGATGAGGTTGTCCGAATGGGGTGAGAGTACTATTACCTTTAAGCCTTGAAAGGTTTTGTGTAGCCATAATTGAATTGTATGGTGAGGAATATCTACGTGCTCCAACGCAAAGCGATGTCAACAAATTGAAAAGGTTAGAAGCCAAAAGAGGATTTTCCGGCATGTTAGGCAGCCTAGACTGTATGCATTGGAAATGGAAAAACTGTCCTACAGCATGGCACGATCAAATTAAAGGACATTACACTAAAGCGACAATGATACTTGAAGTTGTTGCTTCATATGATCTATGGTTTTGGCATGCATTTTTCGGATGTCCTGGTTCAATGAACGATATTAATGTACTTCACCAATCACATTTGTTTAAGAGTCTTACACATGGAAAAACACCTGCATGTAATTTTAATATTGCAGGAAATATGTATGACATGGGAATGGAAAAACTGTCCTACAGCATGGCACGATCAAATTAAAGAACATTACACTAAAGCGACAATGATACTTGAAGTTGTTGCTTCACATGATCTATGGTTTTGGCATGCATTTTTCGGATGTCCTGGTTCAATGAACGATATTAATGTACTTCACCAATCACATTTATTTAAGAGTCTTACACATGGAAAAACACCTGCATGTGATTTTAATATTGCAGGAAATATGTACGACATGGGGTATTATTTAGCAGATTACATCTATCCTGCATGGGGTACGCTTGTCAAAACTATTCCAGCTCCTGAAACAAAAAAAGAAAAATATTTTGCTAAAAGGCAAGAGGCAACGAGAAAAGACGTAGAACGTGCATTCGGGGTTCTCCAAGCAAGTTTTGTCATTGTTAAAAACCCTGTTAAATTATTTAAGCCACGGGTTTTGAGCAACATTATGCGTGCTTGTATTATAATGCATAACATATTCACTGAAGAAGAAAGAGGAATATTTCCATCTTATTTGGATCATAGTTGTCAAGGCGAAAAAACCCAAAAAAGCCCTAGGCCCTCGCCTCAGGCTTTTTTGCGCCTAGGGCTTTTTTGCGTGCCTTGAATGACAAAAATTTTCGGTTTTCAACTAAAAAACTGTATTAAAAAAAGGCGATAAAACACAATTTTTGTTTGAAAAAGGGAATATAAAAGCAATATTAGAACAGAACATCATACAATTAACATAAGTCAAACTAAGAATGCACCATGTCATTTAAACTCAAGTCTACAAGCAATACAATACTTAAAATATAGATATTACAAATAACATTACGTAGAGTCTTAAATAGAGCTTTAACCTTTCATGAACTATGTTTTTTTGGACAATTTGACAAAAAAATAGGTATTTTTTTGCCTTTCGATCGACAAAAGAAAAGCAGTGTTTTTTTTTATATAAAATACGCTCTAATTCAACAACCAACCGATCACATTTTTCTAACAATGTTGGATTTTGGGCTCCTATTGGGCCAAATGCTAAAAAAATAATTTCTTCTCAAATGTTACAAAAGCGCGCCTTTTTGGCGCTTCATAAGGCGAGCGCCTTGCCTCCTTTAGGGCTTATTTTGGCGCCTCATGCATCGTAGGCACCTTGAAAGGTAAAAAAGCCCCAGGTTAGGGCCTTGGGGTTTTTGGAGCCTAGGCGCACCTAGGCGAGGGCTTTGATAACATACTTTGGGATATGATCCAGATAACACCGCAACTGTTGCTGATAGAAATCCAGCTATTCTTGAGGTATTTCTTAGGCGCGTGCGTAAAATTAGGTCTAGGGAGGTACATAGTAAACTGCATGATGACCTGGTTGAACATTTATGGCATCTGAAAGGGACTGCTTAGATATAGTGTATGCAGTTGTTGAACTATTGTAACGTTGTAGTACTCAATTATTGTATTGTTTTATGTACTTTAAATATATCGCATTTCTATTTTTTATTGTAGCTAATATGCAAAATGCACGTTTGATGAATACGACCCAAACTGTATTTAACTCGTTAACTCTTTATATTCACAATTCAAAAGAGGACGACCCAAACTGTATTTAACTCCTTAACTCTTTATATTCACAATTCAAAAGAGGACAACCCAAACTGTATATAACTCCTTAACTCTTTAACTCTATATTCACAATTCAGAAGAGGACGACCCAAACTGTATATTCACAATTCAGAAGAGGACGACCCACAATTTTTAACTCTTTAACTCTTTCTTTCCAGCACGACTTTTAACATGATTGGAGCACGACTTTTAACGTGATTTGAGCACGACTTTTAATGTGAGTGGAGCACGACTTTTAATGTGATTGGAGCACGACTTTTAATGTGAGTGGAGCATGACTTTCAATGTTCAGAGACTTTTCATTTCAGTTGAATAACACACATAACATAACCATGAATTGAAATTAAACTCCACGGATACATCCAAACTTTCCAAATACATAAACCAAACGATACATATTGAATACGACATACGACACATAATATAACGATATACTACTCAAACTGTATAATATGACTGTAGCATAGCCCAAACGCTTCGTGACCGATGAAGTTTGGACGGTGCTTAAAAAGGTAAAGAGAGTCATACGTCGACCGTTTCTCTTGGAAAACATCATCTTTTTTTACCTTATCAATTACTTTGCGGTAATTCTTACAATCACCAATAACTAAGCAGAAAGCACATCTGGTTGCTAAGTTGGGCTTCTGTGTTCTACAACTAGTATGATTGTTGTATTTTTCATTGGGGATTGCCCAAAAATCTTGATCTATCTCTTCTTCCATATGTAGTACGTCTGCTTCAATGTAAGCCTTTATCAAAACAACGTAATCTGAAGTATTCCAGTTTTCGTTTGTCATTTTGAAGTGTGTAGTTAAACTAAAATTTCAATAGTTTATATAGGCAAAGTATAGGCAAAGTAAAGTAACGCAAAACAAAGCAAAGCAAAGTAAAGCATTACACCATTCAAGGGAATCATTTGTCTTCATAAATACAAGGGTATGGTAGCTTACTTTATACTCACAAACAATTCCAATTCTAAACTCTCAACAATGGTTGATTCCAACAACAATTTCTCTGGCTATACCGATGATAATATTGATAATTTTACTAGTTTATTATCTCAAGCTGAAGACCCTTCAATGATTCCACTCCATTTCCTAACTCCCTAGCAAAATCAATATCTCCACCAATTAAACCTCGCTCAGCAATACGGTAACATGTATGGCCAAGTTCCTCAAACCAACAACTACTTTGGGTCACAATCCAGTGATCCTACTCAAAATGTACAACAAGAGGTGCCTTCTCCGATCCCAGTACTTGACAAAGGACAAACCAAGGCCAAACAGTCTTACACCAAGCGAAAAACAAAAGAAACTCACGTTCAAAATGGCATGGAAAAAACTGTAGCTACTGGTAAAATATGGAAAGCAACTGACTATAAAGTGCTAGCTAATGCATGGGTAAGCGCGTCTGTCGTTGCTGAAGGTCATTCTGGTGGTAAGTTTTTCTACCAGAGAGTTAATGATTTGTCAAATGGAGATCCTGAATGCGTAACACGAAGATCAATTGAGAGCACAAAGACTGCATGGTATAATTTGAATACTATGTGTACCAAGTACAAAGGGATAAAAGCACTAAGGATGGATTTGCTTAGAAGCGGTCAAACATTCAGAGATTTAAAGGACGATTACGATAGCATCTATCGTAACACCTGTAAAACTGAATTCGTTGCTCATGAAGCATAGGAAATTCTTTCTTTTTGTCCACGTTGGGCCAATATAGACGAACCAGATGATGTATACCTTGGAGACACCGAAGGTTCTAACTTAAGAAATGTAGCTTCTAGACTTCCGGTGGATTCATCCCCGGGAAATACAGTTGAATGTCCTATGGCTACAGACGAGGATGGGAATAACAGTACTCCTGTGACTCCAAATTCGGCAATGTTGTATGGTGGGGTTGAAACAAGGCCAGAAGGAATAAAATCAAGCAATAGATCACTATTGAGAAATAAGGAAACAAAAGATTTGGCAGCGTCTAGTGAGAAACTAACTTCGTTGTTAAGTGATATATTCATTGCATCTGTCTCCAACAAAGAAGATTGTTGAAAGCATAAAGATAAGAAGCTGCATATCATGGAGATGCAACTCCAGCAAGATGCCGCTAGAACTATAGCTCTCAACAAAAGAACTGATTATAAAGAAAAATGTGAAAGACGTTTGAAGGAAGAAAAAGAAGAGGAGTATCTAGCAAGAGATGTATCTCAATTGACTGGAGAGGCCCTTGAGTATGCTCTAGCAAAAAAGCGTAGTATTCTGAGGGAACAAAAGAAACGATATCAGGAAGAAGAATTCTCAGTTCGAATTCTATGTTGCTATTTCTAGCTTGTTGTATCCTAATTTCATATTTCTATGTTGGCTAATGTTGCTATTTCTATGTCGCTATTTCTAGCTTATTGTATCCTAGTTTTAGTTTTCTGTGTTGGTTGTACTGTTTTGTGGGTTATTAAAAAAATTTAACTAGGTTTAAGTAACTAATATATCTTTTTTCTAATGCATATATGGTATTCAAACTTATTTTACATTCCTTTTAAATACGTATACATGTTTAAAACTATATCTAAAAGGTAAATACAAATTTGCGGTAACTACTTGATACACAAACATAAATCAAAACATTAAAAATCCAATTTGAAAACTAGAAAATAGGTAGGTTTTAATTCTTTAAAAAAAATGGATTTTAAAACTAGAAACTAAAACATTAAAAACATTAAAAATCCAATGTTTAGAACTAGAACTAGAAAATTCAGAAAACGTAAAATGTTTAACAAATTTTAAAACTCAAACAAAGTGCTTAAGGATGTGCATTTAAACAATGAATCATATCATATAAACGGTTTTCTGAAAACCGTTTATATGTTAAACGGTTTTCTGAAAACCATTTAACGTATAAACGGTTTTCATAAAACCGTTTGTCCATCGCTGCTTCAAATTGGAAATGGCGAGCGTCGCCATTTCAATTCTCTCCCCACGTCCCTTGCGCAACTGCTGGAGAGCGTGAAAACGTTTTCCCTCCCCACTTCCTCTCACCTTACCACTGCTGGGACTGCTCTAAGTTATGCATAACTTTTGATTTATGGGTCAAATTTACTTCTACATGTGAGAAACTCATTATTCTAAAATGGCTAATTCTAAATCCAAGTACTTATTGAATAGCCCTATGTTTTTACCCAAAAAAAAAAATCCAAAGACAAAAATATCCTTCTTATGTATTTTTAAAAAAAAAATACTAAGTAGCTCCATGTGAGAAATTTCTGTGTACGCACTTTCCCTACCATGTAAGGTCGCTGCTTGATACCCTAATGGCACCACACAGAGCTACTACATGGTGCCTTCAAGGCACCACGCAGTTGCCCTACGTGGTGCCTTTAGGGCACCGCGTAGAACTGGTGCGTGGAATGATATTTCCAGTTTTTTTATTTAGATGGGACTACTCAGTAAAATCGTGAGTTTTTCTGGTTTTTTTAAAAATAAATAAATTGGCGCTACTCAGCATGTTTATGGACTCAAATAGCATTAGCCTTCTAAAATTTACAGAAGTGCCTAAAACGAAGACAGTAGTTGAGTGCCTTAAGCGCTTAAGTTAACTTTTTTCATACCTCGCAAGCTTCAAATCTCTCTCTACGTCCAATGAAACGAAACAAAGTTTCTCCTTAGCGTCATCAACAAGAAAAGTCTCATCCATAACATTAATTTCCCTATAACTAACCAATTCCTTCAAGTAATTTGTTAACACTTTCCCACCAATATCCATCCTCTTCACTCCGTAATTCAACGTGAAATTCTCCACCACTGGAGCCGCATGGCAGAAGCTAAACCCACAGTCCACAACCAAGCTACATTTCCTGCCAAATCCTTTACTTGCCTCATACAAATGCACGAGCGAAGGAGAATCCGCGATATACAAAGCATGAAAACCGAAATCTTCGAATATGATTTCATCATATGAGTGCAGCATGTTGAATAAAGGTTCAGTCAGTAAGAGAGTGGAGTCGGAAGGGGAAATTTGGAGGAGGGAGTGGAAGAGTCGGTGGTGGATCTGGCGTTGGAGGTCGGGGTTAAGAAGGAAGCCGCGGTCGAAGGGCCGACGAATAGTTGCGGAGGTTAGGTCGATTGTTGGATCGAGGAGTTGGTCGGCGACTAAGGGTTTTTTGGTGCTGATTGAAGTGGATTGTTTGGCGGAACAGTTGGGGATTATGAACGATGGATCCATTTCTCCGGCGAAGCCTGCTTTTAGTAGGCCGCCGCCGTTGTCTAGGATTACCGTCGTCGACGAGTGTGACATCGTATGATTATAATTTAACTTGGATTTTACCCTGTGCAGCGTGTAAAGTTAGAAAAACCCTTGGAGTGGAGCAGGTCTGGTTTTAAGTGACGGGCGCTGCCGCTGTTAACGCCACTCAAGTACGTTGAAGTGCTTTTCAGGGTGCGTTCGCAGGAGCGTTTCAAAATCAGATTTGATGGCGTCCGACACGTCCGCCAGAACCTCCCAACCACGCTCCCAGCCACGCCAAGCGGAAGCTGGAAATCATCCGTTGGTGTCGGACGCGTCCGACGCAGGGATAATTAATTAATCAGATCCTACTTAGGTATAAAAGATTATTTAGCTTAGTTGGTAAATGCACATGGCTTCTTGCGGAGAGACCAGAGATTAAGTCCCACCTTCAACCAAATTTTTAATGTTTTGTTGTACACTGCATTATTAATGCTTAATGCCTAATGTAGACTATTTGTTAATGCTTAATGCATAATGTAGACTATTTGTTAATGCTTAATGTAATTTTTCATTTTTTTTTTAACATGGTAAATACACATTCTCTAAGTAGATTTAACAGTCCAATTAAAAATCAGTACATAAATTAAATCAAAACCATTAATTTAACAATTAAATACCCCGCTCAGATACCACGTTCAAATACCCCGTTCGTAGCTAAAAACACATTCCTCGTTCGCTACAGTACCACGCTCACATTCTCCGCTCAAATACTCCGTTTCCGTTCGCCGAAAACGCACCCTTGGTGTTATTTAAGATACAAAAAAACATTACTTCCTCTTAGAGTAACATTGTGAATTCTCTAAGGTAGGACACAAAATTAGGCACGGAATTTGAGACACAAACTGTTAACCATGGAATTTGTATGTTTTTATGTGAAAAGTGGAATTTAAAGAAAGATCTAGTGGTTGAGATTGCTAGTGTCTAAATTCATGTCACCGTTTTGTGTTTAAATAGATCATTCTCTAGTTAACCATTATTAACTTTTTACTCTAATTGTTTATTTCTTACATGTCTCCTTCATCTAACTGAATCAACCAGCATTCAATGAAGAAATCAAATTCATCTTCAAATGAATTGCAAAATAGAATGAAATCAAGATTAAATCTTACACATGAATCCATACATAACATTAAGTTTCTATAAATAGGCTGCATTGACATTGAGGATGTAACGTCCTGTAATTTTGGTAGTTTATTTTATTATTTTAAATATTGATTTGGAATTATAAATGGGTTTATAATATATATCGTTTAAATAACGAAGTTTGAACTTAAATTTATATTTAATTATAAGCGAGTTCGTAACACGTCGAGGTAGTTCGTAATTTACGATTTGAACTTTAATTGAATATACAAAATCCATTTTAAGTCGGAATTATGTGAAATAAGAAACGTTTGAATCTTTTTGATTATAATTTTTCTAATGAAATAGGAAAATGGAGATTTCGTATTATAGATTGTGAGTTGTGTACAATTCCAATTTTCGAATAGTTGCAATGGAATTTGTTAATAAACGATAACGTTTATTAAATAAATTATTAAGGGTTTTTTTTAATATAATTTGACAATCGTTTAACTCAAATTTTTTAATATTGGGTTTAAAATCTATATTTGTTTATTGTGAAGCTGTGTAAGATTTCATTTGGAGATACATGATAATAATAATTTATTATTATTTAAATAGAATTGTTTTGGATTTAATTATATTTTATCGATATTATATAGGCCTTAGAAATATTTATTTTTAAACAACCTTCATTTTCAACGAAACGATTTTTTGGAATATGTATAACTAGTTATTGCTAGATTCCTAGTTTGGAGTCAGTCAGAGTTATTTTATTTATGTATGCAATTTAAAGGTGAATCGATAAATAAAATTGGAATTAAAATAACGCCGTTGTGCAAACGGAATCCGATTTCAACGAAATTAATTTCATTAAGACCAGAACGTCAAGGCATAGCAGTGTATCTATTTACATTGCATTCGAAGTTCGGGTGTGATGGTTCGAACATAAATGTTATATGCTGGTTAGCATAGAAATATGTTATTTTTATGCTCTTATATCTTATCTTTTGTATATAAATAAATACTACTTGGGTATTGTTTTGTCACTTCTACAGATATTCCAACCCAGCCCGCATGCAACCAGAAAAGTAGAGAAATAGAGAACAAATTGCTATATATTTACATTTTGAAGAATTGTAGATGAAGATCTCACATCTAGTTGCTGTTGGACAAGAAAATGATTGGTAGAAAGACCAAGAATTTCTCAAATCAAGGGAAGCTTGTCAAAGAACCAAGAGGAAAAGAAGAAAGGCCAAAAATTTAATAGATTTAACTAAGGCCCATCTGAAACTCTCATTGTAAACTCTTTTGTGAATTCCCTGAGGCTCATCTATCATTGTATTAGGGTTAGGGTTTGGCTATCTATCCTATAAATACCCTTGTAATGTCATTGTAGCCACGATCTCATTGCTATATTCCATTACTCTAATAAAATTCTTCTTCTTCTTTTATTTTCTAGTATTTTTTAGCAACTAGTGTCATCTACTCAATTAGATTCGGTAGAGTACTAGTTGTATTTTACATTTGTTTCATTAGTGATTAGTCGTTTGATTAGTTTCAACGACATTCCTAATTTTATTTTATTTGTTGTTCTTCTTATTCTGCACTTTTATTTTCTGCATTGTTGTTCTTGTTTTGCAATTTACTTTCTTTAGTGATTAATCGTTGATTAGATTCAACGATAATCATAAGTTCGCAATTTCAATTTGTTTTTATTTCAACAAAATCTCCAGGCTTCGTCTAACTCGCCCAAGAGATTAGATAAATAATCTGATTTTAATTTACCTCCCTGTGTTCGACCTGTATGCTACACACATGTACGCTTGCAGTATTTAATTACAAATATCGCGCTTTTCTAGCGTCGATCAAGTTTTTGGCGCCGTTGCCGGGAAGGCAATAGTTAAATTTTATTATTTATTTAATTTCTGATTCGTGTTAGTATTTTATTTTTTATTTTGTTTTCTTGTATATATAGAAAAAAAAAATCTCGATTAGTGGTGTGGCGTATCAATAACATTGATTCTGTCATGAACTAAGCAAGAAAAAAAAATATTTGCCAAATTTCCTTTGATCTATTTCCTATTTTCAGTACATAGTTTTTTCTTCCTTCTACAAGCGTTAAAAAAAAAACTTTCAACTTTTGCGTTATTTCTTTCCAATCTTTCCTTCCTACATTCTCTATACGGTTTTCTTCTAAAAAAAAAGCAAATTTTGTTTGATTTGTTTCCCTTCTTATTTATTTCCCTTCCTCCTTACAATTCAATTTCTTTCCAACTCTTTCAATTTCTTTCCCTGAGCACTGAAGAAGAAAAAAACAGATTCTCTTTTGAAATCCTTCTCTTCTCGGCCTTGTAATTCCCTTCCATCACCACGTTTTGACCAACTTTCTCCCATTTGTATCATCGCCCTTCTCCGCATATCAACCCCTTCTGACCACCTTTCAAATCCCATACAAACGCCCTCTCTTCCCATTGCCACAAACAAAACATCAATCACCGAAACCAAATCTTCACAACCAAGTACCCAGTGCCAAGAGAAAATAACCGTACTCAAATACTCTACCACAACAATCACAGTCCTCCATTCATTGTCCACGTTACATACTTCAAGAATCCCTCAAATAGCCCTCCACCGTCCTCACAAAACATACAGAACCCATTTGAGTTTCCACTTCACCATCAGCCTCTCACGACAACAATTTACAGACCCCAAAATCTGTCCAATCTCATCAATACTCACCTTCCTCCCCCTCCACGCAGACAACCATATTGGATCCAAAACCAACAGTCAGACAACACTGTCCGATCAACCCTTCCCACTCACCGAATTCAATAACCATACCCAAATATCATCAACCCCAATCTCACGTCCATCCTCCCATACACGAATCCAGCCTCAACCCAATCCAATCCTTCATCATTCACCACACAACAGACCAAATAATCAATAACCTGTCACTACCACAATTCCCATGCCCTACCATAACCGCAATCCCCTAAAACCTCTGTCAACATCGGCAAATCCACGAAAACCACTTCAGTGCCGAACTCTATTTGCCATCAGCATCCTTCCTGAAACCATAATTCAAACAAATCTATACCACATTCACCGCAAACTCAAACAACATTACAACCAGTTCATCCACAAATCCACGAAGTACCACACTATTCCTACAGACATCCCCATCTTCTACCTTGCCGCAAGCCTCATCAACAGCCCCTACCCTCCAATCCTCACGCATCAGCAATACCATCACAATACCAAACAAACCCACTTCCATCCATAAAGCCCCGAACTCCTCTATACTCAGGCGTACCCTCATCCGATCAAACCACATCTCCCCTACATAGTCGACCCATATACCAGCCCTCATCTCTCCTTCAAAACATTTCAGCACCTGCCACAAACACTCCTTCCATATTCATTCAACTCACCGCAAGTCGCAAAAACCCATTCACCTCGACAATCACTTGATCCAAACACCCAAAATCACTCCTCTTCCATCAACCTCACAACTCACTGTCCGTTGTTCATCTCACCAGTGCATTAATTACACACCTTTCCTCGAACCAAAAGTCATCACCCTACTGACTACTATCCACTGCAAACGAGTTTTTTGCCGCAATACTCTTCATCCCAGTTCATCATCTCTCGCTTGCCAAACCCATCCTCTTTACCGAAACAACCTTCTCCCACAATTCTCGTCCCATCCGAGACTCCACGTTAAACCCCTCTCCACCACAACTACAACCAAACATCTTCATCAACGTGCCCAAATCGGATTCACCCACGCAGCTGTTTCGTTCATTACAACAACTGCCTTCATCCGACCATTATCTTCACAGCCCTCAACCGTTAATAGCTCAGCAAATCCATTCGCAATTAACAAATCTAACCCCAATCCATCACCGATCACCGACTTAAGCCCCCTCTACCAATACCTGGAACCGCGAAGTCCGATTGAATTTTGAAAAGAAAAAAAGACTCTAGTTCGAAATCCTTGGAGTTTGAATTTTTTCCCCTGAGAACGAATTGTTTTTTAGGATACCTTGGATTTTGTGTTTCATAAAGAAAGGAGATTTGTTGTGTTTTGAGAACAAGGGACGCGTAATATTTTTTTTTCTTTCCTTCTGGGGGGTTCGAGTGTTTTCGATTTGTAGAGGTTGCGTGAGTAAATTAGAGGAAAGAGAGGCGTGATATTTTTTTTCTTCCTGATTTCGTTTGGTCTTTGGGTATTTCATTTTTTTTTTGGTTGGTGAATAGGATTTTGTGAGAAACAGGATAAGATCTTACTTGGTATGTTAGCATTTTATTCTGAATTTGGTCGATGTTCGCATGTAAAACCCAACCCTTTTGAGAAGCAAGTAAGATTTGTTTATTGAAAACAAAAGAGAGAGGGACCTTCAAATTGTTTTTTTTCTTTTCTCGTTTGGGCTTGTTTCGGTGTTCCTGATATACTCTTGTGACCAGTGACGCTGAGTTTTGGATTATATTTTTGTTGAGTTCATTGGTTTTATTGCATTGGTTTTCACTTGTTCGCCAGTGGGACATATATTGGGTTCATTGAGTTCGCTTCTATTTCCAACTTGTTTTTCCTTTTTTTTTCTTAAAAAAGAAGAAGAAGAAGAAGAAATCATAAAAAAAATCAAGATCAAAGACAAAATCAAAGGATCAAGGCGAAGGAAGAGTACAAGTTCGTCAACAATAATTCGGAGGTCGAACGAAAAAAAAAACAGTAAAATCTCATAGCACTGGACGAACTGCCATACCTCACTGTAAAAATTTCTTTAACCCTACAGGTGCTCTGCTGCAAAATAAAAATATAGAAATTGCTTGTAAAAATCTTCTACAGGGGCAGCGGCTTGCTTGTACAATATTTTAATTTTCTCTGACTGTTCTGTGTCTGATACTTCTGAATCTGTTTGTGAGGAACGAATTTTCATAACTAAAATCATCACGCTCATCTTTTTAAATTTTAACACTTGATTTGATTTGCAAAATAATATAATTGAAAAGTGGTGCCTTGTGAAGTTGACTATCTCGTATAATTGGATCGCGGATATATAGTAGTTCAATTTATTGAACTATTAGCAAAAGAGGTTGCATACTACGCGTAAAACATTGGTCGTATCCCTTAGTATTTATACTATACATGAACGGCCATAAGACCCTCTTCCCCCTTCCAATTGAGTCGGTTAATTAATAGAGCACAACTCATTCTTTTATATTGTTTTGAACTAAGAATAATTTTTGTCTTCTGCTGACTTCATTCAAATGTCTGATTCAAAAAAATCATTGAGAGAATTGTGGGATAATAATCGGAGTAGACGTCCTCTTGAAGAGTATGAGTATGAAATACAACTCATGAAGCAAGATTTTCCAAAATTTCGTGAGCCCAATGCAAATTTTCAAAATTTTCCAATTAACCAACATTTTCAAAATCATGGATATGATCGAAATTGCGATTTCAATTCAAATTTCAATAATTTCGATTATGGGCCAGATCCACATCAAAATAGCATTGAATTCCAATATGGCTTTGATCCACATCAATACGGGGTTCTAAACCAAAATTTTGAAAATTACAACCCATATCCACATCTTGAGATTAACCAAAATTACAATTTTCCCTCGAATTTCAACAGTTTTGGTTACGAACCCATATCGAACTTAGTTGAGATTAATCAAAATGATTTCCAATATCAATGTCAATTTTCTGAAAATTCAAATAATTTTGAGAATATAGAAATCCAAAACGAGAGCTCTCAAATCAACGACTCTGAAGAATGTCATTTTGATGAGAGGGCGGAAAGGCAAAATAAAAAGTTTGATGAACTTCTTTGCTTAATGAAATCTTTTAAAGAACAACAAGAGCAACAAAATCAAATGAGCGTTGAATCAAAAAATAATCCAATTTCTACTGACATTGAAAATTTTCAAATAACTACTTTGGAAATTGAGAATAATCATCTTGATGATGTTTTTCAAAATTCAACAAATGATTTGGACTTCAACTCTTTTCAGAAAAAATATTTAAGCTTGGATTTTGATCTTCCTCTTTCAGGCTGCGGAAAACTTGAAATTCTAGAAATTGAACAGAATGACAATGTTGAATTTTTCAAAAACTCAGAGTTGGAGAAGAATTTTAATGAACATGAATTTTTTGGATTGTATGAGGATGAGTTGCCAAACGAGGGTGAAATAGAACCAAGCCACGAATTCAAGTTTGAAAATTTTAAATTTGAGAAAATGTCAAACGAACATGAAATCAATGAATGAAATTGAGAAATGTGATCACATACTCTTGAACAACACTCAGATTTTAAATTTCACTGAATTTATATACGATCACAAATTTTTGAAAAATTACACTGACAAATTTGTTGAACACATGAACTATTTTTGGAATGCTGGCTTGTTTGAAAAACTTCATGTTAGGACGACCTTGGATATTTATCTCCTGGACTATAAATCTAGGTTTAAAGATGAGATGGTTTTCAAAAACCTTTGCTTAGTAGAAAACATGCCTAGACATAGTGGGAATGGGACTCATAGGGTAAGAACCAAGTGTGGGGGAAAAAGATGGTGGCATTCTTTGCATCGCATGCATCGTAAACACATATATCATTGTACATATGATCCATTCTTACATATAGTTAGACTGCATTTCATTTTACAAATCATATTACATCTTATTCACCTTTGGGTACGATCTTTCAAATTTAGGAAACGTTCACAGTGTGGACACTGTTTAGTCCAAGTGTGGGGGGAGTCTACATTACATCCTTTTCTTTAATTTTTTTTTCTTTTTCTCTTTCTTTTCATATAGGACCACCATGCATTTTAGATCATAGTAACATGTCATTTTTTTTTTCTTCGAAAATACGACACATTTTAGATTGATACAACAAAATAAGTTAAGGATTGTTAATCAGTTGATAGTATTTTTTTTCTCTCAACTAAGTTCGAATTTGAAATATAATGAAAGGTTAATTTTGAGGGATAATAGTGTAACCGGTACATAGGGAGATTCTTAGGTGATGGCCATGAAATCTATTCTATATTGTAGACTTTGTTTAAATAAGTGGAGGACTTAAAATACTTATATTGGCTTTTCAAATCTTTAAAACTAAGTTGTGTTAAGTTGAATTCGCGTAACTCTCTTTTGTGCTTGTATTTTCAATAATAATAAAAATAATCCAAGGGTATCCAACATTGCTTGTATATCAAGCGTTGGTGTGCAAACCCGCCAAGCTCTATCCGACATGTTGTTGACAAAGTCAGCGTTGGAATATCTTGGTCTCATTTTATGAGATTGGACACCTAAGGATTACTGACACGTTGTTGACAAAGTCAAAGTCGGCCTGCACAATCCACCAAGCTCTTTATCCACTCTCCGTTAGTCCGCGAGGCAGTGCATGGGTGGTAAACCTTGGTCTTCTAAGTTAGGTGTATGTACTTAATCATAAATTTTAACTTTTATAAAGATAGAGAATAAGCGATGATGCCCAAACATTTCTTGACCTTATTGATTTGACTAGCCATACATGAGAAAATTAGAATACCACTTTACAAACTGTGCCAAGCAAACTAAGAATTTATTTCATGGCTGCACTATGTTATCGACTGAACTAACTGGCCAAACTGGGATTTAACATTTGAAAACTTGATTTATATTGAAAATTTATGACAAGTTGAGGTATCTAAAATAAAATCAACTGATTAGAAATTATTAACTTAATTTGTTGTACCACTTCAGAAACAAGTCTTGTTTTCATTTTTTGTTTTTATTTTGCATATGTCCATTGCATTCATGTAGTTTCATTAGAATCATAGCATACTGCATTTGGATTTTGTGGGTAGTATCCGCTGAAAACCCTCACGAGACACCACTCGTCCTACTAGGGACACCTAGAGGTTTAACGGCATGTTGCATACGCTCAATGCAATCGTGTTTCCTACGAAAGTGTGACCTATCTAGTTTAGTTTTTCATTTCTTGTTTTACTCGAGGACGAGTAAAAGATAAGTGTGGGGGTATTTGATTAGCATAGAAATATGTTATTTTTATGCTCTTATATCTTATCTTTTGTATATAAATAAACACTACTTAGGTATTGTTTTGTCACTTTTACAGATATTCCAACCCAGCCCGCATGCAACCAGAAAAGTAGAGAAATAGAGAACAAATTGCTATATATTTACATTTTGAAGAATTGTAGATGAAGATCTCACATCTAGTTGCTGTTGGACAAGAAAATGATTGGTAGAAAGACCACGAATTTCTCAAATCAAGGGAAGCTTGTCAAAGAACCAAGAGGAAAAGAAGAAAGGCCAAAAATTTAATAGATTTAACTAAAGCCCATTTGAAACTCTCATTGTAAACGCTTTTGTGAATTCCCTAAAGCCCATCTATCATTGTATTAGGGTTAGGGTTTGGTTATCTATCCTATAAATACCCTTGTAATGTCATTGTAGCCACGATCTCATTACTATATTCCATTACTCTAATAAAATTCTTCTTCTTCTTCTTTTATTTTCTAGTATTTTTTAGCAACTAGTGTCATCTACCCGATTAGATTCGGTAGGGTACTAGTTGTATTTTACATTTGTTTCATTAGTGATTAGTCGTTTGATTAGTTTCAACGACAATCCTAATTTTATTTTATTTGTTGTTCTTCTTATTCTGCACTTTTATTTTCTACATTGTTGTTCTTGTTTTGCAATTTACTTTCTTTAGTGATTAATCATTGATTAGATTCAACGATAATCCTAAGTTCGCAATTTCAATTTGTTTTTATTTCAACAAAATCTCCAGGCTTCGTCTAACTCGCCCAAGAGATTAGATAAATAATTTGATTTTAATTTACCTCCCCGTGTTCGACCTGTATGCTACACACCTGTACGCTTGCAGTATTTAATTACAAATATCGCGCTTTTCTAGCGTCGATCATATGCTGTAGAATTAAATATCGTACTAAAATAAAATAATAATAAAATGAAAGCTTAACTTCAAAGAAATGGGGTACACCTACCCTAAGATTTAAATAAGCTGCAGCCTACCCGAATTGAAAAGAAAACTCATATGTATAACGTAGACCAAAATATATGTAGCATGCAAGGTAAATACCAGGAACAAGTACTCTGTTCTTTCTCCCATCCAACATATTGAGCTACATCTTCACCATCTTCCCCAACAGATCGCACATGACTTGAATCAGACCTAGCCTACCTTGTGTATACAAACTATAAACTTCATGCCTAAGCTAACTGATGCAAGTACACACATGGCCTATTAATACAGCTATACACATGCACATACAAAGGCACGTCTATACTTTCTTCCATCCATCCATCACTGAACTGTCGCACAAGCTTCACCTTCACCATCAGTCATAGCCTAGCCTACCCACTGCATACCTACTAGCCTAATACTTGGATGCCAAGAATCCCTTCAATATAAATACGCACGAAACTCCATTCATTTTTTTTTCTTCTTCCAAATAATAGTCATGCCGCAAGTTTTCATGACACATAAAAATTCAAAATGAAATTTACCCCATGCATTTCCTTTCGTAATAGCATCACGCGTTGGTCTCATTTTCATCGACTCGAAGTGGTTTCCATTGAACACAAAGCCTATTTCTTCATTGGAAAATACCCGTTGTGGTTGCGGGTTTTGGTGCACAGCAGGAGAACGGAAGGGGAGGCTGATGGTGGGTTTGTGCAATGGTCATTGCGGAGATCAGTGGTGAAGTTATATATGGTGGTGGGAGCGTATGTAGTTCAGCAGTGGTTTTTTTTGGCATGGGTAAGAGATCTATCGATCAAGAAAGGAAGAAGCGGGGGTTCAGGTCAGTCGCTGGGGAAAGGGTGGCGATGACAACGTTGGCGGCGGTCAAGAATTCGGTGGGTGGAGGACTGAAGAATGGGGGCATCATGAAACATGGCGTGTTCGAAAATAGAAGCAGATGAAGAATATATGTGCCTAATCCTTGTTATGAATGCCTAATTATAATTAACAAATGTTTAATCATTTATATATTTGACGCGTCCTATATAGACATTAGTTAATTAAGAATGTAAACTACCTAATCCATATTAATCGTGGACTAACGTGATTACGTTATATGTGCCTAAACATATTTAATTGTGCCAAATTTAAGTTTTGACGTGCCCAATCTTAGATTGTATTAATATGCCTAATCAAGTGTAACGACCCAGAAAATCTGAACCAATTTAAAATTTTTAAATTGGCTAAAATAATGGATTTTAAATATTTAAAATAAATATTTTAAATAATGGCAATGAAAAGTGAGTTTGAATCGACAATTGAAAACGAATATAATTAATTCTAATTATAAACAAGGCTTGAAAAGGCGCTACAGTTTCAAAAATTGGATTCAAACTTTGTCGGACTGTACCGGGTGCAAAACAAAACGGATTTGAGTGAATACCTTTCCAACGAATCTGAAAAATCGAATTTTCATAGCGGAAAGCAAAAGTATGGCCGAATGAATTTTCAGAAAGGTCGCTATGGAATTTATATAGCCCGTGAAATTGGCTATTTTGCATATGACCTCGGAATTCGACGAAACCACTTTTGTTGGATCCGGGATGTGAAGTTATTGCTAGGTTTCAAATTTCATAATTTTTGAAGCTAGTATGTGAGCGTGACAAAAGAATGCGTGTTTTGGTCAATTATAGTTAAATTGGATCGACTAGAAATGGGCCTTTTTGCAAACGGTCTTAGAATTCGACGAAACTAGTTTTGTTGGGACCGTATCGTCAAAACATAGCTAGATTTATTTTTCTAGAATTTTTCGAATCAGTTTGTGGCCCTGGCAAATTGAAATGCACGTTCAAATTGAATATTGAATGTAATATATTTTAATTTGAAGGAAAACTGACTGAAACGGTCGAATGGGCCTACGAAACATATCCCATTGTGTTCGGAATGGGGGTAAAACGCTAGGGACGACAGTCGTTGGGTTTGGATTGGGGTTCGCAAGAGGCAAGGGGTATTTTCGGATTTTTAAACTTTATAAATAAATAAATAAATAAATCTACTCGTCCACGTCAGACCCCCCCCACTTCTCTCTCCCCGATAACGATTTACGGCGGAAACCGCTCGTGCCTTCTCTCCTCCGTTCCTCCTCCTACAAGCAAAATTACGCCTTCCTCCTGTTGAGGATTTTGTAGAGCTCGGAGAGATCTTCAAATCCATATAAGGAGCAGCAATTATAGTTGTGTAAATCGGCCGAATCACCTCCGTGAAGTTTCGATGTTGAAACCGCCGCCACGCCAGCTAGGGCCCACCGAGTTGACCCTCCTCCCTGGCGCACGTGCGCCTCACGTAGGCCTTCGACCCTGCGCAACCCGATCGTGGAACCATTGCACGGATTGATCGAAAAATTCAAACCTAGTTTTGAAGATTTCTGAAAGGTAATCGGCTGTTTAATTTAAAACTGATTTTAACAGTTTAAAACCGTTGCAAACTTTGAAAAATCATATCTTTTTGCTGTGTTGACGAAATTCAGTGAAACAAGAGACAGTGGACTCGTGTGGACGTCTTCTACATTCTAGAAGAGACCGCATATTTTTCTGAGCCTTCTGCTATTTTTGGTGGAGTGGAACCCAATATGAGATTTCTAATTTATAAACGATATGGAAAACGACGATGTATAAATTATAAAGTCGATGTATGAGTTATATAAGCATTGTACACCTCTTGTATAAGCGTTGTATAAGTCGTACGTTCGATGTATAAGTTGTATGTGCGTTGTAAAAATTATATATGTGTTGAAATAGAAGTGAATTGCTATATATATATATATATATATATATATATATATATATATATATATATATATATATATATATATATACGCCCCTCGTCCACAAACCATGGACGATATTTATTGATTGTGATTGGTGTGAAAATTGATTGATAGCGAATGGTTGTTTGGGATTGTTTATGGTTGATATTGATTGATTGTGGTTGAAAAATACCCATTTGTGGTTGAGAAATATTTGGTTGAAACCACATAGGATTAGTTTGTGGAAATGAAATAAATATATACATGCCGCCTGCGTGCGAATTAGATGCATGATCCCCATTGTCAAAAACCGCGAGGTTTTAAGATAGAGCGAGGAGCCATACTAGGGACGGTCCCGGTTTTAACTACCCTGCCGTTATGCTGCCGAAATTTTGAATAATATTCATGTGTTTGAATTATTTTCATTTGCTGAAACTATATTTATTCGTTGAATAGAAAACCTTCATATGTTGAATCGATATTCATTCGTTGATTAGAGATTCATGTGTTGAATGGTATTCGTGTTTTAAATATAAAAATCACATTTTTATCTATATATAGAAACTATAGAAAACCTTCATGTGTTGAATCGATATTCATTCGTTGATTAGAAATTCATGTGTTGAATGGTATTCATATTTTGAAATAAATTGTTTTACAATAAAAATCCTATTTTTATCCCTTATATACACTATATAACATAATAGTGTTTTGAAATGAATTGTTTTACAATAAAAATCACCTTTTTTATATACATGAATTGTTGAAAGGTGAAGTGTTAAAAATAGCCACTCGTTCAAATAAATATGCATGAGTTGAAATATTCATTAATTAGCTAATGATAGGATTTTTGCCTATGCATACAACATTAGAATGAATGGTACTTTTAAACCAAATGGAATCAAATATGAAGTTGAATGGAAAATGATAAGTGATAAGAACTGCATATATGTACATGCATATTTATTTAACAGGTTATAGCAAAGGGGCTAGAGAAGAGGAATAAAATTTTGTGCCCGACAAATAGGTACACATTTACTGTTTTGTTTGGGTGATGATATTATGAGCCTGTTGGCTAGCCGCTTGGCTTTTTCTTTTTCTTTTTGACATGAGACGCCCGTGTGGCTATTTGGGAATTTTCCTAGCCCCTCCGGTACAAAGGAGGTTATGGCGAATTTTTCCGAAATTTAAAGGCGTTAGTGAAATATTTGAAGTGAAAACGATATTGAAATTGTTGAATGAACTATTTTTATATAAATATAAATAAAATTAAAACGAAACGTGGCCGTGCAGTTTGCATTTTGAAACCGTGATTTCAAACGATTATACCGGGAGATCCGACCATCGGATTTGCCTGAAATCGCAACCGTTGGGTTCGCCTTGGAAATATCTTTCCAACGACACCAACTTTGTAAAAATCCAACAGTTGGATTGTCTGGAATGTTTAATTCAAATCTGAAGAAAAACAGCGCCAGAAACGATTATATATATATATATATATATAATTATATTTAATCAAATAACGACGCTGCAGTTCGTATTTTAAAATCGAAACTTCAAACGATTGTACCGGGAGATCCGACCGTCGGATTTTCCCGAAACTGGAACCGTTGGATTCGTTTTGAAAAGACCTTTCTAATGATGTAAATTTTGTGAAGATCCAACGGTTAGATTTTCAGATATGTGTAAATCAAATCTGAAGAAAAAAAGCGCCACGGCCGCGTTATGGCCCGAAGCGTCGTTTTGACTAAATTGGCTATTTTAAAATAAATAAAAATAGCGATAAATTGTTATAAAATATCATAAACGATATGGAATGGAAATAAACTGAATTTGCTCGATTTATGTGGCTTTTGATGGTTGAATGTGTTTGGTGTGAAAAAATACATTAAAGAACACGTTGGTGTTGTCGATTGATTTAACCATTGAAATAAATTGATTTGAAATTCTAAAAATACGTGAATTATTTGAAAAGGCTGAGTTAATTCTCATTTCAAATAATTGACCGACGATTGAAAGTCGAAGATGAAGACGATGGTCGAAGACCGGAGATCTTCACCTCGTTTGGATGGTAACCGAGGTCCTGATTGGGAGGCATCCCGAAATATGGATAATAAGTGGTGATCGTCCAGACGTACGTGGTGATCGATGGGTTTGCGAGGTATTTAGTGCCTCCGGTTTCGTTCAGACCCAGAACGGACTTGTAAATGGACTGCGTGTCTAACATTGGATTTTATTCTGTGTTGATTGATCTCTATTAAATATACATCTGTTTGGCGGCGGAGAATTTATTCTTTTGCTTAACGCCCTTCTCTGAAACGCACGAGCTCAGAGGTTGTATATCGATGGACATCAGTCGCATGGCATGAATTGCTAATGTGGCATGCCTAAGTGGCAAATGATCAGGGCTTCTGTTGAAAAGCAAAGTCTTGTGGTGATGATCAAAGCACCGCCTGTGTGGCGTAGCTTTGTGTATAATGTGAATTCGCGAGCCTCACACCCCGGCATGAACCAGAAACGGGAGAAGGGCCTCAGGGAGGGCATGCGTTTCTTCCTAGCTAGGGTGGTGTCAGTGACCTACCAGCCCTGACATTTATATACTTTTCACCTGTGTGGTTGTTGCTGTTGCGAGGCGCCTCGGTTTGATCGGACGATCCGGGTCCGATGGAGTCATTCGTTGGCTCGTTTACGCCACAAAGGGCGGGGAAACGTATTGTTCAGGCATAATAATCCACATCGGTGGACCGGCCCTGACGATCCAAGGCTTGCCTGCGCGCTTGCCTGAGACTCAGGCTAGGCAGTCTCGAATTCGGTAAGGACTATCTTTTGCCTTGGTTCATGACGGAAATCCAATTTCCAAATACGTGACTGTTCGGTTTTGATTGTATACCTATATATGGCGACATAGTGGTATGGGGCATTAATGCCGTCTATGATTGATAGTTATGATTTGAAATTGTTTTCAAAACATATAAACACTTGCAATAATATCAAATGCCTTTGTTTTATTCGTATCAAGCATATTTTGGCCGTTATAAGGTAAAAACTCTATCCTCCGGTTTGCGTTGCATTGTGTGATGGGAACTGAGTCTTATAATGGCTTCATTTTTATAAAAAGCATTGTGATGTTTAAAAGAAAGATTTGTTTTAAAGCACTGGCAATTCGATGGAGTAAACCCGTTCCACGAAAGTGGCGTGGTCCTGTGATTAGCCATATTATATATGTGTTGAGTAGATTTCTCATACCAGTCCCATGACTGACTCGTAGTTTGTTTCACTTTCAAACTCGGATGCCCCTTTTTCTACACGGGCAGCCTTGTATTTAGGTTTAGCTGGTTCTTTCTGGATAGCTGGAGCTGAAGATGGATTCTATCATTTATCTCTTTTTATGCTGTTCAGCTCCTATTGTACATATTTTGTTTGTTTCCACTGTAGACATTTATGTACAGCTGAACTGTATTTGTACTAAGTAAGATCCTGTATACTGTGTAACTCTGATGATTACTTTTATCCAGTATATTCTATAGTTCATTATCTGGTGTATTTATTTAATTTTGTTCTGCTATTATCTGTTTCTGTGTTATATTCCAAGGATTACCCTTGTCTCCGTCAGTACGGGGTTTGGGGTCGTCTCATTTGGTATCAGAGAATTGGTTAAGCTTAGTTCTGGAATATAACATTTGAACGAACTCGTCAAAAATAGAACCAGTAGTGTTCTAGGATGGGTAACTCTATACAGATAGGATCAACAATATCCTAGTATGAGTAAAGCAGAATGAAATTACACCTCGATAGACACATTTACATTTGAAGTATGTGTTTCTATATTTTAAAAAATACCTTTTCTGTGACCTGACACTTGATCTGCTATTGCAGAAGTACTAGAAAAATGAGTGCCAGAAACAGAAGGAATACAGAACCCGATCTAGAGGCTCTATTAAAGAGATATTGAAATCTGAACGGAGCACAGTTCTCGGGCAATGAATCTATAATTCAGACTCAAGCTTGGGTGAGCTCTGCAGAAAGAATATTTGAGCGTTTCCAGCTGAGAGACGACCAGAAAAGATTAGTAGCATCTTGGGCGCTCAATGGAGAAGCTTTAATATGGTGGGAAACAATCATAAAAGATAATCCAGAAGGTGATATCACCTGGGATAGATTCAAAGAGATTTTCCTAGGAAGATTTACTCCTCCAGAAGCAATTGAACGGCTATGTGATGAATTTTCTTATCTAATACAAGGTGATATGACCATCCCAGAATATCATAAGAAATTCAATGAACTTGCTCACTTTGCTCCTCATCTGATTCAAGATCCAAAGAGGAAAAATCTGAGATTTATTCATGGCCTGCAAAGGAGATATCAGAATAGTGTACTGAGGAATGTAAAACTTCCTTTTTTTGAAATGATTTATATGGCCTATCAGTACGAGGATCTCCATAAGAAAGGAATGTTACGCGACGAAGAAGAAGTCTGTTCTAGTGACAAAGCAGAGTCGGAAACTGATATTCCTGAAGCCAGTATGACGTCTGAGGGAAGTAAGAAGCCCGGTGCCAAGAGGAAAAGGGCCAGATCTGAAAAGGAACCAGCCACGACGGCTACCTGCTCTAACTGCAAGAAACCAGGGCATTTGACCAGAAGTTGTAAATCCTTGAAGAAGCGAAAGGAGGGTGGGTCTAAATCCAAGAGCAAGTTTCCTGTGACTCGGGAATGCAATCTTTGTCATCAGGCCGGTCATATAAAGCGAGATTGCTGGCTGTTAAAAAAGACCAAAGAGGCTCAGGTAAATGAAGTGGCCGAAGTGCCTGCATCTTCGTCTGCTCAGGAAAGGGCTGATGTCTTAGAAGGAACGCAAACTGTTAAAAACATTCCAGTCAAAGTACTGTTTAACACAGGCGCATCGCGAAGCTTCATTGCCAAGAATGCAGCTAAGAAACTGGATTTAAATTTGAAGAAGCTCAAGGAACCAATGACTGTCCATAATCCGGTTGGGGGTTCCATTGATCTCAGTTGGGTTTGTGGAGTGCCGGTTTCCTTCTCTCGTTATCGGTTTCCTACCATCGCAGTCGTCATGAATTTTAAAGAGTTTGATCTTATCTTGGGGTTAGACTGGTTGACCAAATATGAAGCGGAAGTTAAATGTGCAGACAGAGTCGTAAAGGCGAAGATTAAATCAGGTGATTATATAACCATTCCCTGTGAAGGTCAGAAATCTAATAAAAAAGACTTCTGGGCAGCTCTCGATGTTTCCTCAGCCCAAATGGAAAATGTCCCTGAAGTCACAGAGAATATTCCCGACCTAGTGAAAGACATTCCTGTCGTCAAGAACTATGCGGATGTGTTCGAGGAAGTTGTTCGCTTACCTCCGCAGAGAGAAATAGATTTCAAGATTGCTTTGATTCCGAATGCAAGGCTGGTAATTCACGCTATTCGAAGAATGTCCTTGAAAGAGAAAAAGGAATTAGACAATCAAACACGACAGCTAGTATGGAAGGGTCTGATTAGGCCTAGTTTCTCTGATTGGGGAGCAGCAGTGGTTTTTGTCCCAAAATCCGACGGTACTCTATGGTTATGTGTGGATTATCGTGATTTGAACAAGCAGACCATAAAGAACAAATATCCATTGCCGCGAATAGATGATTTGTTGGATCGATTAAATTGAGCACAGGTATTCTCAAGGATGGACCTAGCTACAGGCTTCCATCAACTTCGAATTGCCGAAGAGTGTGTTCCAATGACGGCATTCAGAGGTCCCGACTTATTCTACGAGTGGTTAGTAATGTCGTTCGGCTTATGTAATGCTCCTGCTTACTTCGTCGATCTGATGAATAGGGTGTTTAGGGGGGTTTTGAATAAATTTGTTCTGGTTTTCATTGACGATATTCTAATCTTCTCTAAATCAAAGGCCGAACATGAAAAACATTTGGAACAAGTGTTAGAAATCCTCAGAAGGAATGTATTGAAAGCAAAGTTTTCCAAATGTATATTCTGGCAGGATGAAGTGAAATTTCTAGGCCACGTCGTATCGAAAGAAGGAATTGCTGTGGATCCAAGTAAAATCACAGCTATTCAGAACTGGAAGCAACCCAGTACCCCTACTGAAGTCCGCAGTTTTCTTGGATTGGCTAGCTATTACCGGAAGTTCGTTAAAAACTTTTCGAAGATATCTGGTCATTTAACGAAGCTTACAAAGAAGCACTCTAAATTCAAATGGACTCCAGAAAGTGAGGAGGCTTTTGAAGAGCTAAAATTAAGACTAACGACTGCTCCAGTGTTAACCATCATCGATGGCAACCAGGATTTGAAAGTCTGGACTGATGCTTCTAGAGAAGGCCTTGGCGCAGTGTTAATGCAAAGGGGTCAAGTGATTGCTTATGCTAGCCGTCAACTGAAGCCGCAAGAGAAAAACTACGTAACTCATGATCTTGAGTTATTGGCTATAGTATTTGCCTTGAAAATCTGGAGGCACTATCTTCTGGGTGAGAGATTTGAACTGTTCACAGATCACCAGTCGCTAAAGTATCTGTTCACTCAAAAAGACCTGAATCTGAGGCAGCAACGTTGGCTAGAGTTTCTAGCAGTATATGACTTTGAAATTATATATACTCCAGGGAAAGCCAATGTCGTGGCCGATGCGCTGAGCCGAAAGAATGTAATGATCGCCAGCTTTATTATCACGACTTCCTTGATTGACAAAATATCTATTCTTCAGAAGGAGGATAACTTTATTAAGGATATGATCAAAAGAATTCAGAAAGGCGAACCCTCGTGTTTTCAAATAGATAAAGACGAGACCTTGAGATTAAAAGGAAGGATTTGTGTTCCTGACATCCCAGAGTTAAAAAGGGAAGTGTTAGACGAGTGTCACAAGTCCAAGCTGAGTATCCATCCTGTTGTGGCCAAAATGTATAACGATCTCAAACGAACGTTCTGGTGTAAGGCTATGAAAAGAGACGTTTCAATATATGTTAGTCGATGCCCTACTAGCCAGCTAGTCAAAAGCGACCAACAGAAATTGGCTGGATTGTTACAACCGCTAGAAGTTCCTGGTTGGAAGTGGGAACATATTTCTATGGATTTCATTGATGGTCTGCACAGAACCAGAAAAGGGAATGACAATATTTGGGTGATCGTAGATCGCTTCACGAAGACCGCCCATTTCATACCTGTCAGATCAAATAGAACTGCTCAGAGTCTGGCGCAGATATACTTCAAGGAAATAGTTAGACTACATGGAGTGCCGCTCAGTATAGTCAGTGATAGAGATACAATATTCACTAGCAAATTCTGGGAAGCATTTCAAGTCGAGCTGGGAACGAAGTTGAACTTAAGCACCGCTTATCATCCTCATATAGACGGTCAGACTGAGAGGGTGAATCGTATTTTAGAAGATCTATTGCGGGCTTGTGTTATAGATTTCGGTGGATCATGGGAAGACCATCTGCATTTGGCTGAATTCTCATATAACAACAGCTACCGGGCGAGTCTGACAATGTCGCCATTCGAAGCATTGAATGGTAGACCATGCCGATCTCCTGCTTGTTGGGTCGAACCCAGTAATAGACCTGTGTTGGGTCCCGATATGATTCGAGAAGCTGCCGACAAAGTCAATTTTATTAAGAAACGATTACTGGCCGCTCAAAGCCGACAAAAGAGCTATGCCGATAGGAGAAGGAGAGATATATCCTTTGTTGTTGGCGACTATGTATATTTGAAAGTATCGCCGATGAGAGGAGTTATCCGGTTCGGTAAAACTGGAAAGTTGGCGCCCAAATTCATAGGTCCGTTTCCTATTCTGGAACAGATCAGGACTCTCGCTTATAGGGTCAAATTGCCTGATTGGTTGCCTGGAGTTCATGATGTATTTCACATATCTCAACTTCAAAAACACGTTCGTGATCCAGACTTGATCGTCGAAGAAGCAGCTCAGTAGGATATTGAAATTACTCCAGAATTAGCTGTGAGAAGAGAGCCGCTAAAGATTATCGGCAAAGAAACCAAAGAGCTGAGGAACAAGAAGGTTCACTTAGTCAATGTGCAATGGAGTGGAGATCCGCGAGATTGTACTTGGGAAACTGAGGAGAGCATTCAGAAAGCTTATCCTAGATGTCGAGTGGATATCTCTGATTGACTCTGGTGCAAGGTACATTTACCCTACTTTGCATTACCATTTAATTCTCTACTCTGTTGTTATTTTCTTTCCATGGATGTGCACTTTTAAATTCTGTAGTCTGAATGATTTTAAAAAGAGTATAGAAGTTGATCAGTATATTTTTGAAAGGTTAAAACGATTTGATTGTAGATTTATCAAACCACTTTCGACTTTGTTCCTTTTCGGGGACGCAAAGTTTTAAGTGGGGGAGATTGTAACGACCCAGAAAATCTGAACCAATTTAAAAAATTTTAATTGGCTAAAATAATGGATTTTAAATATTTAAAATAAATATTTTAAATAATGGCAATGAAAAGTGAGTTTGAATCGACAATTGAAAACGAATATAATTAATTCTAATTATAAACAAGGCTTGAAAAGGCGCTGTAGTTTCAAAAATTGGATTCAAACTTTGTCGGACTGTACCGGGTGCAAAACAAAATGGATTTTAGTGAATACCTTTCCAACGAATCTGAAAAATCGAATTTTCATAGCGGAAAGCAAAAGTTATGGCCGAATGAATTTTCAGAAAGGTCGCTATGGAATTTATATAGCCCAAGAAATTGGCCATTTTGCATACGACCTCGGAATTCAACGAAACCACTTTTGTTGGATTCGGGATGTGAAGTTATTGCTAGGTTTCAAATTTCATAATTTTTGAAGCTAGTATGTGAGCGTGACAAAAGAAAACATGTTTTGGTCAATTACAGTTAAATTGGATCGACCAGAAATGGGCCTTTTTGCAAACGGTCTCAGTATTCGACGAAACTAGTTTTGTTGGGACCGTATCGTCAAAACATAGCTAGATTTATTTTTCTGGAATTTTTCGAATCAGTTTGTGGCCCTGGCAAATTGAAATGCACGTTCAAATTGAATATTGAATGTAATATATTTTAATTTGAAGGAAAACTGACTGAAACAGTCGAATGGGCCTATGAAACATATCCCATTGTGCTCGGAATGGGGGTAAAACGCTAAGGACGACAGTCGTTGGGTTTGGATTGGGGTTCGCAAGAGGCAAAGGGTATTTTCGGATTTTTAAACTTTATAAATAAATAAATAAATCTACTCGTCCACGTCAGACCCCCCCCCCCCCCGCTTCTCTCTCTCCCCGATAACGATTTACGGCGGAAACCGCTCGTGCCTTCTCTCCTCCGTTCCTCCTCCTACAAGCAAAATTACGCCTTCCTCCTGTTGAGGATTTTGTAGAGCTCGGAGAGATCTTCAAATCCATATAAGGAGCAACAATTATAGTTGTGTAAATCAGCCGAATCACCTCCGTGAAGTTTCGACGTTGAAACCGCCGCCACGCCAGCTAGGGCCCACCAAGTTGACCCTCCTCCCTGGCGCACGTGCGCCTCACGTAGGCCTTCGACCCTGCGCAACCCGATCGTGGAACCATTGCACGGATTGATCGAAAAATTCAAACCTAGTTTTGAAGATTTCTGAAAGGTAATCGGCTGTTTAATTTAAAACTGATTTTAACAGTTTAAAACCGTTGCAAACTTTGAAAAATCATATCTTTTTGCTGTGTTGACGAAATTCAGTGAAACAAGAGACAGTGGACTCGTGTGGACGTCTTCTACATTCTAGAAGAGACCGCATATTTTTCTGAGCCTTCTGCTATTTTTGTGGAGTGGAACCCAATGTGAGATTTCTAATTTATAAACGATATGGAAAACGACGATGTATAAATTATATAGTCGATGTATGAGTTATATAAGCGTTGTACACCTCTTGTATAAGCGTTGTATAAGTCGTACGTTCGATGTATAAGTTGTATATGCGTTGTAAAAATTATATATGTGTTGAAATATAAGTGAATTGCTATATATATATATATATACATATATATATATATATATATATATATATATATATGTACGCCCCTCGTCCACAAACCATGGACGATATTTATTGATTGTGATTGGTGTGAAAATTGATTGATAGTGAATGGTTGTTTGGGGTTGTTTGTGGTTGATATTGATTGATTGTGGTTGAAAAATACCCATTTGTGGTTGAGAAATATTTGGTTGAAACCACATAGGATTAGTTTGTGGAAATGAAATAAATATATACATGCCGCCTGCGTGCGAATTAGATGCATGATCCCCATTGTCAAAAACCGCGAGGTTTTAAGGTAGAGCGAGGAGCCGTACGAGGAACGGTCCCGGTTTTAACTACCCTGCCGTTATGCTGCCGAAATTTTGAATAATATTCATGTGTTTGAATTATTTTCATTTGCTGAAACTATATTTATTCGTTGAATAGAAAACCTTCATGTGTTGAATCGATATTCATTCGTTGATTAGAGATTCATGTGTTGAATGGTATTCGTGTTTTAAATATAAAAATCAAATTTTTATCTATAAATAGAAACTATAGAAAACCTTCATATGTTGAATCGATATTCATTCGTTGATTAGAAATTCATGTGTTGAATGGTATTCATATTTTGAAATAAATTGTTTTACAATAAAAATCCTATTTTTATTCCTTATATACACTATATAACATAATAGTGTTTTGAAATGAATTGTTTTACAATAAAAATCACCTTTTTTATATATACATGAATTGTTGAAAGGTGAAGTGTTAAAAATAGCCACTCGTTCAAATAAATATGCATGAGTTGAAATATTCATTAATTAGCTAATGATAGGATTTTTGCCTATTCATACAACATTAGAATGAATGGTGCTTTTAAACCAAATGGAATCAAATATGAAGTTGAATGGAAAATGATAAGTGATAAGAACTGTATATATGTACATGCATATTTATTGAACAGGTTATAGCAAAGGGGCTAGAGAAGAGGAATAAAATTTTGTGCCCGACAAATAGGTACACATTTACTGTTTTGTTTGGGTGATGATTTATGAGCCTGTTGGCTAGCCGCTTGGCTTTTTCTTTTTCTTTTTGACATGAGACGCCCGTGTGGCTATTTGGGAATTTTCCCAGCCCCTCCCGTACAAAGGAGGTTATGGCGAATTTTTCCGAAATTTAAAGGCGTTAGTGAAATATTTGAAGTGAAAACGATATTGAAATTGTTGAATGAACTATATTTATATAAATATATAAATATAAATAAAATTAAAACGAAACGTGGCCGTGCAGTTCGCATTTTGAAACCGTGATTTCAAACGATTCTACCGGGAGATCCGACCATCGGATTTGCCTGAAATCGCAACCGTTGGGTTCGCCTTGGAAATATCTTTCCAACGGCACCAACTTTGTAAAAATCCAACGGTTGGATTGTCTGGAATGTTTAATTCAAATCTGAAGAAAAACAGCGCCAGAAACGATTATATTTATATATATATAAATATAATTATATTTAATCGAATAACGACGCTGCAGTTCGTATTTTGAAATCGAAACTTCAAACGATTGTACCGGGAGATCCGACCATCGGATTTTCCCGAAACTGGAACCGTTGGATTCGTTTTGAAAAGACCTTTCTAATGATGTAAATTTTGTGAAGATCCAACGGTTAGATTTTCAGATATGTGTAAATCAAATCTGAAGAAAAACAGCGCCATGGCCGCGTTATGGCCCGAAGCGTCGTTTTGACTAAATTGACTATTTTAAAATAAATAAAAATAGCGATAAATTGTTATAAAATATCATAAACGATATGGAATGGAAATAAACTGAATTTGCTCGATTTATGTGGCTTTTGATGGTTGAATGTGTTTGGTGTGAAAAAATACATTAAAGAACAAGTTGGTGTTGTCGATTGATTTAACCATTGAAATAAATTGATTTGAAATTCTAAAAATACGTGAATTATTTGAAAAGGCCAAGTTAATTCTCATTTCAAATAATTGACCGACGATTGAAAGTCGAAGATGAAGACGATGGTCGAAGACCGGAGATCTTCACCTCGTTTGGATGGTAACCGAGGTCCTAATTGGGAGGCATCCCGAAATATGGATAATAAGTGGTGATCGTCCAGACGTACGTGATGATTGATGGGTTTGCGAGGTATTTAGTGCCTCCGATTTCGTTCAGACCCAGAACGGACTTGTAAATGGACTGCGTGTCTAACATTGGATTTTATTCTGTGTTGATTGATCTCTATTAAATATACATCTGTTTGGCGGCGGAGAATTTATTCTTTTGCTTAACGCCCTTCTCTGAAACGCATGAGCTCAGAGGTTGTATATCGATGGACATCAGTCGCATGGCATGAATTGCTAATGTGGCATGCCTAAGTGGCAAATGATCAGGGCTTCTGTTGAAAAGAAAAGTCTTGTGGTGATGATCAAAGCACCGCCTGTGTGGCGTAGCTTTGTGTATAATGTGAATTCGCGAGCCTCACACCCCGGTATGAACCAGAAACGGGAGAAGGACCTCAGGGAGGGCATGCGTTTCTTCCTAGCTAGGGTGGTGTCAGTGACCTACCAACCCTGACATTTATATACTTTTCACCTGTGTGGTTGTTGCTGTTGCGAGGCGCCTCGGTTTGATCGGACGATCCGGGTCCGATGGAGTCATTCGTTGGCTCGTTTACGCCCCAAAGGGCGGGGAAACGTATTGTTCAGGCATAATAATCCACATCGGCGGACCGACCCTGATGATCCAAGGCTTGCCTGCGCGCTTGCCTAAGACTCGGGCTAGGCAGTCTCGAATTCGGTAAGGACTATCTTTTGCCTTGGTTCATGACGGAAATCCAATTTCCAAATACGTGACTGTGCGGTTTTGATTGTATACCTATATATGGCGACATAGTGGTATGGGGCATTAATGCCGTCTATGATTGATAGTTATGATTTGAAATTGTTTTCAAAACATATAAACACTAGCAATAATATCAAATGCCTTTGTTTTATTCGTATCAAGCATATTTTGGCCGTTATAAGGTAAAAACTCTATCCTCCGGTTTGCGTTGCATTGTGTGATGGGAACTGAGTCTTATAATGGCTTTATTTTTATAAAAAGCATTGCGATGTTTAAAAGAAAGATTTGTTTTAAAGCACTGGCAATCCGATGGAGTAAACCCGTTCCACGAAAGTGGCGTGGTCCTGTGATTAGCCATATTATATATGTGTTGAGTAGATTTCTCATACCAGTCCCATGACTGACTCGTAGTTTGTTTCACTTTCAAACTCGGGTGCCCTTTTTTCTACATGGGCAGCCTTGTATTCAGGTTTAGCTGGTTCTTTCTGGATAGCTGGAGCTGAAGATGGATTCTATCATTTATCTCTTTTTATGCTGTTCAGCTCCTATTGTACATATTTTGTTTGTTTCCGCTGTAGACATTTATGTACAGCTGAACTGTATTTGTACTAAGTAAGATCCTGTATACTGTGTAACTCTGATGACTACTTTTATCCAGTATATTCTATAGTTCATTATCTGGTGTATTTATTTAATTTTGTTCTGCTATTATCTGTTTCTGTGTTATATTCCAAGGATTACCCTTGTCTCCGTCATTACGGGGTTTGAGGTCGTCTCATCAAGATCTCACGTGGCCAATTTAATTAACATGGTTTGCCACTAACTAAGATTTTACATATGCCTAAGTATATTAAGCTTTCTATGTATTAATTTATTGAATAATAGCATTCTCCAGCTAATCCATAATACGATTTAGAAAGAATATTGGTTGAGTAAATGAGACGTATATATACTCGGACCATTACATTACAATTGGAATATGATCATCTGATGGTGTACAGTGATATTAATGTTCTAGTAAACTAAATTCGGTATAATGTAATGGTCAACCCAAAACATTATAAGGCTTTATGTATTGCACAGAAGTTTGGGTTGTAATTAAAAATGCCTAATCGTAGAAATTAACATGTCCGATTTAAAATATAACATGTAATTAGCTGATTAATAAAAATGTAATTAAGGTTTATTTAATTTAAATTTAAACCACAACTGTGTACATTTTGTAACGTGTGTGTATGTTATCAAAGTTAGACCAAACATGGAGCGTTGGAACCGTAACGATGAACGTAACATTTTGGAGCTAGTTTGGACAGAGCTAGATACAGCTGGAAGTTTTAATTAAATTAAACGCTTGTTCAGTTTAACTAAAGCAATTTGTTTTGACAACAAATGGGAACCCAAGGTGAGTGCAACTTACTCAGTTTTATCCCACTTATAATTTATATAAGTCGGGTTTAATATTTGTTTTTCATGCTTGTTTATTATTGGATTTTTAATGAATATATTATTTTATATTGACTGAACTAATTTAATTACACATTCGTTTAATTTAATTTAAAACCAACCGTTATTTTTAACAATTGTAACAAATCGAGGTAACTTACCTTGTTAGTCACGTTTATAATAATATAAACGTATAAAATTAATAATTAGATGTTTAAATTACTGTTATTGGTTGATTACTAGAAATTATATCTGTATATTGAATTGAATGATGTTATTTTAGGTAACCTATTTGGATGTAGGGAAAAACAGGTTGGAGGGATCCAATTGGATTCCTCAAATATATTAAATGTTATTTATTTTCATATTATCATTATGTGAACTATTATGATTGGATGATTGATTTGGTTGTTGATTGTTGACTGGAAATTCAATGGTTGTTATGTTTAAACCAATGGGCAGTATTGGTTGAGTAATTGATAGCATATGGCTTATAAATTAATCTAATTGATAGCATATGACTTATAAATCAATCATTTTGTAGATGTCAATTTACCGTCATGTGAATCAATAGAAATGAAGTTATAAAATTTATTTTATAACCGAAAATAGATTTATAAATCTGTTATTTCGAATAAAAGTTTATTGAAAGGAAATAAATATTTATTATTTAAGTTTATAAGATATTATTAAATGGTTTTATAAAATTTACATAATAATTCAAAACTAAGTTATAAAGAGATTTTGAGTGAATACATTGATTTAAAACAAATGTTTACTTAACATTTGAATTAAGAGAAAAATATCGAGATAAAAAGGGTTTTATATTAAACCTGGGTTTATAAAAGAGGTGTGAATTTAAAACTTTGATTTTAAATTAGCGTTACTTAATAATAAAATTAAGTGAAATGAATGGAATTGAAACGAGATTTTCAAAGGGGGGTTGGTTGAATGAATTAGAAGTGGAATAATATGGATTGATAAGGAGTTATGATAGGAAATTAAAGAATTGGAACCTAACTAGAGATTGGTTGAGTTGAGTGATTTTCTAAGTGTTAATCTGACGTTGATTTCGGTCATCGGGTGTAGTAACCCGCATTTTAGCTGTTGAATAATTAATTTATTTAATTATTAAATATCGATTTATCGATATTGAGAACGTGAATTAAATAATATTGAATATTTAATTAATAATTATAATATAATAAAATATATTTTAATGTCGAAATAGTCGGAAATAGTGAAATTCACAATATCGTGTGAATTGAATAGCATACGAGATTTGGTGGAGTTTCGATTCGAAATATATTAACGAATATATTCAATCGACGACAGTTTGAACGTATAATTATAATATAATTAAAATCGAGCTCGAAACGGCGCTGCAGTTCGCTATTTGGCGATTTGAACTTCAACTGAATGTACAGGATTCGTTTTAAGCCGGAATTTTGTGAAACAAGAAACGTGTGGAGCTGGGGGAGTATATCTTTCTAATGGAAGAGAAAAATCTGGATTTCGTCGTGTATATTTTGAGACATGTCCAAATCAAATTTTGAAATAGTCGCTATAGAATCGTTTATCGACCGTATCGGTTTATTCGATATAATTAGAGATCGAGCTTGAATTTAGACAAGGTTCTTTTGGGAAATAGTGATAATTTAATTTTTAGAATTTTATGGAAATTTTTAATTAATTAAATATGCGACTTTTTATTTGGAGTATTTCGCACCCTAAAATCAACATTTTGAAGTTTCAAAATATGAGTCCATCTACCGGTATTATTATATTTTTGGGATCGTGACACCTCGTTGGACACAACCGTAATTTGTTTTCTGTCCGTAGCAGTTCATGAACAAACGGAATTTTAGTTAACACAGTACCCGAGACTAGAATTACAACGTGTTTATCACCATATATTCCCATCAAAACATTTGACAGTTTAACAATTGCAGCGATCCATTTATAAAAGAAACCCGCACCAACTACACATACGAACTCCACGTCCAAAATATCTAGATATTTTGAATGCTTATAAATACCCCTCACTTACTTAAACCTAATTATTTTACATTCCACAGTCAACAAAGAAAATCACGCCGCCACTCATTTCTCTTGAAAACGTGAGAAATGGATCTTCAACAAATTCAAAGAATTCAAATAAAAAGTTATAAAATCCGAAACGTGTGTTTGTGGACTCCTGAAGCGCTGCTCTTCAACGCGGTAGGAATTTCTCTTTGTTCGAACACGATTTGCGACGATGGTATTGTACAGTGTTGCCTAGGGTTTCACTTTTGTTGGGTATTGAAGCACCGAGCGTGAGTTAATGGGAATATTCGAATTTATCAGGAAGAAGGGGGTTCGGATGTATATTTTGGTGAAGATCCTTGCTTGGGAATGTCGCTTGTAGTGTCGCAAGGAACCAAAACCGCTCGAAGTCGGATGTTGGGGGAAGGGTGCGAACCGCAACGTTTTGGCATCAGAATATAGGGTTTGAAATGAGGATTCTTGGGGTAATTTTGGTTGAAGAATTTGTGAAGTAATGGGAGCTGCGGTGGGAGGATGAAATCGGCGGAATGGTATTTGGAGGAGCAGGTCACGAAGGATTTTGGGGAAGACGGGATTTGGTAGGTACGGGTTTGGGCTTTAGTGAAGTGGGCCTGGGTAGAGAAGAAAGGGTATTGGGCTTGGGGAAAGGGGTAAGCCCAAAAAGGGAAACTTGAATTTAAAGTTTTATTTAAATTGTTTGTCTAATTTATAATTTAAGTATCTCCTTCATAAGTAATCAGAATCACGAACCGTCAGATCCGTTGGGATCGTATGGTCGAGCACTACGCATTGGAACTGACTTGAAGTGGATTTGAGCTCGTTTGGATTTACGGAAAAATAAACTGTTTGATTCAAATCAAATAACAGTTTATCGTTCTTTAACGATGAACTGCAAATGTAAGTAAAACTCACTAACTCTGAACAGTTTATAATTTCATGTTGTATTTTTAGAACTGTTAGAAATTGTCTGATTTACTATGTGTTGATTGTTTGATTGAACTGCTAGTCAGTTAGTTAAATTTCTATATTGATTCTATTTAACAGAATATATCATATGGAACTGAAAGTGATGTTATCTATATTGTCTAACATCTGTGATGCAGGGAAACAGGTTGGAGGAATCCGACTGGATTCCTCAACAGTTGTTTTATTGTTTTTCATATATTTTAATATATAATGTCTATTATAACCTGTTGTTGATTGTGTGTGTATGGACGATATTGAACATCGTGATTTGATATGATTGAATACCATAACATACCGAAATGTAGATAAGGGAATTTTCAAAGTGATATTGAAAATAGTATATTTATAAAATGGGATATTTATAAATAAGAGATAGTTATAAACTGGAATATTTATAAATAAGAAATGTTTATAAATTGGAATATTTATAAATATGAGATATTTGAAAAGGAAATAAATTCAAAACATTTCTTTTTGAATGGAAAGGCCTGTGTGGCGGGTTTGGGGATTTTCCCGATGCTCCCGATACAAAGGAGGTTATGGCGAATTTTCCCGAAAATTTAAGGAGTTAGAATATTTCAAAAATAAATTTGAAAAGGAAATATTTGCAAACCATTTGCAAATAGAATAAAATAGAGAAAAGAAATATTTGTAAACCATTTACAAATAGAATTGAAAGGGGAATATTTAGAAAATAAATAGAGTTAATAAAAAGGGAATTGGTTTATAAAGGAAACATTATAAAAAGGAAATCATTTTTAAAGTGTAGAACCGTTATTTAAAAGTAAATCTTTTCAAATGGATAAAACGTTGTTAAAAAGGAAATCTTTATAAAGTGAATAAAGTAAATCGAATATGGTATTCGAAGTTAGTTAATCGAATATGGTATTCGAAGTTAGTTAATCGAATATGGTATTCGAAGTTAGTTAATCGAATATGGTATTCGAAGTTAGTTAATCGAATATGGTATTCGAAGTTAGTTAATCGAATATGGTATTCGAAGTTAGTTAATCGAATATGGTATTCGAAGTTAGTTAATCGAATATGGTATTCGAAGTTAGTTAATCGAATATAGATATTCGAAAGGGGTTAGTCAAGTCGAGTTAACCAAATCGAGTTAATCAGTTAGAGTTAATCAGTTAGAATAAATCAGTAAGAGTTAACCAGTTAGAGTTAATCAGTTAGAGTTAACCAGTTAGAGTAAATCAAATAGAGTTAACCAGTTGGAGTTAATTAGTTAGAGTTAATCGATTAGAGTTAAAACGAACTAGAGTTAATCAAATATAGTTATTTGAGACAGAGTTAGTCAAGTTAGTCGAGCCTAGTTAATCGAATCGAATTGGTCGAACCAAGTAAGTTAAGATAGTCGAGTTAGTCGAGTTAAGTTCGTCGAGTTAAATTAATCGATGTTAGTTTCATCGAAAGGAGTTATCGATGTTAGTTTCATCGAAAGGAGTTATCGATGTTAGTTTCATCGAAGGGAGTTATCGATTATAGTTTAATCGAAGTGAGATTTTCAAATATGAGATATTTGAAAAGAAAGAGTTATCGAATATTAGTTATTCGAAGAGAGATTATCGAATATCGTTTATTCGAGAAGAAGTTAATCAAATATAGGGTATTTGAAGAAGAGTTAATCAAATAGAGATTTCTCGAAGAGAGTAAATCGGCAAATTCGATTATATCGAATTCGGGAAAGTACTTATACTTTCCAGTGTTTAAATATAGATTTATATATTATAAATAAATAAGTGTTAGGTTAATTATTCACTAACAAGAATAGAAGTTATAATTAAAGTTAGATAATTCGAAAGGAGGGATTATAACGTTATCGTTATAACCAATGTTTTAAATATAGAAGTGGATTAGTAAAATTGAATCCGAGAAAGGCGTAAAGAAGTTGTTAAAGATTAAAAGATAAACTTTGACCATTTCGAAGTTATAACGTTGTTCAGTTAAGGTCTGAGAGGTAATTATACCCTAACTTGAGTGACTTCCTTCTTAACTAAGAAATGGTAAGGTTTGATCGTAAAGGAGTTTTGGAAATGTTTTTTTCCAAACGAGAATCAGAAATGTTTTCTGATAAAAGAAAATAAGAATTTAGAATATAGGGAAACAGGAGATAAGTAAATAAATGAACTAAAGAGATTAATGTTAAATGATGTTTGTTCGATATAATTTCCATCTGGAAATAATATCGTTGTTTGCACACTTGTTTTTCTTTGATAGTTAACTCACAGACTATCAAAGTTTTTGACCATTTTAACGTTGTTAATATGGAGAGACCGGTTGGATTTTTATCTAAAGAACCACTCTGTATTGGCATAAGCGTCGCGAATCATATATGCCAAAGATAATTGAAGACGGAGTAAAATGCAAGGACTGTCCTGTTTACAGAATAGTGCCTTCGGTTTGTCCAGTCCCAGGACAACTTGTATGGACGAAGGTCTGACAGAGTATATCCAATGGATCGCGTAAGTTGATCTGTTCAAACGTATTCACGTTTGGTGGCGGAGGAATTCGTTTCTCTTAGCTGTATACCCGTGTTATTTTTGGATAAGTCAATTTGTGATTTGGCGGGTATGACGATGTGACATTTCTAAGTGAATGAAGATGGATGTCTGACATAGTATTTCCAGACGATCACGTACATTGATTTCTTCAACCGTACCAAGAGTGGAAGCGGAGAAGGAAACTTCTTTTAGCTGACACGTAATGTATTGTTGTAGACGTCAATTAGTGATTTTCGATGGATCTGACAATGTGGCATTCGAAGTGAATCTATTGTAATGACAAAGCGTAGCTTCTAGCCTCACATCCGGTAAATGACAGAAATCGGGCAGGCAGCATGGCTAAGTCACTCGCACCGAAGGAGGGTGTATAATCACCTATCTAGAGAATATTCATTTGTTTCTTAAATCTATCAATGCTGTCCCATATATATATGGGAACGGTTGCTGATCCCAACCGTTGGTGATGTACATTCGATACACTCAAGCGAAATGAGTGGTCGGTCATGTGTGGCTGAGTTGCAAGATGTTCTTGTTGAACTCCAGTGTATCATTCCTAGAGTACACTGATCGGAAGGTGGTTCCATACCTTGTCATAGTTGGAAATCCATTACCCAATACGTGCTTGCGTTTTTGATTGTATACTATATATGTAGTAACGTGAGATGCAAGCGTTTCTGCTAAATTGATATTTATATGTACTTAGACATTATTATAATATCAGAATGATATTGCTTTGAAAAGTTATTTGGATTCTCATAAGGGAAAAACCCGTTCCGTATTTACGGCGTTGTCTTATGAGATATCATATACCTGTTTTAAATGATTTGAGTTTATTCACACCAGTCACATGACTGACCCGGAGTTTATTTTGTTTTCCCTAAACTCTTGGGTGCCTAAATTTGTACGGGCAGTCAAGTAGTCAGGATTTACAGGTATACTTGAAGAGCTTGGAGCAGGAGGCTTCAGCAGTCGATAGCTATTATTTATTCCGCTGTGATGTTATGTGTTGTACTCTGAAATGGTATGTATATATAGTTATAACCTTGTATTTCAAAAGTTATGTTATATTTTATTCGTTCCGCTGTGAGATTCGTGTTACTCTGATGATGTTGTATGTTCTTCTTCTTCTTCTTCTATTCTAAGTTTCTATCTTATCTATTCTCACCTTCTAATTTCTTTCATTAATTACCGGGATTTTCGATGGTTTGGTTATCGACGTCGTGCTTACGTCGATAACCAAAGCCGTTCAAAATCCGGGTTACTACAGTTGGTATCAGAGCTTAAGTTTAGAATTACTTGGCTCTATGGCGTGATTCAGTAGAGATGGGATTAGTAATATCCTAGACTGAGTTTGAGTGTATATATACGAGTGAACGTATTTGTTAGTTAATATAAAATGATTTTATATTGCGGAGTTTTATTGGTTGAGTTGTTTGTGAATTCTGGACGATCAGTTTGATCCACTGTATCGGTAGGAATTTTATAAACACTCGAATACGATGAACCGACATGGTATGTTTTGAAATTAATATAGTATATTAGTTGTGTTGGTTGTTATTATAATCGAGTAAGATTATAAAAAGGTAAAATGATTATAAATGACTAATCAGAATTCATATAAGTAAAGTATATGAAATAAAATGAAGATAAAATCGGAATTTAAATCAGATTGGAATTAAAATAAGGAAATTTTAAGTTCCTGGGAGATTTTGAAAATGTTTTTCAAACTGAAAATGATATAGTATTGAACTCACTTCGATAGCTGGAAAATAGATTCTGATGATGAATCGCGACATCATCAGTGTTCATTTTCGAGTTCTAAGTGACGGACTACTACCAAAGGTTTTGTTTTTGAATTGTTTTGAGAAAACAAGTTATTTAGAAATTCAAAGGTTTTGAATTGGCATTGAAATTTCAAATTGATTTGAAATAGACCCAGGAAATTAAGTTTCGGAATTTAATTTTAACTTATGAAGTTAAATAGAATAAGATAGTAGAAATAAATTGTAAATTTAACTTGAACTAAGTTAAATAAGACAGATTTGATTGGAAAATAATCTGGAATGGAATTTTATTGATGAGTTAAGAATTTGAAATTGATATTGGAGTTTGAATGGAATTTGGTTTAATATAACCGAATGATTGGATTTGAGAATAAATCGATTTGAGTTGATTGGAATGGCATCGGTATATGTACAGATTAAAGGGATATAATGATATGCCTGACAAAAAGGTACCAGTTTATATTATATCTGGATATGAGATTTATGAGCCGAATTGGCAAGCCGCTTGGCTGTTTGATTTTCTTTTGGGTTAAAGAAGGCCCAGAGAGGCAAGTTGGAGTTTGAAATATTGACCAGTACAAAGGAGGTGCTGGCAAAAAATTTCGAAAAGTTAAGGTGTTAGAAAATTTTCAGAATTTTTGAAAATTTAGTTAGTCGGAATAAATTAATATTTTAGTCGATATTAATTGGTTCAGTTGAAACCGGAGACAAGAGATAAACAGATAAATTTTTACCCAGAAGATAGGGTCATCCCCTAGCTTAGCAATTTCGAGGACGAAATTTTATTAAGGGGGGAAGATTGTAGTAACCCGCATTTTAGCTGTTGAATAATTAATTTATTTAATTATTAAATATCGATTTATCGATATCGAGAACGTGAATTAAATAATATTGAATATTTAATTAATAATTATAATATAATAAAATATATTTTAATGTCGAAATAGTCGGAAATAGTGAAATTCACAATATCGTGTGAATTGAATAGCATACGAGATTTGGTGGAGTTTCGATTCGAAATATATTAACGAATATATTCAATCGACGACAGTTTGAACGTATAATTATAATATAATTAAAATCGAGCTCGAAATGGCGCTGCAGTTCGCTATTTGGCGATTTGAACTTCAACTGAATGTACAGGATTCGTTTTAAGCCGGATTTCTGTGAAACAAGAAACGTGTGGAGCTGGGGGAGTATATCTTTCTAATGGAAGAGAAAAATCCGGATTTCGTCGTGTATATTTTGAGACATGTCCAAATCAAATTTTGAAATAGTCGCTATAGAATCGTTTATCGACCGTATCGGTTTATTCGATATAATTAGAGATCGAGCTTGAATTTAGACAAGGTTCTTTTGGGAAATAGTGATAATTTAATTTTTAAAATTTTATGGAAATTTTTAATTAATTAAATATGCGACTTTTTATTTGGAGTATTTCGCACCCTAAAATCAACATTTTGAAGTTTCAAAATATGAGTCCATCTACCGGTATTATTATATTTTTGGGATCGTGACACCTCGTTGGACACAACCGTAATTTGTTTTCTGTCCGTAGCAGTTCATGAACGAACGGAATTTTAGTTAACACAGTACCCGAGACTAGAATTACAACGTGTTTATCACCATATATTCCCATCAAAGCATTTGACAGTTTAACAATTGCAGCGATCCATTTATAAAAGAAACCCGCACCAACTACACATACGAACTCCACGTCCAAAATATCTAGATATTTTGAATGCTTATAAATACCCCTCACTTACTTAAACCTAATTATTTTACATTCCACAGTCAACAAAGAAAATCACGCCGCCACTCATTTCTCTTGAAAACGTGAGAAATGGATCTTCAACAAATTCAAAGAATTCAAATAAAAAGTTATAAAATCCGAAACGTGTGTTTGTGGACTCCTGAAGCGCTGCTCTTCAACGCGGTAGGAATTTCTCTTTGTTCGAACACGATTTACGACGATGGTATTGTACAGTGTTGCCTAGGGTTTCACTTTTGTTGGGTATTGAAGCACCGAGCGTGAGTTAATGGGAATATTCGAATTTATCAGGAAGAAGGGGGTTCGGATGTATATTTTGGTGAAGATCCTTGCTTGGGAATGTCGCTTGTAGTGTCACAAGGAACCAAAACCGCTCGAAGTCGGGTGTTGGGGGAAGGGTGCGAACCGCAACGTTTTGGCATCAGAATATAGGGTTTGAAATGAGGATTCTTGGGGTAATTTTGGTTGAAGAATTTGTGAAGTAATGGGAGCTGCGGTGTGAGGATGAAATCGGCGGAATGGTATTTGGAGGAGCAGGTAACGAAGGATTTTGGGGAAGACGGGATTTGGTAGGTGCGGGTTTGGGCTTTAGTGAAGTGGGCCTGGGTAGAGATGAAAGGGTATTGGGCTTGGGGAAAAGGGGTAAGCCCAAAAAGGGAAACTTGAATTTAAAGTTTTATTTAAATTGTTTGTCTAATTTATAATTTAAGTATCTCCTTCATACGTAATCAGAATCACGAACCGTCAGATCCGTTGGGATCGTATGGACGAGCACTACGCATTGGAACTGACTTGAAGTGGATTTGAGCTCGTTTGGATTTACGGAAAAATAAACTGTTTGATTCAAATCAAATAACAGTTTATCGTTCTTTAACGATGAACTGCAAATGTGAGTAAAACTCACCAACTCTGAACTGTTTATAATTTCATGTTGTATTTTTAGAACTGTTAGAAATTGTCTGATTTACTATGTGTTGATTGTTTGATTGAACTGCTAGTCAGTTAGTTAAATTTCTATATTGATTCTATTTAACAGAATATATCATATGGAACTGAAAGTGATGTTATCTATATTGTCTAACATCTGTGATGCAGGGAAACAGGTTGGAGGAATCCGACTGGATTCCTCAACAGTTGTTTTATTGTTTTTCATATATTTTAATATATGATGTGAATTATAACATGTTGTTAATTGTGTGTGTATGGACGATATTGAACATCGTGATTTGATATGATTGAATACCATAACATACCGAAATGTAGATAAGGGAATTTTCAAAGTGATATTGAAAATAGTATATTTATAAAATGGGATATTTATAAATAAGAGATAGTTATAAACTGGAATATTTATGAATAAGAAATGTTTATAAATTGGAATATTTATAAATATGAGATATTTGAAAAGGAAATAAATTCAAAACATTTCTTTTTGAATGGAAAGGCCTGTGTGGCGGGTTTGGGGATTTTCCCGATGCTCCCGATACAAAGGAGGTTATGGCGAATTTTCCCGAAAATTTAAGGAGTTAGAATATTTCAAAAATAAATTTGAAAAGGAAATATTTGCAAACCATTTGCAAATAGAATAAAATAGAGAAAAGAAATATTTGTAAACCATTTACAAATAGAATTGAAAGGGGAATATTTAGAAAATAAATAGAGTTAATAAAAAGGGAATTGGTTTATAAAGGAAACATTATAAAAAGGAAATCATTTTTAAAGTGTAGAACCGTTATTTAAAAGTAAATCTTTTCAAATGGATAAAACGTTGTTAAAAAGGAAATCTTTATAAGTGAATAAAGTAAATCGAATATGGTATTCGAAGTTAGTTAATCGAATATGGTATTCGAAGTTAGTTAATCGAATATGGTATTCGAAGTTAGTTAATCGAATATGATATTCGAAGTTAGTTAATCGAATATGGTATTCGAAGTTAGTTAATCGAATATGGTATTCGAAGTTAGTTAATCGAATCTGGTATTCGAAGTTAGTTAATCGAATATGGTATTCGAAGTTAGTTAATCGAATATGGTATTCGAAGTTAGTTAATCGAATATAGATATTCAAAAGGGGTTAGTCAAGTCGAGTTAACCAAATAGAGTTAATCAGTTAGAGTTAATCAGTTAGAATAAATCAGTTAGAGTTAACCAGTTAGAGTTAATCAGTTAGAGTTAACCAGTTAGAGTAAATCAAATAGAGTTAACCAGTTGGAGTTAATTAGTTAGAGTTAATCGATTAGAGTTAAAACGAATTAGAGTTAATCAAATATAGTTATTTGAGACAGAGTTAGTCAAGTTAGTCGAGCCTAGTTAATCGAATCGAATTGGTCGAACCAAGTAAGTTAAGATAGTCGAGTTAGTCGAGTTATGTTCGTCGAGTTAAATTAATCGATGTTAGTTTCATCGAAAGGAGTTATCGATGTTAGTTTCATCGAAAGGAGTTATCGATGTTAGTTTCATCGAAGGGAGTTATCGATTATAGTTTAATCGAAGTGAGATTTTCAAATATGAGATATTTGAAAAGAAAGAGTTATCGAATATTAGTTATTCGAAGAGAGATTATCGAATATCATTTATTCGAGAAGAAGTTAATCAAATATAGGGTATTCGAAGAAGAGTTAATCAAATAGAGATTTCTCGAAGAGAGTAAATCGGCAAATTCGATTATATCGAATTCGGGAAAGTACTTATACTTTCCAGTGTTTAAATAGAGATTTATATATTATAAATAAATAAGTGTTAGGTTAATTATTCACTAACAAGAATAGAAGTTATAATTAAAGTTAGATAATTCGAAAGGAGGGATTATAACGTTATCGTTATAACCAATGTTTTAAATATAGAAGTGGATTAGTAAAATTGAATCCGAGAAAGGCGTAAAGAAGTTGTTAAAGATTAAAAGATAAACTTTGACCATTTCGAAGTTATAACGTTGTTCAGTTAAGGTCTGAGAGGTAATTATACCCTAACTTGAGTGACTTCCTTCTTAACTAAGAAATGGTAAGGTTTGATCGTAAAGGAGTTTTGGAAATGTTTTTTTCCAAACGAGAATCAGAAATGTTTTCTGATAAAAGAAAATAAGAATTTAGAATATAGGGAAACAGGAGATAAGTAAATAAATGAACTGAAGAGATTAATGTTAAATGATGTTTGTTCGATATAATTTCCATCTGGAAATAATATCGTTGTTTGCACACTTGTTTTTCTTTGATAGTTAACTCACAAACTATCAAAGTTTTTGACCATTTTAACGTTGTTAATATGGAGAGACCGGTTGGATTTTTATCTAAAGAACCACTCTGTATTGGCATAAGCGTCGCGAATCATATATGCCAAAGATAATTGAAGACGGAGTAAAATGCAAGGGCTATCCTGTTTACAGAATAGTGCCTTCGGTTTGTCCAGTCCCAGGACAACTTGTATGGACGAAGGTCTGACAGAGTATATCCAATGGATCGCGTAAGTTGATCTGTTCAAACGTATTCACGTTTGGTGGCGGAGGAATTCGTTTCTCTTAGCTGTATACCCGTGTTATTTTTGGATAAGTCAATTTGTGATTTGGCGGATATGACGATGTGACATTTCTAAGTGAATGAAGATGGATGTCTGACATAGTATTTCCAGACGATCACGTACATTGATTTCTTCAACCGTACCAAGAGTGGAAGCGGAGAAGGAAACTTCTTTTAGCTGACACGTAATGTATTGTTGTAGACGTCAATTAGTGATTTTCGATGGATCTGACAATGTGGCATTCGAAGTGAATCTATTATGATGACAAAGCGTAGCTTCTAGCCTCACATCCGATAAATGACAGAAATCGGGCAGGCAGCATGGCTAAGTCGGTCGCACCGAAGGAGGGTGTATAATCACCTATCTAGAGAATATTCATTTGTTTCTTAAATCTATCAATGTTGTCCCATATATATACGGGAACGGTTGCTGATCCCAACCGTTGGTGATGTACATTCAATACACTCAAGCGAAATGAGTGGTCGGTCATGTGTGGCTGAGTTGCAAGATGTTCTTGTTGAACTCCAGTGTATCGTTCCTAGAGTACACTGATCGGAAGGTGGTTCCATACCTTGTCATAGTTGGAAATCCATTACCCAATACGTGCTTGCGTTTTTGATTGTATACTATATATGTAGTAACGTGAGATGCAAGCGTTTCTGCTAAATTGATATTTATATGTACTTAGACATTATTATAATATCAGAATGATATTGCTTTAAAAAGTTATTTGGATTCTCATTAGGGAAAAACCCGTTCCGTATTTACGGCGTGGTCTTATGAGATATCATATACCTGTTTTAAATGATTTGAGTTTATTCACACCAGTCACATGACTGACCCGGAGTTTATTTTGTTTTCCCTAAACTCTTGGGTGCCTAAATTTGTACGGGCAGTCAAGTAGTCAGGATTTACAGGTATACTTGAAGAGCTTGGAGCAGGAGGCTTCAGCAGTCGATAACTATTATTTATTCCGCTGTGATGTTATGTGTTGTACTCTGAAATGGTATGTATATACAGTTATAACCTTGTATTTCAAAAGTTATGTTATATTTTATTCGTTCCGCTGTGAGATTCGTGTTACTCTGATGATGTTGTATGTTCTTCTTCTTCTTCTTCTATTCTAAGTTTCTATCTTATCTATTCTCACCTTCTAATTTCTTTCATTAATTACCGGGATTTTCGATGTTTTGGTTATCGACGTCGTGCTTACGTCGATAACCAAAGCCGTTCAAAATCCGGGTTACTACATCGGGATTGATACTTAGGGAGTTATGCGCTTACCAATTTACGGTCCGGGACTAATGAATGTTGAAGTATAGAAATGCATGAATAATATATTTGAATGTTTCCAACTAAAAAAGAATTTGAGGATATAAAAGGATGTTTCCAAGGTAAAAGGAAATAAAAGGAGATTTTGTGAAAATATAACGATATTTTCAAGTTAAAAAGGAAGCGATGAGTTAAGTTTTGGAATACGTTATTCAAAAAGGTTAAGTGTTGGATTTTGTTTTCAAGCATTGAAACAAAAGAGATTCCGTAACGATGTTTTACGTGAAATTTGTTAAAAACCAAAGTTGTGAATATGTATATGATTTAATTCTAAGGTATTTAAATGATTTAAAAAATATTAGTATGTTAAAATAAGAAGTAAATAATATGTTAAAAATGTTGAAAAATTTAGGAGTTTAATTAACGTTCGTTAATTAATTTAATTAAAAAGGCCAAGTAATGATTATTACTGAATCAATGAACTCGTTTTATTTTCATAGTTGTTTATTTGATAGTTAAGTAACCGACTATCAAATCTGACATATACGATTGTTGGTACAGAAAGACCGAGATCGAATTTATATTTGAAAATCATTTTAAACCAGCAAACACGAAATCGTGGAAGATGTAGATTGAAGACGGAGCAATTGAAGACCGTGGTTCATAAACGAAAGGGCTACTTGATAAATTACTCTAGATTGCAACTAGAGTATTTTGATAGTAATTCGGTTGTAATTAGAATCTGTGGATTGCAAGGACTACTCGCTACTGATCTATAGGGTGATACCTAGGATATGGTAGGAGGGTGCCTTCGGTTTATCTAATCTCAAGACAACTTGTATGGACGGATGTTTGACAGAGTATTTCCAAAGGGATTACGTACGTTGATTTCTACATACATACAAAATTTGGTGACAAAGAAGGAAACTTCTTTAGCTTAACACCTAGTGTATTTTTGTAGAAATCAATTAGTGATTCCTGGGGGATCTGACGATGTGGCATATAAAGTGAATGGTGGTGTGCTATTTGAAAACAGTAATTATAACCTCAAGCTTCACAATTGGTAAATGACAAAAATCAGTAAGACAACATGGCTATGTGGGTCTCTCCCATTAGGGTGTATTGTCACCTATCTAGAGAAAATCCTTTTCTTACTTTATTCTATCGACGTTGTCCCTTTCGGAAAACGGTTGCTGAACCCAACCGTTGGTGATATACATTCGATACCCTCAAGCGAAATGAGTGGTCGGTCATGTGCTGCCGGGTTGCAAAATGTTCTTGTTGAACCGAGTGTATTCCTCTATAGAGTACACTATCAGAAGGTGGTTCAAAACCTTGTCATAGTCGGAATCCAATCTCCAATAAGCTCCCATGATTTTTGATTATATACTATGTATGTAGAGAGTGATATGCAAGTGTTCCGCTAGATGCTTATTTACTTGATTTAGATACTATTATAATACCAGAATAGATATGATTTCAGAATGTTTTGGGTTATCGTAAGGTTAAAAATATCTGTGTTTATGTGTGGACCGGTCTTACGATTATCCGTTTCTTTCGAAAAGAAATGTTTTGACTTTAAAATCAAGTTTCATGATACCTAAAAACTTCGTAAGTTTTCTCACTCTGGTTCACCAGTCTGATTTTGGTGTTTGCAATGCTCGGTCAGATCGAGTTTTACAGGTTTAGGTTATCGGATGCTGTGAAGTCCGCAGATAAGCTGGAGGAGTTTAGACATATTAGTATTTATTCCGTTGTGTGTTGTATATGAGTATAGATTGTTATAACTGACCAGATATGTTGACTATAAGTTGTACTCTGATGATTGTAAGTTCCGTTTCAAGCTCTCAATAAAGATTTATTTCTATATTATAATTTGTTCCACTGCAATGTAAAGTTTTCCTTGGGTCGTTACAGTGGTATCAGAGCCAGGTTTAGTAATAACCTTGGCTTTATGGTATAACTCGACAGAGATAGGGTTAGTAATACCCTAGATTGAGTTTGAGCGTATATATATGAGAGTGCGTATTTGTAGATTTTATATACAAATGTTTTGTATTATGTTATTTAATTGGTTCAATTTTGAACTGGCAATGGACACAATATTGTTTCTTAAAGAGTGTAAATGAAATAATTTTGCCCAAATTATATTTTTGTATAGAAAGGAAATAATTTTATCCAATTTTTGAGATATTGGGTTGTCTGATTAATTGGATGGAATTCAAATTGGATTAAAAATTTGAAATGGTTTAATATAGAAAAGGGTAATTTCAAGGTGAAATAGTAAATGAGAATTTTAATTTGGTATTAAAATAAATTATAAATTGGATTCTGAAATAGAAGTGAATTGATATTAAAAAATCGATTAGTTAATTGAATATGAATTGAAACTTAACTTGGTTAAATGGAGTTAAGAATGAATATTGGAATTAATCAAATAAAATAAATTTGATATTTGGAAATCGAATGAATAATAATTGAAGGGAAGTCAATCAAATATTAATCAATTAATAATTAAAGTATGTTGACCTAAGTGAATGTAAGCAGGTGGATATTAATATTAATTTTGAATTCAATTGAATGGGTTAAGTTGGTTGTGTATTGCTTGTTGATTGAATGTTAGATTAGATATCAAATTCATCAATGGTTTAATGAAGAAGTGAATAAAATATAAACTAAAGAAATGAATTCTAGCATAATAAATTTGAATGGAATTGCATATGAATTGAAATCAATGATTTAACCTTGTATTTGCAAATGAATGATGTTTTCATGTTTAATTTTGGAAATTTGTATGGTTACCCTAGTTTATCAATGAAGTATTATTTAGAATTTCATGTAATTATTGCTTACATGATAAATTGAGTTAAGTACAGGTGCCAGAAGGTTATCAGGATATATTCTGGTTGTATAGATTGCCCGTAAGTTGGGAAAGTATTCTCAATAATGCTTATATTAGGTACGCCTATGCGAAAAATATAATTTGGGTTTTGAATTTTGTTTTTCAACCGTATGGGATGACATACGTATTTGTTGTTCTTGTGATATCGCAGAAGCCACTCTGTACAGGGGAGACTCTACCGAATTTTTCCAGGAATTTAAGATGTTATAAAATCGTCGATATTTGAAATTTTTATTTACCATAATAAATTGGTTTTCGTTTTAAAAATTAATTAAATTTTCGAAAAGATAATGGGTCTGTAACATTTTTCTACCATAGTAATTTCAGGGACGAAATTCTTTTAAGGGGGGAGGAATGTAACATCCCATAATTTTGGTAGTCAGATATTTAATTTAGTTTATTATTTTAAATATTGATTTGGAATTATAAATGGATTTATAATACATAATTCATTTTTATAACGAAGTTTGAACATTAAATTTATATTTAATTATAAACGAGCTCGTAATGTCGCGGTAGTTCGTAATTTACGATTTGAACTTTAACTGAATATACATAATCCATTTTAAGTTGGAATTCATTGAAATAAGAAATGTCTGAATCTATTTGATTATAATTTTCTAATGAAAGAGGAAAATGGAGATTTTATATTATAGATTATGAGTTATGTCCAATTCCAATTTTCGAATTGTCGCTATGGAATTCGTTAACAAATGATAATGTTTATTAAATAAAATATTAAGGGTTTTTTATATAATTTGATAATCGTTTAACTCGGAATTTTTAGTATTGGGTTTAAAATCTATTTTGGTTTATTGTGAAACCGTATAAGGTTTCATTTGGAGATATACGATAATAATTTATTATTATTTAAATAGAATTGTTTTGGATTTAATTAAATTTAATCGATATTATATATAATTTTTAAGCAACCTATGTTTTCGACGAAACAACTTTTATTGGAATACGTATAACTAGTTATTGTTAGATTCCCAGTTTGGAGCCAATCAGAGTTGTTTTATTTGTGTATGCAATTTAAAGGTGAACCGGTAAATGAATTTGAAATTAAAATAACATCGTTGTGCAAACGGAGTCCGATTTCAATGAAATCAATTTCATTTGGACTTGAAACGTTAAGACATAGCAGTGTATCTATTTCCATTGCGTTTGGAATTCGCGTGTGAATATAAGGGTTAACGGTTATATGTGATAGAATTAAATACCATATTAAAATAAAATAAAATAATACTAATATAAAAGCTTAACTTCTAAGAAATGGGGTACACCTACCCTAAGATTTAAATAAGCTGCAGTCTACCCGAATTGAAAATGAAACTCATATATATAACGTAGACCAAATTACCTGTAGCATGAAAGGTAAATGCTAGGATTAGGTACTCTGTTCTTTATCCCAGCCTACATACTGAGCTACATCTTCACCATCATCCCCAACAGATTGCATATGCCTTGAATCAAACCTAGCCGACCATGTATATACAAAAAATAATACTTGTAACACCCCACATTCGTTGATGTCACTCACTAAGGGAATGCATTAAGTTTCGTGAAGCATTATAGGTAAACAGAACAGAAACATTACAAGACAGATATAAAATAACAGCGGAATTAAAACTTTTATTAGTCATAAAGCATGGTTACACCATAAGTCTGAAAATACATAAACTCGGTACATCATTAAAACTTATGTCTTGTACTTTAAATATTAGAGTACAATAACAAAGAAAGCATAATCCCCAAATCATAAGCCATAGTAGCATAGATGGAAGCATGAGCAATACATCTAAAAGCTCTAAGCAAGACGATAGCGGAATCCTGAATAAGCCTGAGAATTCCCTCCCTTGAGAACCGGGGGGGGGGGGGAGAAAGAAAGAAGGAGAAACAAAAAGGGTCAGACATAAAGTCTGGCGAGTCTAGTTACTTTAAGCCAGTAAATAAATAGAAGTGACATGATAGGCATATAAAGTGGATAAAAGAGATCACTACATAAATGGCAGGTGTGACAAGGTAGAAAGGATTAGGTGTATGTGCTTCACTAATGATTACTCTGCACTATTACTAGTATAACTGAAATGAGATGATCCCTTCCACTATAAGTTGGTAGGCTTAGGTCATACGTCCAAATATACCCTAACCCCTACCATAATCGATCGGCTCCCTACTCTGTAGATATCCTATGCTGGCCCTACAGTAGGAGGTATCACTTCCTAAAGTGGCAACCCAAGATGTGCACAACCATATCTACTAGTGTCACGGTCATCTTAGCCCCCACTGCCAGGCCCATGCACGCACATGTCCCCGGTCAGTTTGCGTCACCCACACCATCCGTCTCGTTTGGATCTCTTACAGTCAATCAGTAAGCATGCCCCTTCTCTGCCTAGTACGGAGTTCTTTACTTGATACCAACTCCGGGTTACTAACTGAAATGGGTCTCACACATAATATGATACAATCTCTTCCCCTTATCTTGTATCCCCACTAGGTTTTCCACTAACTATGTATACCCTTAGGTGTCTTTAATTACATAGCTCTATATCAGTTATGCTTGCCCTAAAGGTGTATCTATAACTCCAATCTTTCTACCGGTTATGCTTACCTATAGGTGTCTTTAATACATAACCCCCAATCTTCCAACCAGTTATGCTTACCTATAGGTGTCTTTAATACGTAACCCTATCATTACTACAAGTTATGTTAGCCCTAAAAGGTGTCTTTAATTACATAACTTTATTATTTCCGCTGATTATGTATACCACTAGGTGTCTTTAATTACATAACCTTATCGGGTTAAGTTTGTGGGCCTATATATACTAATATTACCCACCTACCCAAGATTTACTTAACCCTCCCACTGATCCAAGCATGTTTGTTTAATGATTAGGTTTGTGGGCCTATATATACTAATATTACCCACCTACCCAAGATTTACTTAACCCTCCCATTGATCTAAGCATGTTTATTTAATGGTTAAGTTTGTGGGCTAATATATATTAATATTACCCACCTACCCAAGATTTACTTAACCCTCCCACTGATCCAATCAATTTTACTTAACCCTAACTTCAGTTCTCATTCATACAATACCTTATGGATTAGTTTAGGTTAAGTAGTCCAATTTATTACCATGTCCATTTATGGTTTATAATGGGCTAGACCTCCCACATTAGGCCTACAACATGCAGATGATGGATAAGCCGGTCGGGTCCGGGCAGTCTTATTCCACAGTTGGGCTAAACCTCGTGTCTTAGCCCGATTCGTATTTGCGTACTTAGACCTCCCACATTAGGTTCAACATTAGTGGCTGCTGGATGTGCCGGTCGGGTCCGGGCAGACTTCCACCACTAATGCAACCTAACCTCGTGTCATAAGTACCATTACAATTCCTAATTGTAATTATTAGACATTCCATTTTAATTAATTAACCAGTTAATTAATCCTTTCCTTTTATAGGTGTTAATATCTATTTTACTCAATAATTTGAATTACATGTCCAAAAATGTTCATATTCAAATTATGCCATTTTTAACTCTTTTTCCCCCGTTCCTTAACTAGCGCCCTCAAAAAATTGGCAACATGCCTAGGCTAGACAACAACTTAGTCATAAACGATAATAGGGAAAAACAATAGGAATGTAAAAAAAGTGATCGTCTTGGCATAAACATAAAACTTAGCATGATAATGTGAACATACATACTGGCATGGACATGTAGTTATCATCATAACAAGATGAACATAAAACTAGTGAACATAACATGATGTCTCATTAAGCATAGTAAGATCTAAATCAGTAGTTTAGATGTCCAATTTGTTTAGATCTAACATGATAACACATGGTGATAGATTAGATCACATGATTCAGGTCTAGAGGTTAACATAGATCTAACATGATAACACAAGGTGATAAATTAGATCACATAAATTAGATCTAACATGATAACACAAGGTGGTAATCTAGATCTGTTTAACAGTTTCAATGTCCACATAAATTAGATCTACTAGTTTAGAAATAGATCTACACAAATCCACATAATAGAAGTTACAATTAAGATAAAGATTTAGATCCAATCCTAACCAATTCAAGGTGACATATGATCATGATTTACATAAATGATTAGATCTATCCAATGATATAACTATTAACCACAATGTAGTTACAAATCAAGATTCACAATAATAACATAGCAGAACAATCACAATTGAATTGGATCTCGATAAATAGATCTGTCATGTCATAGTAGAATAATTACAATTGAATTGGATCTAAAGAAATAGATCTATCATGACATAGCATCAGATATGATAATAGCATAGATTCATGGTTTACACATATCCAAATCACAGTCTTTCATAATCTACTTTTATTTATCTAAACCTAAAAGCAACTAGAACTCACAACATTAGGTTTAGAGAATTGAGGAAGAACAGATCTAGAATTTCTGAATTGGATTTGTAGAATATGTTGTTATAGAAAACGGTTCAGTTCGCACTCCAGCAGCATATGGCCTCCATGACTTCCAATGAAGAAAATATGAGAAATAGGACACGTATATATATAGCTGCCAGACCCCCTGAAACCGAGTGCCACGTCAGCCCTAGAGGTGTCGACACCCCTGTGGGTGGGTCGACCCCTAGGTCGACACCCATCTAGGGGGGTCGACCCCCTAGAGTGGGAATTTTGCCGCTCAGAGGAATTTTTCGAATTTGAATCTTCTGGATAGAATCCTAACTCATCTCTGACTCACCTCTGACTCATGCATATATATAAAAAATTTCTTTACATATAAAAACTTAAAACCTTCATAACTTCTTCATACGGTGTTCGTTTTACGCAAACCAAATGTCTATATCGACCAGAATTTTGAGACGAACGCAATGGTGCAGTCTGTTTCCTCTAAATCTGAGTATTAAATTAATTATTATTTAGTTTATTCTCTTTAATGTCGTTAAAATTCAGGGTGTTACACTCTCCCGTACTTAAAGAATTTCGTCTCCGAAATCTCTAAGTTGAGAAGAATGCATATCCTACCATTCATCATCCATCTACTCATCCACCAATCACTGACATCCATTGTCCTTAAAGATTTATAATGCTTATATGAATATTGCAATGATGTGTGTGTATGTCCCAACACTAATGCGAAGATCAGGCGGTCTACTGATTCAGTTGACCTCCTTAATGCAATGTATGTTAGTGCCATGAATCCAATATGTATGCAAATAAACCTATCAGATCATATGAGTTCTAAATGTGTGCACATTCATTCGTCCAAATGCAACATCCATATGCTAACTCATCCATTTCCATTCATAAAAGAAAGAAAAATGCACACACATCCATATGCAGTATGAAAGTGATTGAGCCGATCCTAGTGCCTAATGTGTGTGTATATGCATCCACAGGCAACCACTAGCAAACACTTGCATCCACTTGCATCCATCAAACATAACATGTTTCAAACACATGTTTACATCCATAGGATTCCTATCTAAAGGTCGAAAATATAATGGATAAGATATATTCTATTAACAGAAACAAGCACTAATAAACTTAGGAAAAAGGAGTTAAAAACATACCCTTGAAAAGAAAAGGGTACGAAACACGAATCTTGTCTTCGGTCTCCCAAGTCGCATCTTCTGGGTTATCTCCGCATTAAACCTTTAGCAACTTGATCTCCTTATTGTGCAACTGCTTAAACTCTGACCCAAGAATATGGGTAGGGACTCGTCTGACTGTCGCCTCCCGTTCCACTTCGACTTCTTCCGACATACTCGGCTCAACAACTTCCGCGGTGTCATGCAGGCACTTCCGCAGATGAGAGATGTGGAAAACATCATGAATACCAAATAGATTTTCTGGAAGCTTTACTCGGTAGGCCATTTGGCCAATCCTCTCGGTTACGGGAAATGGTCCCACAAACCTAAGTGCCAATTTCCCTACTGATTTGAAGCAAACCACATTCCTTGAAGGCGATACTTTGATAAAAACCAAGTCTCCCACTTCGAATTTGATGTCAGTCCTTCTCCTATTTGCATAGGACTTCTGCCTATCTTGATCCGTCTTCATCCGCCGTCGAATAAGGTCAATCTTTTCGGATGTTTCCCTAACAATATCTGGTCCAAGTAATAATCTTTCTGTAGACTCCCACCAACAAGTTGGTGATCTACAGGGTCGTCCATACAATGCTTTGAAGGGTGCCATGCCGATGCTAGCCTAATAACCGTTGTTATGGGAAAACTCTACTAAAGGAAGGTGCTCTTCCCAAGTCATTCCGAAGTCTAGGATACACAACCTCAAAAGATCCTCTAGAACTCTGTTCACCCTCTCCGTCTATCCATCAGTCTGCGGATGATAAGCGGTGCTCAAACATAACTGTGTACCTAATGCTTTTTGCAAGCTCCTCCAAAATTCGCTGGTAAAGATGGGGTCACGATGCTGGAAGGTACTTCATGAAGATGAACTATCTCACGAACATAAATTGCTGCCAACCATGGTGCCGTCCTCTTATTCTTAACTGGTAATAGAATAAGTGCTCTTAGTAAGCCTGTCTATTACCACTCAAATGCTGGTGTTGCCCCTCGTTGATCTGGGCATACCATCTATGAAATCCATGGAGACGCTCTCGCACTTCCACTGCGGGACCTTTAAAGGATGAAGTAAACCACCGAGCTCCCTTCGCTCAGCTTTGACTTGCTGGCAAATCAGATATTGAGAAATAATGCTGCTACATCTTTCTTCATCCCATCCCAAAAGAAAACCCTTTCTTAAGTAGCTCCCCTACTTTCTTACTCAGCTCTCCCTTTCCCTTGGAGCCATATGGTGTACTGGTAATGCAATTGGCTTTGCATTGTCCACTAGATATATACGAAAATCGATCTCGTGCCTTGGAGGTAAGTCCCGTACCTCATCAAAAATGTCAGAATAATCTCGAACAACTAGAACAGTTTGCAAATCATTGATAGATGCATCAAGAGACTCTAGGAAACTAAGCATAACCAACCCTTGTGGGTCACAAGAAATCTCGAGAGTCTTCCCATGACAAGTCAAAGGTCTAACGACCCTCCTCTCACAATCCTGAATGGCACCATATGTGGTAAGCTAGTCCATTCCTAGAATCAACCCATAGCCCATAAACCTGAGCACATATGCGTCACAATCAAACTCGATGCCTAACGCAGATATTCTCAAACCCCGACAAATCATAGATGAACGAGCCGAACCACCAATGGGGTTTGAGGCAACTACGAGATCCACTATCATACTAGTAATTAAGTGCAGAGATTCAACCACTGAACTAGATATAAACGAATGTGAAGCGCTAGAATCAAAAAGGGTTGTTATAGGAAGATCGGAAAGAGAAATCAAACCTTCCATGGAAACTTTCCCACCTCTATCTGGTGCACTAGCCACGAGAGCATTTGCTTGCCCTTCGGAGGTTCATGTCCTTTGACTTGCCCTTGCTTCCTTGGGCACTCCCTAGAATAGTGTCCAACCTCTTCACAAACGAAGCAAGCATTCTTCCTTTTCTTGCAGTCCTGGGCCAAGTGACCCTCCCGCCCGCAACTATGGCACTTCCTCTTACCCTTAGCCTTGTCATTCTTTCCACCCTTCTTCCATTGTTGTTGCGGTCCTTTCTTAGGGCATACCTTTTTATTTAGTGCTTCCTTAATCTTAATTTCTTCCTTTCAGATTTATTTGAACTTTATCTGTGACGTTCCCAAAATCCGAGGGGCGGTATTAAGGATAATCATTGGGAAATAACACATTAATCATCATAGCAGAGTACAGATAATAGCAGAAACAATAAATAAAATAATTTTACATGGATATGACAGCGGAATCACAACATGTAGGAATATCAGAATAGCATAACGTGGGATATAACTTAGTAAATAAAAAGGAAAGTGATCAGTCATCATCGCCAGAGGCGGAATACATACATGCAGTGAGACATAATAAGGGTATCAGTCTACATCGCCGAAGGCAGTACATATACATACAATAAGAAATACGGAAAGTAAATCAGTCTGCATCGCCAGTGGCGGAATCATAATGTAGGTATAGTAATGGCGGAAAAGTCAAAGTCGTCTCTGTGAAGTCAGCCTCGCCATGAGCCAAAAATGCACCCTATGCAGCAGTGCAGAGCCAAAAACAACTTGTAACCTGTGTACTAGGCTGCCCGTGTGAAAATAAGGGCACCCGCGTTTGCAAAGTGAAACAAACAACGAGTCAGTCATGGGGACTGGTATGAGGAATCTATTTAACAGTTAAACAACAGTAATAGCAAATCATAGGACCACGCCACTTTCGCGGAACGGGTTCACTCCAGTGATTGCTAGTGCATTTAAACAAGGTAATTCTTTTAAAACAACGCAATGCTTTTAGAAAGAATGAAGCCATTATAAGACTCAGGTCCCATCACACAATGCAACGCAAGCCGAAGGATAGAGTTTTACCTTATAATAGCCAAATATGCTTGATACGTATAAAGCAAAATCATTTGATATTATTACTAGTGCATATATGTTTCAAAAGCGAATAGCATCATAAATATCAATCATAGGCGGCATAGCTACCATATACTATGTTGCCATACTAGTTCTACAATCAAGTCCGTTATCTCGTATTGGAAATTGGATTTCCGTCATGAGTCGAGGCAAGGGACAAGCTCCTCTCCGCTTCGAGACATTCTAGCAAATGCCTCGGGACTACACACTCTGGGTAACCCCTGGATCCTCCAAGGCCGGTCCTCACTTACGTTAGAGGATTAATTATGCCTGAACACACGTTTCCCGGTCCTTACAGACCTATAATCGAGGCGCCTCGCTTTCCAACAACCACAAAGGTGAAAAGTAGATATATATGTCAGGGCTGGTAAGTCACTGACACCACCATAGCTAGAAAGAAACGTCATGCCCTCCTTGGGTCCTTATCCCGTTTTAGACTCATACCGGGGTGTGAGGTTCGCGAGTCTACGAAATACACAAAGCTAGGCCACGTAGACCTTGCTTTGATCATCATCCACAAGACTTTGCTTTGCAACAGAAGCCTTGATCACAGCATCTTGGCATGCCACATAGGCAGTCCACTTCATACGATTGATTTCCATCGATATATAACCTCTGAGCTCGTACGTCTCAGAGAAGGGCGTTAAGCAAAAGAATAAATCCTCCGCCGCCAAACAGATATATATTTAACAGAGATCAATCAGTATAGAATAAAATCCAATGTCAGACACACAGTCCATTTACAAGTCCGTCCTGGGTCTGAACGAAACCGGAGGCGTCAATCCCTCGTATATCCGTCCAATCAACACATACGTTCAGACGGCTACTACTTCCGTCCCTTTCCGGTAGCTACTCCAGTCAGGAACCTCAGTAGCGCCCATCCAACCGATACGAAGATCGTCGGTCTTGAATTGTCTTTGCATTTTCCAATTCGAATCGCTCGATAAATTATTTGAAATGAGGGTTAGCTCGGCCTTTTCAAATAATTCACGTCATTAGAATTTAAATCGATTCTTTTTATGGTTATATTATTCGACATCCATCTTTCAGTTATTTAGTGTTATTTTCGTGTCAAACACATACAACCATCAAATATCAAACAATTCAAGCCCAATTGGTTTATTTGCAACCTATGTTGCTTATAATATTCTATAACGATTTTGCGCCATTTTTATTTATTTAAAAATGGCCATATTTAATTAAACGACGTTTCAGGTCGTGCCGTGGTACTGGCGCTGTTTTTCCCTTAATTTGTTTTACATATATCGGAAAATCTAACCGTTGGATTTCTACAAAGTCTATATCAGTGGGAAGATATTCCCAAAGCGAACCCAACGGTTCCAGTTTCGTGTGAATCCGACGGTCGGATCTTCCACACTAGTCGTTTAAAGTTACGGTTTCAAAATTCGAACTGCAGCGTCGTTATTCGATTTAATTTAATTATATTTATATTTATATATAAATATAAGCGATTCTGGCGCTGTTTTTCTTCAGATTTGAATTAAACATTCCGGACAATCCAACCGTTGGATTTTTACAAGGTTGGTGCCATTAGAAAGATATTTCTAAGGCGAACCCAGCGGTTGCGGTTTCGGGAAAATCCGATGGTCGGATTCCTCATACTAATCGTTTCAAATTACGATTCCGAAACACGAACTGCACGACCTCTATTCCTTTTTATTATATTTATATTCATATATATAAATATAGTTCATCCTATAATTTCAACTATGGTTCATTTTATATTTTCAATTTCGTTTTCACTTCAAATATTTCACTAACGCCTTAATATTTCGAAAAATTTCGCCATAACCTCCATTGTACGGGGAGGGGTTTGGAAATTTATTGGGCCGTATTAGGTACCCAATATATCCTAAAAAGCATTCACATATTTATAGTGATATATTCTGGTGTTTACGGGGGAGCATGTACTGATAATCACTCCAGAGAATAAATTCCCGTCACCCCGTTTCCGTGTGGAAATAAATAGTCCATGTGCCGTATCTAATAACTACAGCGACGTGATTATTGTCAACTCCAGACCCGTGTGGGGTTTTTATTAATCTGGCAATTTATCGTTATAATTTATATAGTCCATATCAGTCATCGGTTCAACCTGTAATATATAGTAATCGCCATATAAGCCTCTTGCTTGTATGGTAAATCTTCCACCTCGTCACACAAGCTCCAATTGCTCATGTGGGATATGATGAAGTATGCCTATCATCAAGAAGTATGCCATGTAGTGTAGTTCAAAATTAATTGTTACTATCCTATGGCGTTGTTTATTATTTCACACAGAAAAACCAGCACTCCGCATCCAATGGCATTCACAGGAGTTGATATATAAATAAAATTGCGCAGCCAACTCATCAAGGTTTACCTATTTGTCGGGCACGCAAATAATTTCTTTACTCTACAGCTAATCCATTTTTCCTGTTCAACACATGTATATATATGCAGAACAAAGCTAATAATAATATTTCTAGCAAACTATTATTTATTTCAGCACATGTGTAATTTTTTCTAAGCCTATACATGATAAAAGGAATAGTTTTATCATCAAAAATATTTATTCGACACATGTGTATTTTTAACTCTTCATATTCACTATAAAAATATAGTTTTCATTGTCGATTCATTTTATTTTTAAAAGATGATAACATTCAACACATGAATTTCAACTCAACGAATGAATTGCAATTCAACACATGAATATTCTATATAGTTTGTATATATATAAAAAATGTGATTTTTATCGCTAAAGCCATTTGTTTAAATTCAAATAATATTCAACACATGAATTTCAACCCAACGAATGAATTGCAACTCAACACATGAATATTCAATATAGTTTGTATATATATAAAAATGTGATTTTTATCGCTAAAGCCATTTGTTTAAATTCAAATAATATTCAACACATGAATTTCAACCCAACGAATGAATTGCAACTCAACACATGAATATTCAATATAGTTTGTATATATATAAAAATGTGATTTTTATCGCTGAAGCCATTTGTTTAAATTCAAATAATATTCAACACATGAATTTCAACCCAACGAATGAATTGCAACTCAACACATGAATATTCAATATAGTTTGTATATATATAAAAATGTGATTTTTATCGCTAAAGCCATTTGTTTAAATTCAAATAATATTCAACACATGAATTTCAACCCAACGAATGAATTGCAACTCAACACATGAATATTCAATATATTTTGTATATATATAAAAATGTGATTTTTATCGCTAAAGCCATTTGTTTAAATTCAAATAATATTCAACACATGAATTTCAACCCAACGAATGAATTGCAACTCAACACATGAATATTCAATATAGTTTGTATATATATAAAAATGTGATTTTTATCGCTAAAGCCATTTGTTTAAATTCAAATAATATTCAACACATGAATTTCAACCCAACGAATGAATTGCAACTCAACACATGAATATTCAATATAGTTTGTATATAATTTATTTCAACGAATGAAAATTATTCTAACACATAAATATTTCAGAAAATTTCGGTAGCATAACGGCAGGGTAGTTAAAACCGGGACCGTCCCTAGTACGGCTCCTCGCTCTACCTTAAAACCTCGCGGTTTTTGACAATGGGGATCATGCATCTAGTTCGCACGCAGGCGGCATGTTTTATTTTCAATTCCACAATCCTATTCTATTTTGTTTCAACCACAAGAGGGTATTTTTCAACCACAAAGGTATTTTTCAACCACAAAGGTATTTTTCAACCATAATATCAACCACAAACAATTATTTCCAACCATTCGTCATACCATATAATATCACGTCAATCACAAGCAATAAATATCGTCCATGGTCTGTGGACGAGGGGAGTATATATATATATATATAATATAATAATTCACTTGCATTTCATCACAATTCAAAGCATATATGTTTCAAACAACGCTTGTATAATTTATACATCGCTAATATAATTTATACAACACATGTACATGAGGTATACAATGCGTATATAATTTACACTTCGCTTATATAATTTATACAACGCGATTTCATTCACACAAATAGTTTAGATTCCTCACATTGGTTATTGCGGTGCTAAAAATCGTAGGAAGGTCAGAAAAATCCGCGGCTTCTTCTAGAATGTAGAGAGCCTCCTTGCAGTCATGGTGTCTCATGTTTCATCGAATTTCGTTAAAGAACGAAAAATATATTATTTTTCAAAGTTTTGCAACACTTAAAAGTGTTATTTTCATTTCAGAATTTACATCAGTAAAGTTTTTAAAACTTCGAAACTAGGTCTCAAATTTTCAGTCGATCCGTACCTCGATGCTTCGATCAGACCTTGCTGTGTCAAAGAGCTACGAAGCACCTCCAGATCGGCGGTGGTGGCGAAGGGTTCGGTGGCCTGTGCTCGTCGCGGCGGCGCTCTGAAGGTCGCGCCTTTCTCGTCGAATTCCGACGTCGATGGTTGATGTCAGGGGTCGTGGGTTGGTCGGATGTGGAGAGGAGGCGGTCGGAAGTCTTAACTGGCGGCGGCGGTGAAATTGCCTGAGGCGGTCGGAAAAGGGAGGAGAAGTTTCGAGCAATGTGGATCGTCCAATCGTTCTCTGGCGGCTAGGGTTTCGGATTTTTTTTTAATGAAAAATTCCTATTGGTCCATGCTTTATAGGAAATTTTAAATAGTGTTTTTGCAAACGGACTCCTTTTTAAACCCAACGACTGTCGCCCCTAGCTAAATACCCCCATTCCGGACACAATGGGATATGTTTCGTTGGCCATTTCGACTGTTACAGTCAGTTATTTTTCAAATTAAAATATAAAACATTCGATATTTAATTTAAACGTACATTTCAATTTGCCAGGGCCACAAACTGAATCGAAAAATTCCAGAAAAATAAATCTAGCTTTGTTTTGACGATACGGTCCTAACAAAACCAGTTTCGTCAAATTCTGAGCTCGTTTGAAAAACGGCCATTTTTAGGTCGACCCATTTTAAGAGAATTTGACCAAACACATTATCTTTTGCCCCGCTCACATACTAGCTTCAAAAATTATGAAATTTGAAGCTTAGCAATAATTTGACATCCCGGACCCAACCAAAGTGGTTTCGTCGAATTCTGAGGTCGTATGCAAAATCTCAATTTTCAAGGGCTATATATACTATATAGCGACCTTTCTGAAAATTCATTTGGCCATAACTTTTGATTTCCTTTATGAAATTTCGATTTTTCAGATTCGTTAGAAAGGTATTGATAAAAAGATTTAAATATTTTCAGTTTCGTCAAAATCCATTATATTTTCCACCCGGTACAGTCAGACAAAGTTTGCATTCAAAATCTCAAACTGCCATACTATACCAAACTCTATATTTTATTGAAATAGGCTATTTCAACTATTCAAATTTCTTGGTAATAACCTAATTTAAAAATTTTAAACTGGTTCACATTTTCCGGGTTATTCCAATCTCCCCCACTTAAAACTTTTCGTCCTCGAAAAGGAAATAACAGTTAAGCAGGAAATAAAATGTAAATGCAAAGTATTGTAAAGGTACCTTGCACCGGAGTTAATCAGAGATGTCCACTCTGCATTTGGGATAGGCTTGTTTAATGCTTTCCTCAGTCTCCCAAGTACAGTCTCTAGGATCACTACTCCACTGCACTTTGACTAGATAAATCTTTTTCCTCCTTAGCTCTCTGGTTTCTTTGCCAACTATCTTTAATGGCTCCCTACTGAGTGCTAATTCTGGAGTTATGTCAATATCATGTTGCGCTGCTTCTTCCACAATAAGGTCGGGATCATGAACATGTTTTCTGAGTTGAGACACGTGGAACACATCATGTACTCCAGGCAACCAATTAGGTAATGAAACCCTATATGCAAGAGTTCCAATCCGTTCAAGTATAAGAAAAGGACCAATAAATCTCGGTGCCAACTTCCCAGTCTTGCCAAATCTGATTACCCCCCGCATTGGAGAAACTCTTAAATAAACATAATCGCCAACGACAAACGATATATCCCTTCTTCTCGCATCAGCATAACTTTTCTGTCGGCTCTGTGCGGTTTTCAATCTCTTCTTAATGAAATCGACTTTATCCGATGCCTCTTGAATCATATCGGGCCCTAACACAAGTCTGTTGCCAGGTTCTACCCAACATGTGGGAGATCTGCACGGTCTACCGTATAATGCTTCAAATGGAGACATTCCCAAACTTGCTTGATAGTTATTGTTGTAAGAGAATTCGGCTAAATGTAAACGATCTTCCCATGAGCCTCCAAAATCAATAACGCAAGCCCGCAATAGATCTTCTAAAATTCTATTCACCCGCTCAGTTTGGCCATCTGTCTGAGGGTGATAAGCGGTGCTTAGATTCAATTTGGTTCTCAACTCTTCTTGGAATGCTTCCCAGAATTTGCTAGTAAATAGGGGATCTCTATCGCTGACTATATTGAGCGGCACTCCATGTAGTTTAACTATTTCTTTGAAGTAAATCTGTGCTAGACTTTCAACCGTTCTGTTGGATCGGACAGGTATGAAATGGGCAGTCTTCGTGAAGCGATCTACGATTACCCATATACTGTCGTTTCCTTTCTTAGTTCGTGGCAAGCCATCAATGAAGTCCATCGAGATTTGTTCCCACTTCCATCCTGGAATTTCTAAGGGTTGTAATAATCCAGCTAATTTCTGCTGATCACTCTTAACTAGCTGACAAGTGGGGCATCTGCTAACATATAATGAGATATCTCTTTTCATTGACCTCCACCAGAATGTGCGTTTGATATCATTATACATTTTGCTCACACCGGGATGGATACTTAATTTGGATTTGTGGCACTCGTCAAGTATTTCTCTCCTGAGCTCGGGAAGGTTTGGGATGCAAATTCTGCCCTTTAATCTTAGAACTCCTTTGTCATCGAGTCGAAAACTTGTGGATTCACCTCCTTTGACTCTCTGACTGATTCTTTGAACAAATTCATCGACTTTCTGAAGGGTCGAGATCCTGTCTATTAATGAAGACGTGATGACAAAACTGGCGATGATTTCATTCTTTCTGCTAAGCGCATCTGCTACAACATTGGCTTTCCCTGGAGTGTATAGAATTTCAAAATCGTATGCTGCAAGGAATTCTAACCAACGCTGTTGCCTCAAGTTTAGATCTTTCTGGGTGAATAGATATTTCAAGGATTGATGATCAGTGTATAGTTCAAACTTCTCGCCCAGCAAATAATGCCTCCAGATTCTTAAAGCAAACACGATAGCTAATAACTCAAGATCATGAGTAGCATAGTTTCTTTCATGTGGCTTTAGTTGACGGCTGGCATAAGCGATCACTTGGCCTTTTTGCATTAACACTGTGCTTAGCCCTCTAATAGAAGCATCTGTCCATACAGTCAAGTCTTGGTTGCCTTCTATTATGGTCAATACTGGAGCAGTTGTCAACTTCAGTTTCAGCTCCTGGAAAGCTTCTTCACATTCGGGAGTCCATTTGAATTTCTCATGCTTCTTTGTAAGCTTTGTCAATACTCCTGATATCTTTGAAAAATCCTGAACGAATTTCCGATAGTAACTAGCTAATCCAAGGAAACTTCGAACTTCTGTGGGGGTAGTAGGTTGTTTCCAGTTCTGAATCGTTGTAATTTTGCTTGGGTCTACAGCAATCCCTTCCTTTGATACAACGTGGCCTAGAAATTTAACTTCATTCTGCCAGAAGATACACTTAGAAAATTTAGCTTTCAAGACATTTCTCCTTAGAATTTTCAACACTTGTTCTAAATGTTTTGCATGTTCGTCCTCCGTCTTGGAGTAGATTAAAATGTCATCGATGAAGACTAGAACAAATTTATTCAATACACCTCGGAACACTCTGTTCATAAGATCGACGAAGTATGTCGGAGCGTTACACAAGCCGAACGGCATTACTAACCATTCATAGAATAAATCGGGACCCCTGAAGGCTGTCAAAGGAACACAGTCTTCGGCTATACGTAATTGGTGGAAACCTGTAGCTAGGTCCATTCTGGAGAATACTGTTGCTCCATTTAATTGATCTAACAGATCATCTATTCGGGGCAAAGGATATTTTTTCTTCAGTGTCTGTTTATTGAGATCTCGATAATCAACGCAAAGTCTTAGAGTACCGTCTGATTTCGGGACAAATACTACTGCTGCTCCCCATGCCGAAAAGCTCGGTCTGATTAGACCTTTCCAAAGCAATTCTCGAGTTTGACTACTTAACTCTTCCTTTTCTTTCGGGGCCATTCTTCTAATTGGATGTACCACTGGTTGGGCGTTAGGAATTAGATCTATCCTAAATTCAATTTCTCTTTGCGGCGGTAAGTTTTCTACTTCTTCAAACACATCCGCATAGTTTTTAACGACCGGTATCTTTTCTAATGAAGGGGAGTAACTTCTAAAGAAGCCCAAAATTCTGTTCTATTAATTTCTGAGCCATGACATGGTATATATATAGGTCCAAGCTTCGTTTCGACTTTAACAATCCTTTCGGCACATCTAACTTCGGCCTTATACTTTGTTAACCATTCCAAACCGAGAATAACATCGAATTCCAACAGATTCATGATTGTTAAGTTGATAGAAAACTTGTAGAAGGAATAGGAGACATGCACTCTACAGTATGAACTGAGACTAACAGAACCTCCTATCGGATTTTGAACTTTAATTGTTTCCTTTAGAATTCTTTGATTCAATTTTAACTTGTGAACTATTTTACCAGAAATGAAGCTACGTGATGCACCAGTATCAAAAAGTACAGAAATAGGAATATTTTTGATAGTAAGGGTACCTCCCAAGACATCGGGTTTACCTGATCCATCGGTGATAGCTGGCGGGGTCTTCACGTCATAGACATGAGCCACTTGTGCATTCTGCTTCAGAGGACAGTTCCTGCTATAGTGCCCCTTCTTATGGCAGTTGTAGCATTCGGCTGAGTCATTTGCCTTCGGCTTCCTCGGAGCTTTGCATACATTAGAAAAGTGACCTGGCTTCCCGCAGTTGTAACAATTTCCTTTCGGGATCTTTGCAGGTTTCTGAGTAGCGGCCGCGGTAATGCTAGATTCGGGTTGATCGGTTGAAGCCTTGCGCTTATTTCCAGCTTGGCTTTTGGCGCGGTCTTGGCTAGCATGCCTCTCATCCATGTCTTCGTAATTGCAAGCCATCTCTACTAGTTCTGTAAAGGAGAGTTTGATGTTGCCCATAGCTCTATCGTGGTACTTGCGCTTCAGCCCAAATATGAATCTCTTGTTCTTTGCTTTGTTGGTCATAATCAGCTCCGGAGCATAGCACGACAATTGGGTGAACTTATTTAGATAATCCTGAATAGAGAGATCTCCTTGCTGGAGATTAGCAAACTGCTCTCGCATCCTCTCTAGAGCCTGTTCTGGTACAAACTTCTCATTGAATATAGCTTTAAATTGCTCCCAAGTTCTGACAGTACCAGCTGCATCCTCTGAGGTAATAGCATCCCACTACAGCTCTGCTTCCTCTTGAAGGAGCCAAATGCCAAGTCGGGCTTTGTTGTTGGTTCCCATACCCATGCCTTCAAAGATTTTCTCACAGGTTTTCAACCAAGCTATAGCTGCGGTCACTGTACCAGTGCCAGTAAAAGGTTTTCCCCCAATATTTCTGTACCTCTTTGCTACTTTATCTAGCTCAAAGTCTTCTGGTGCTGGTGGCTGAACAATAGGGATTTCCACAACTACGGGGATATTCCCCCGTCCTCCTGCTGCCACTCCTCGGCCTCCACGGCCTCCTCTAGCTGTTGCTGCTCGTGTAGCCATCTAAGAGAATACTGTATAAGCAAGAAAAGAGTCAAGCTCACAGATTTGATAATTTTCATAAATGATAAAGCAAGGGAATACTAGGAAAGATAATGATGATGTACTGATCAAATTGTTTTGCTAATCTGCTTAGCTCATTCTAGGACATTGCTAATCCTATCTCTAATGAGCTACTCGCATTAGAACACTACTGATTCTATTCTGACGAGGTGTTTAATGTGTTAGATCCCGGAACTAAGGTTAACCAAAGCTCTGATACCAACTGTGACGATCCCAAAATCCGAGGGGCGGTATTAAGGATAATCATTGGGAAATAACACATTAATCATCATAGAAGAGTACAGATAATAGCAGAAACAATAAATAAAATAATTTTACATGGATATGACAGCGGAATCACAACATGTAGGAATATCAGAATAGCATAACGTGGGATATAACTTAGTAAATAAAAAGGAAAGTGATCAGTCATCATCGCCAGAGGCGGAATACATACATGCAGTGAGACATAATAAGGGTATCAGTCTACATCGCCGAAGGCGGTACACATACATACAATAAGAAATACGGAAAGTAAATCAGTCTGCATCGCCAGTGGCGGAATCATAATGTAGGTATAGTAATGGCGGAAAAGTCAAAGTCGTCTCTGTGAAGTCAGCCTCGCCATGAGCCAAAAATGCACCCTATGCAGCAGTGCAGAGCCAAAAACAACCTGTAACCTGTGTACTAGGCTGCCCGTGTGAAAATAAGGGCACCCGCGTTTGCAAAGTGAAACAAACAACGAGTCAGTCATGGGGACTGGTATGAGGAATCTATTTAACAGTTAAACAACAGTAATAGCAAATCATAGGACCACGCCACTTTCGCGGAATGGGTTCACTCCAGTGATTGCTAGTGCATTTAAACAAGGTAATTCTTTTAAAACAACGCAATGCTTTTAGAAAGAATGAAGCCATTATAAGACTCAGGTCCCATCACACAATGCAACGCAAGCCGGAGGATAGAGTTTTACCTTATAATAGCCAAATATGCTTGATACGTATAAAGAAAAATCATTTGATATTATTACTAGTGCATATATGTTTCAAAAGCGAATAGCATCATAAATATCAATCATAGGCGGCATAGCTACCATATACTATGTCGCCATACTAGTTCTACAATCAAGTCCGTTATCTCGTATTGGAAATTGGATTTCCGTCATGAGTCGAGGCAAGGGGCAAGCTCCTCTCCGCTTTGAGACATTCTAGCAAATGCCTCGGGACTACACACTCTGGGTAACCCCTGGATCCTCCAAGGTCGGTCCTCACTTACATTAGAGGATTAATTATGCCTGAACACACGTTTCCCGGTCCTTACAGACCTATAATCGAGGCGCCTCGCATTCCAACAACCACAAAGGTGAAAAGTAGATATATATGTCAGGGCTCGTAAGTCACTGACAACACCATAGCTAGAAAGAAACGTCATGCCCTCCTTGGGTCCTTATCCCGTTTTAGACTCATACTGGGGTGTGAGGTTCGCGAGTCTACGAAATACACAAAGCTAGGCCACGTAGACCTTGCTTGGATCATCATCCACAATACTTTGCTTTGCAACAGAAGCCTTGATCACAGCATCTTGGCATGCCACATAGGCAGTCCACTCCATACGATTGATTTCCATCGATATATAACCTCTGAGCTCGTACGTCTCAGAGAAGGGCGTTAAGCAAAAGAATAAATCCTCCGCCGCCAAACAGATATATATTTAACAGAGATCAATCAGTATAGAATAAAATCCAATGTCAGACACACAGTCCATTTACAAGTCCGTCCTGGGTCTGAACGAAACCGGAGGCGTCAATCCCTCGTATATCCGTCCAATCAACACATACGTTCAGACGGCTACTACTTCCGTCCCTTTCCGGTAGCTACTCCGGTCAGGAACCTCAGTAGCGCCCATCCAACCGATACGAAGATCGTCGGTCTTGAATCGTCTTTGCATTTTCCAATTCGAATCGCTCGATAAATTATTTGAAATGAGGGTTAGCTCGGCCTTTTCAAATAATTCACGTCATTATAATTTAAATCGATTCTTTTTATGGTTATATTATTCGACATCCATCTTTCAGTTATTTAGTGTTATTTTCGTGTCAAACACATACAACCATCAAATATCAAACAATTCAAGCCCAATTGGTTTATTTGCAACCTATGTTGCTTATAATATTCTATAACGATTTTTCGCCATTTTTATTTATTTAAAAATGGCCATATTTAATTAAACGACGTTTCAGGTCGTGCCATGGCACTGGCGCTGTTTTTCCCTTAATTTGTTTTACATATATCGGAAAATCTAACCGTTGGATTTCTACAAAGTCTATATCAGTGGGAAGATATTCCCAAAGCGAACCCAACGGTTCCAGTTTCGTGTGAATCCGACGGTCGGATCTTCCACACTAGTCGTTTAAAGTTACGGTTTCAAAATTCGAACTGCAGCGTCGTTATTCGATTTAATTTAATTATAATTATATTTATATATAAATATAAGCGATTCTGGCGCTGTTTTTCTTCAGATTTGAATTAAACATTCCGGACAATCCAACCGTTGGATTTTTACAAGGTTGGTGCCATTGGAAAGATATTTCCAAGGCGAACCCAGCGGTTGCGGTTTCGGGAAAATCCGATGGTTGGATTCCTCGTATTAATCGTTTCAAATTACGATTCCGAAACACGAACTGCACGGCCTCTATTCCTTTTTATTATATTTATATTCATATATATAAATATAGTTCATCCTATAATTTCAACTATGGTTCATTTTATATTTTCAATTTCGTTTTCACTTCAAATATTTCACTAACGCCTTAATATTTCGAATTTTTTTGCCATAACCTCCTTTGTACGGGGAGGGGTTTGGAAATTTATTGGGCCGTATTAGGTACCCAATAAATCCTAAAAAGCATTCACATATTTATAGTGATATATTCTGGTGTTTACGGGGGAGCATGTACTGATAATCACTCCAGAGAATAAATTCCCGTCACCCCGTTTCCGTGTGGAAATAAATAGTCCATGTGTCGTATCTAATAACTAGAGCGACATGATTATTGTCAACTCTAGACCCATATGGGGTTTTTATTAATCTGGCAATTTATCGTTATAATTTATATAGTCCATATCGGTCATCAGTTCAAACTGTAATATATAGTCATCGCCATACAAGCCTCTTGCTTGTATGGTAAATCTTCCACCTCGTCACACAAGCTCCAATTGCTCATGTGGGATATGATGAAGTATGCCTATCATCAAGAAGTATGTCATGTAGTGTAGTTCAAAATTAATTGTTACTATCCTATGGCGTTGTTTATTATTTCACACAGAAAAACCAGCACTCCGCATCCAATGGCATTCACAGGAGTTGATATATAAATAAAATTGCGCAGCCAACTCATCAAGGTTTACCTATTTGTTGGGCACGCAAATAATTTCTTTACTCTACAGCTAATCCATTTTTCCTGTTCAACACATGTATATATATGCAGAACAAAGCTAATAATAATATTTCTAGCAAACTATTATTTATTTCAACACATGTGTAATTTTTTCTAAGCCTATACATGATAAAAGGAATAGTTTTATCATCAAAAATATTTATTCGACACATGTGTATTATTAACTCTTCATATTCAATATAAAAATATAGTTTTCATTATCGATTCATTTTATTTTTAAAAGATGATAACATTCAACACATGAATTTCAACTCAACGAATGAATTGCAATTCAACACATGAATATTCTATATAGTTTGTATATATATAAAAAATGTGATTTTTATCGCTAAAGCCATTTGTTTAAATTCAAATAATATTCAACACATGAATTTCAACCCAACGAATGAATTGCAACTCAACACATGAATATTCAATATAGTTTGTATATATATAAAAATGTGATTTTTATCGCTAAAGCCATTTGTTTAAATTCAAATAATATTCAACACATGAATTTCAACCCAACGAATGAATTGCAACTCAACACATGAATATTCAATATAGTTTGTATATATATAAAAATGTGATTTTTATCGCTAAAGCCATTTGTTTAAATTCAAATAATATTCAACACATGAATTTCAACCCAACGAATGAATTGCAACTCAACACATGAATATTCAATATAGTTTGTATATATATAAAAATGTGATTTTTATCGCTAAAGCCATTTGTTTAAATTCAAATAATATTCAACACATGAATTTCAACCCAACGAATGAATTGCAACTCAACACATGAATATTCAATATAGTTTGTATATATATAAAAATGTGATTTTTATCGCTAAAGCCATTTGTTTAAATTCAAATAATATTCAACACATGAATTTCAACCCAACGAATGAATTGCAACTCAACACATGAATATTCAATATAGTTTGTATATATATAAAAATGTGATTTTTATCGCTAAAGCCATTTGTTTAAATTCAAATAATATTCAACACATGAATTTCAACCCAACGAATGAATTGCAACTCAACACATGAATATTCAATATAGTTTGTATATTTATAAAAATGTGATTTTTATCGCTAAAGCCATTTGTTTAAATTCAAATAATATTCAACACATGAATTTCAACCCAACGAATGAATTGCAACTCAACACATGAATATTCAATATAGTTTGTATATATATAAAAATGTGATTTTTATCGCTAAAGCCATTTGTTTAAATTCAAATAATATTCAACACATGAATTTCAACCCAACGAATGAATTGCAACTCAACACATGAATATTCAATATAGTTTGTATATAATTTATTTCAACGAATGAAAATTATTCTAACACATAAATATTTCAGAAAATTTTGGCAGCATAACGGCAGGGTAGTTAAAACCGGGACCGTCCCTAGTATAGCTCCTCGCTCTACCTTAAAACCTCGCGGTTTTTGACAATGGGGATCATGCATCTAGTTCGCATGCAGGCGGCATGTTTTATTTTCAATTCCACAATCCTATTCTATTTTGTTTCAACCACAAGAGGGTATTTTTCAACCACAAAGGTATTTTTCAACCACAAAGGTATTTTTCAACCATAATATCAACCACAAACAATTATTTCCAACCATTCGTCATACCATATAATATCACGTCAATCACAAGCAATAAATATCGTCCATGGTCTGTGGACGAGGGGAGTATATATATATATATAATATAATAATTCACTTGCATTTCATCACAATTCAAAGCATATATGTTTCAAACAACGCTTGTATAATTTATACATCGCTAATATAACTTATACAACACATGTACATGAGGTATACAATGCGTATATAATTTACACTTCGCTTATATAATTTATACAACGCGATTTCATTCACACAAATAGTTTAGATTCCTCACATTGGTTATTGCGGTGCTAAAAATCGTAGGAAGGTCAGAAAAATCCGCGGCTTCTTCTAGAATGTAGAGAGCCTCCTTGCGGTCACGGTGTCTCATGTTTCATCGAATTTCGTTAAAGAACGGAAAAGATATTATTTTTCAAAGTTTTGCAACACTTAAAAGTGTTATTTTCATTTCAGAATTTACATCAGTAAAGTTTTTAAAACTTCGAAACTAGGTCTCAAATTTTCAGTCGATCCGTACCTCGATGCTTCGATCAGACCTTGCTGCGTCAAAGAGCTACGAAGCACCTCCAGATCGGCGGTGGTGGCGAAGGGTTCGGTGGCCTGTGCTCGTCGCGGCGGCGCTCTGAAGGTCGCGCCTTTCTCGTCGAATTCCGACGTCGATGGTTGATGTCAGGGGTCGTGGGTTGGTCGGATGTGGAGAGGAGGCGAAGGCGGTCGGAAGTCTTAACTGGCGGCGGCGGTGAAATCGCCTGAGGCGGTCAGAAAAGGGAGGAGAAGTTTCGAGCAACGTGGATCATCCAATCGTTCTCTGGCGGCTAGGATTTCGGATTTTTTTTAATGAAAAATTCCTATTGGTCCATGCTTTATAGGAAATTTTAAATAGTGTTTTTGCAAACGGACTCCTTTTTAAACCCAACGACCGTCGTCCCTAGCTAAATACCCCCATTCCGGACACAATGGGATATGGTTCATTGGCCATTTCGTCTGTTACAGTCAGTTATTTTTCAAATTAAAATATAAAACATTCGATATTTAATTTAAACGTACATTTCAATTTTCCAGAGCCACAAACTGAATCGAAAAATTCCAGAAAAATAAATCTAGCTTTGTTTTGACGATACGGTCCTAACAAAACCAGTTTCGTCAAATTCTGAGCTCGTTTGAAAAACGGCCATTTTTAGGTCGACCCATTTTAACAGAATTTGACCAAACACATTATCTTTTGCCCCGCTCACATACTAGCTTCAAAAATTATGAAATTTGAAACTTAGCAATAATTTGACATCCCGGACCCAACAAAAGTGGTTTCGTCAAATTCCGAGGTCGTATGCAAAATCTCAATTTTCAAGGGATATATATACTATATAGCGACCTTTCTGAAAATTCATTTGGCCATAACTTTTGATTTCCGTTATGAAATTTCGATTTTTCAGATTCGTTGGAAAGGTATTGATAAACAGATTTAAATATTTTCAGTTTCGTCAAAATTCGTTATATTTTCCACCCGGTACAGTCAGACAAAGTTTGCATTCAAAATCTCAAACTGCCATACTATACCAAATTCTATATTTTATTGAAATAGGCTATTTCAACTATTCAAATTTCTTCGTAATAACCTAATTTAAAAATTTTAAACTGGTTCACATTTTCCGGGTTATTACATTATCTGTGTTCCCTTCCCAGACCATCATTTTTCTTATCCTTGGGTTGTGCTCCTTAGCCCTAACTCCCTTGTTCTCCTTTTTACCATCCTTGTGTAATAAGCTAACAAGTCACTCGAAAGTTGCCTCTATCGCACAGAAATCCTTACGAAGCTCGAGAAAATTAGCCGTAGGTGATACTACTGCAGCTACAGATGGGGGTTAGGCACTTCATTGCCCTTCGACATGTGCCGCAGTTTAAACATGCCTACGACATTGTGCCAGAATGGGGACACCTTTCAAGAAGAATCGGTTCCCCAGAAAAAAAGAAAAAGAATCAAACGGAGAATCGAGAGATATTTCCTATGGCTTTGGGAATATGTTTTTCAAAATAGACTCTTGTTTTTGAAAATGCTTTCTTTTAAAAACTTTTTGAAAATAATTTTCAAAAACTTTATCCAATCTGGGTGGGTCACCCCCAAGTGCCACGTCATAGCTAGGGGTGTCGACACCCCTGTGGGTGGGTCGACCCCTAGGTCAACACCCCTCTAGGGGGGTCGACCCCTAGAGCGGGAATTTTGCCGCTTAGAGGAATTTTTCGAATTTGAATCTTCTGGATAGAATCCTGACTCATCTCTGACTCACCTCTGACTCATGCATATATATAAAAAAATTCTATGCGTATACAAACTTAAAACCCTCATAAATTCTTCATACGATGTTCGTTTTATGCAAACCAAATGTCTATCTTGACCAGAATTTCGAGACGGACGCAATGGTGCAGTCTGTTTCCTCTAATTCTGAATATTAAATTAATTATTATTTAATTTATTCTCTTTAATGTCGTTAAAAATTCAGGGTGTTACAATACTCCATGCCTAAGCTAACATATGCAAGTACACACATTGCCTATCAACACAGCTATGCATAAACACAAGCAAAACTATACTTTCTTCCATCCATCACTGAACTACCGCACAAGCTTCACCATCAATCATAGCCTAGCCTAACCACTGCATACCTACCAGCCTAATACTTATATGCCAAGGATCCCTTCAATATAAATATGCACGAAACTCCATTCATTTTTTTTTCTTTTTCCAGATAATAGCCATGTCGCATGTTTTCATAACACATAAAAATACAAAACAAAATCTAATCCATGCATTTCCTTTTGTAATAAAATCATGCAGCATGCTGGTCCCATTTTCATCAACTCGAAGTGGTTTCCATTGAACTCGTAGCCTATTTCTTCATTGAAAAATACCCATTGTGGTTGCGGGTTTTGGCAACATAGTAGGAAAATGGAAGGGGAAGGCTGGTCGTGGGTCTGCGTAGTGGTCATGGAGGAGATCGGTGGTGAAGCTATATATGGTGGTGGGGAGCGTGTGCAGTTCAGCAGTGGTTTTTTTGGCATGGGGTAGGAGATCTATCGATCAAGAAAGAAGGTAGTGGGGGTTTAGGTTAGTCACTGGGGAAGGGGTGGAGATCGCAACGTTGGTGGCGGTCTAGACTTCGGTGGGCGGAGGACAGAAGAATGGGGACATCGTGAAACATGGCGAGTTCGAAAATAGAAGAAGATGAAGAATATATGTACTAATCCAAGTTATGAATGCCTAATTATAAGTAATAAATGCGTACTCATTTACATATATGATGCGTCATATATATACGTTAGTTAATTAAGAATGTAAACTGACTAATCCATACTAATCGTGGACTAACATGATTATGTTATACGTGCCTAAACATATTTAATTATGCCAAAATTTAGTTTTGACGTGCCCAATCTTAGATTGTATTAATATGCCTAATCAACATCTCACGTGGCTAATTTAATTAACATGGTTTTGTCCTTAACAAAGATTTTACATATGCCTAAGTATATTAAGCTTTCTATGTATTAATTTATTAAATAGTAGCTTCCTCCAGCTAATCCATAATACGATTTAGAAAGGATATTGGTTGAGTAAACGAGTCGTATATATGTTCGGGCCATAACATTACAATTGGAATATGATCATCTGTTGGTGAGTCATTACAGTGATATTAATTTTCCAGTAAACTAAATTCGATATAATGTAATGGTCAAACCCAAAGAATTATAATGGTTTATGTATTGCACAAAAAATTGGGTTGTAATTAAAAACGCCTAATTATAGAAATTAACATGGCCAAATTAAAATATGACATGTGATTGGTTGATTAATTGTGGTTTAATTAATTTAAATTTAAACCATAACCGTATACATTTGTAACGTGCTCGTATGTTATCAGAATCAGACCAAATAGGGAGCGTTGGAGCCATAATGACGAGCGTAACATTTTGAAGGTAGTTTGGACAGAGCTAGATGTAGCTAGAAGTTTTATTTAAACTAAAAACTTGTTTAATTTAATTAAAACAAACCGTTTTGACGACTAATGGGAAGCCAAGGTGAGTACAACTCACTCAGTTTTATCCCACTTATATTTTATACAAGTAGGGTTTAATATTTGTGTGTTATGCTTGTTTATTATTGGATGTTTACTGAATATATTATTTTATGTTAACTGAACTAATTAAATTAAATGTTCGTTTAACTTAATTTAAAACCAATCGTTATTTTTAACAATTGTAACCAACTGAGGTAACTTACCTTGTTGGTCACGTTTATAATAATATAAATGTATAAAATAAATAATTGGATGTTTAAATTATTATTATTAGTTGCTTGTTAGAAATTATATCTATATATTGAATTGAATGATGTCATTTGAGGTAACCTATTTGGATGTAGGGAAATTCGGTTAGAGGGATCCAATTTGATTCCTCAAATATATTAAATATTATTTATTTTCATATTATCTTTATGTGAACTGTTCTGATTGGATGATTGAATTGGTTGTTGATCGTTGATTGGAAATTCAACGATTGTTTTGTTTAAACCAATGGGCAGTATTAGTTGAGTAATTGGAAGCATATGGCTTATAAATCCATCGTTTTATAGATGTCGATTTATTGTTACATGATTCGATAGAAATGAAGTTAAAAAATTTATTTTATAACTGAAGATAGATTTTTAAATCTGTTATTTTGAATAAAAGTTTATTAAAAGGAAATCAATATTTATTATTTAAGTTTATTAGAAATTATTAAATGATTTTATAAAGTAAATACGAATGTTAATAAGATTTATAAGCAAATGAGCAGAAATTAACGTAATAGTTGAGAGTTGAATTAATTGTTTCTAAGAAACAATTATATGGAATTATTTAAATTAATTATATTATTAATCAATTTTAAGGAAAAACTAAGTGGAATTGGTCAACAAGATACCCGTGTTTTGAGTTGACTAAGTCAATCGTTTCGATGAGAATGATTATTTAATTAATTTGTTGTCATTTAATCTAATGAAATAGTTTAATGAATATTTGTTTAATTTTAATAGGAATTTAAAAGAGATTTACTATGATTCTAGTTAACAAAGAAGTTAACTACTTCTATGGTAGTTAATGATGAAATAAATTATTATTTTAATGAATGATAATTTAAGTGATTAATTTAAATAATCAATTTTAAAATGAAATCAAGTTGAATTGTGAAAAGAGGCAATGAACGGGTTTTATATTAACCCGAGTTTTTAAAACTAAGTTATAAAGAGATCTTGAGCGAATACAATGGTTTAAAATAAATGTTTGCTTAACATTTGAATTAAGTAAAAAAATATCGAGATAAAAAGAGTTTTATATTAAACCTGGGTTTATAAATAAGGTTTATAAAAGAGGTGTGAAGTTAAAACGTTGATTTTAAATTAGCATTACTTAATAATGAAATTAAGTGAAATGGATGGAATTGAAACGAGGTTTTCAAAGGGGAGATTGGTTGAGTGAATTAGAAGTGGAATAATATAGATTGATAAGGAGTTAAGATAAGAAATTAAATAATTGTGCAACGACATAAAATTTATTAAGAAATATTTAATGGATTTTAAACATTTAAAATGATTTATTTGAGAAATAACAACTTAGAGTTTAATTTTATACGATGTTTGAATGTATAAGTTTATATTAATTATATAGCGAGCTCGTAATGTTGTGGTAGTTCGAAAATTTTAGTTTTGAACTTTAAATGAATATACAGAATTTAAGATAAGTCAGATTTCTGTAAAACAAGAAATATTAGATCTATTGAACTATATCTTTCTAATAAAAGTGGAAAATCTAGAATTTGTGTTATAAAATTTAAGTTATGCACAAATCAAAATTTCAAAAAGTTACTATGAAATCGTTTATAAATTATAACGATTTATTAAATTAAATAAAAGGATTTTCATATAAATTGTATACCGTTTGACTAAAAAATTATGATATCGAGTCTAAAACACAAGTATGTTTATTTTACAGCTATATGATGTCTGATTTGGATATATAGGACAATAATAATTTAGTTTATTATTAATTTTTATAATTTTTGAATTTAATAATATTATAAAGGCCTTAAAATAGTCATTTTGCAAAATACTCCGTTTTCGACGAAACTCATTTTGTTGGATCTGGAATTATAAATTATCGCTAGATTTCAAATTTCGTAATTTTTGGAGCTAGTATGTGACCGAACGCATTTTAAATGTGAAACGATCAATATTTTGACTTTAAAAATACGCTACTGGAGCAAACGGACTCAACATTCGACAAAACAAGGTTCGTTGGATCTGTAATGTCAAATTATAGTTGTTTGTCAATTTTCATTGAAAGCGGGATTCGCATGTGATCATACAAATTTCTAAACAATGAATGTAAGCAACGGTTGGATAAAGTGAATTTAAAAATCAAATAAAAAATATGTTTCCACTACTCTATATAATATCCTAACTTTACTGTAACCCTCATTTACTCTTTCTCCGATCAAAAGCAGTAGCCGCCACCCAACTTCTTAAAACGTGAGCAATGTACATCTTCTAAAATCCAAATAAAATCAAAGATAAATTTATAAATTGCAAATCGTATACATATGAGATCCTAGGGTGATTCTACATGTTAATGTGCTTTTTGATGGTTATTTTGGCATTCTTGTTCGATGTTTGTGAGCAACGTATATGTTGCATGTGTTAGGGTGTGATGACACCAAACTCCCATACTATGGAAGCAAGGACAATTATTGGAATATAACACATAAACAATAACAGCAAAACAGAAATATAGAATTACAGCAGACAATGTACATCAAATTACACTGGAAATAATATATCATCAGAGTTACACAGCATAATAGAATCATACTTAGTACATAATACAGTTTCAGCTTAATATAAAACGCCTGCAGCGGAATCAAACATAATATACTAAATGAAGTCTGAACAACATAATAGAAATGATAGGATCCATCTTCAGCTCCATAGCTATCCAGAATGAGTCTGCTAAAACCTGAATACAAGGCTGCCCGTGTGGAAAGAGGGCCCCGAGTTCGCAAAGTTAAATAAACTACGAGTCAGTCATGGGATTGGTATGAGAAATCTACTTAATCTATTTAATAATAAGGCTAATCACAGGACCACGCCGCTAACGCGGAACGGGTTTACTCCATTGGATTGTCAGTGCATAAATAAAGTAAATTGTTAAACAACGCAATGCTTTTTAGAAAAATGAAACCATTATAAGACTCAAGTCCCATCACATAATGAAACGCAAACTAGAGGATAGAGTTTTACCTTTTAATGATAAAAAATGCTTGATACGATAAAGTAGATTTGATATTATTATTAGTGTATATAGGTTTCAAAAACATTTCAATCATACTGTATCAATTATAGACGACATAACTATCATATACTATGTCGCTGTACTAGTTTTACAATCAAAATCGCATGGTGTCTTGGAAGTTGGATTTCCATCATGAACCAAGGCAAGGGTTCGTCCTTACCGAATTCGAGACTCTCTAGCCCGAGCCTCCGGATTCAGCCGCAACTGCACCTAGGAGCCACAGGGCCGGTCCACAAATATTTTAGTGGATTATAACTCCTGAACAATACGTTTCCCCACCCTATGGGGCGCAAAATAAGGAGCCACTAGGGACTCAAATCCGAGGTACCTCGCTTTTCATCATCCACATAAGTAAAAATGTCTGCGCTCCATACCATGACACCACTCCTAGCTAGAAAGAAACGCATGTTCTCCCTGTATCCTTCTCCCGTTTCTGGTTCATACCGGGGTGTGAGGCTCGCGAAGTAACACTATACACAAAGCTATGCTAAATAAAGTTGTGCTTTGATCGTTAACCACAAAGCTCTGCTTTTCAACAATAAGCCTTGATCATTTGCATTTTTGCATGCCACACTGACAATTCACGCCATGTGACTGATATCTATCATTATATAACCTCTGAGCTCGTACATCTCAGAGAAGAGTGTTAAGTAAGAGAATAAATTCTCCGCCACCAAACAGGTATATATTTAATAGAAATCAATCAAAACAGAATAAAATCCAATTTCAGACACACATCCATTTACAAGTCCGCTCTGGGTCTGAATGAAACCGGAGACACCTTATTCCTCATTTCCATATGTCCAATATGGAAGAGAGGCTCTCGCATATCCGAACAATCAACAAGTACGTTCGAGCAACTACCACTGTAACCCTTTCAAGGCAGCAACTCCAATCAAAGGCATCAGTAGTCATCCATTCGATGTGAAGATCGCCGATCTTCAACCACCATCTTATAAACTTCAACTTCTAATCGTCGATCAATTATTTGAAATGAGAGACTCAGTCTTTTTAAATAATTCGCGAATATATATAATTCAAATCATTTCTTTTCATTCCATAACATTTATAATATTTTATAACGATTTATCGCTATTTTTATTTACATAAAATAGCCTCTTTTAATTAAACAACATTTCAGGTCATTACGCGGCCCTAACGTTGTTTTCATCAAAATTTGATTTACACATTTCTCAAAATCTAGCTATTGGATCTTAGCAAATTTTACATCGTTGGAAAGATCTTTCCAATCCTAACCCAACGGTTCCAGTTTTAGGAAAATTCGACGATCGTATCTTTCGGTATAATCGTTTGAAGTTACTATTCCAAATCACGAATTACTGCGCACGATTTGTTTTATTTTAATATATATATGTATACATATATATATAATTCATTCAACGATTTCCATACCATTTCCTTTCTACCATATAGTTAACATCATTTTAATGAATCATAATTACATTAAAATGTATTTTTTAATGTTTCAACATTTTTATCAAACTATGAATATTTTTGAAGAAATCATAATTTCATTAGAAATGTAATTTTTAATGTTAAGCCATTTTACCAAACTTGAATCTTTTTAATGATATCATATATTACATTAAAAATGTAATTTTTAATGTTAAACACATTTTCATTTCAACATTGATTCTTTTATATGAAATCACATATTACATTAAAAATGTAAATTTTAATGTTAAACACATTTTCATTTCAACATTGATTCTTTTACATGAAATCATATATTACATTAAAAATGTAATTTTTAATGTTAAACACATTTTCATTTCAATATTGATTCTTTTATATGAAATCATATATTACATTAAAAATGTAAATTTTGATGTTAAACACATTGTCATTTCAACATTAATTCTTTTATATGAAATCATATATTACATTAAAAATATAATTTTTAATGTTAAACCATTTTACCAAACTTGAATCCTTTTAATATTCATATTTCATTAAAAGTGTGATTTCTTATGTTACAACATCCTCAAAACAAGGATCTTTTTAATGAATCCTATTTGCAAAAAAAAAAGTAACTTTTCATGTAAACACATTTTTTTTAATGGTTCATCTTATTACATTAAAAAGTACCTTTTAATGTAGACACAAATTTATCATACTTGAATCTTTATAAAGAATTCACGTTTACATTAAAAATGTGACTTTTAATGTTAACATATTTTTATTCCACAATGATCATTTTAAAAGAATTCACCCTTATATATAAAATGTGATTTTTAATGTTAACATATTTTTCTTTACAAAACTTAAATCTTTAAATGATTCTCTCTTACATTAAAATGTAATATTTAATGTTAAACACATTTTTCATTTCATATAATATCATTTTTCATATTTCTACACACACAATAAAAGTGAAATTTTTATTGTTAATATATTTTCATTTCAAATCAATTAATATTTTTAATATTGTCTTATATACAATAAAATGTGAATATTTATTGTTAACGTATTTTCATTTCAAATCAATAAATATTTTTATTGTTTTCTTATATACAATAAATTGTGAATTTTTTTTGTTAACATATTTTCATTTCAAATCAATGAATATTTTTAATGTTTTCTTATATACAATTGTGAATTTTTTATTGTTAACATATTTTCATTTCTAATCAATGAATATTTTTAATGTTTTCATTTACATTAAAAATGTAAATTTCAATATAAAAACATTTTTATTTCAACTAATGATCATTTTTAATTTACAATATAAAATGTGAATTTATTGTTGAACAATTTTTATTCTAGATAATGATCATTTTTAATTTTATAAATACAATAAAAATCTAATTTTTATTGTTCAAACAATTTTATATCATAACATGAATATTTCAGAAAATTTCGGCAGCATAACTGCAGGGTAATTAAAACCGGCACCGTCCCTAGTACGGCTCCTCTTCTAACCTAGGCCTCGTGGCGATACAAGGGTTTTATTTTCCTAATACAATTTTTTTCACTATACAATGAATTTTACATAAACACAATCGATTTCGTTTCAAACACAATCAATCAACCACAATCACAATCAATTTCACACAACAATACAATCAAGTCGTCCATGGTCTGTGGATGACGGTGTCGGGAGTTTCTAATCTCCGTCTGCAACCTAATATAATTTTATTTAATTATTTTGTATTCAGAAATCTCACTTTGCTTTTTATTTCTTCTAGAACTGTAGAAATCTCCAAATAAGTTCTAGTATCTTCTATGAGGTAGTGTTTTCCACCACGATTCCAACGCTTCTGATTTCGTCCGATTTGGTTGCTGTTTGAACAAGTTAGGACCTTTTAAAGATTAACCATTTAATTTAAATTCTTAATATAATTAAATAAAGTGAAAATTAGGCATGCATCCCTAAAACGAAACTTAATTCACGCCACATCCACCCTAACTTTTAGTATGTTTCCGGTCCCTAAAATGAAGCTGTCGCCCTAACTTTTTGGTCCCTTCCGCCTCCTGCTTCTCCCACTTCGCCTTTTCCCTAGTTTGATCCAAAAAAATGCACTATGACATTAAAAAAATCAAAAAATAGGAAATATTGTCAAAAGCATTCGCCAAAAAAAAGTTTGCATACTTCCGTGCAAAAATGTCTGAAAAGTAGCATACATACATGCATATATTTATATAGTGTATTTCTGTTGAAAATCTGGACCAATATATGCATACATGTATGCAACTATTAGCAAATAACTGCATACATGTATGCATACAAAGTTGAACTGAAATTCACATGTTACGAAAAGTTGCATACATGAATGCAACTATTCTTTATATATGCATGCATGTGTGCAACAAATTCAAAGGGGGTGAAGGGTTCTGAATATATGCATGAATGTATCCATGTATTATGTACAAGAGCATAAATGCATGCCACAATGTTTGAAAACGGCGATTGCTTGAAAAAACAACCCAAATTTGAATATATGCATAAAAGGATGTGTATAATGCTGTTTAGCTGCATATATGTATGCACTTATACTGCAGTTGGATGCAACACTGAAATATAAGCATGAATATATGCAACTATGTACGAATAGATGCATCTTTTGATGCAAAAACCTGATATTTTGCTGTTTTTGTGTTATTTTGGGTTTTGATGTGGTTTTTGATTGTTTTTCCACCTGCATTTTTTGGCATGAACGTGTTTTATTTAATAATGAATTTTCGTGATTTTTTTAATATATTTTTTATATGTTTTTGAAAAATAGGGACCTAATTTACAATAAATTTAGCACCGTATGTGAGCCTAATTTTGAAACTTAATAGCGAGCTGTGACAAACGGACCCTTAAATAAATATCAATTATTAATTACCCCTAAAAAAATAATTGGTCGTGCCTCTTTCTTCTTCATTTACCACCTAACCCAATCCGTTCAAAACCAAACTCCACAATCGCCGCCTCCTCGAGCACCCTGTCCCCGATCAGAACCTTCCACCAGAAGCGCCTGTGTCACCCCTTCCGACGTCCTGAACTTCAAGCAACTTGCACCCCTCCTAACGCTTCGATTTGGGGGCAAAGCGTAGGAGTTTGAGCTCCAAATTCCCTCAGTACAGAACACGAAAACCCATCACACCCTTATGAAAATAAAGATCGAATTTTTGTTTTTAAAATTTGGATCAAAATTGTTTGGATCGAAATCGATTAGGGTTTTAAAATCGGATGTTTTGGGCCATCTAACGAAAACAGCGGCGGCTGTGTATTAGTGTTTAGGTTTTGTGAATTTTTTTAATATATATATATTATTTAATACTATTTTAATTTACAAATCATTTGTTTATCGGTCCGGACTCCAAATGAGGCCCAACGACTGTCGCCCCTAGCGAAATACCCCTATTTCGGACACAATGGACTAGGCCTCATCAACCCATTTTTCTTTTAAATTACAATATAAAACATTTAATTATTTAATTTGATCGTACATTTTAATTTACCGGGGTCACATACTGACTCTAAAAATTCCCGAAAAATAAATCTAGTTATGTTTTGACGATACGGTCCTACCAAAATTAATTTCATTGAATATGGAGACCGTTTGAAAAATGGCCATTTTCTGGTCGATCCAATTTGTTTGAAATTGACAAAACACGTTTCCTTTTGCCACGCTCACATATTAATTCCAAAAATTATGAAAACTGGAATCTTGCAATAATTTGACATTCCGGATCCAACTAAAATGGTTTTGTCAAAAATGGATGTCGTTTGCAAAATGGCTATTTATAAGGGCTATATATTATATTAAATTCCATAGCGATTATTCTGAATATTTAACTGCCCATAAGTTTTTATTCCAGCTATGAAATTTCAATTTTTCAAATTCATTGGAAAGATATTATTAAACAGATTTAAATATTTTTAGTTTTACTAAAATCCGATTTATTTTGAATCTTGTACGTTCAGTCAAAGTTCAAATTCAAATTTTCAAACTACCGCGCTATTTCTAACTCCTTTTATAATTAGAATAAATATATTGGTTCTAACTTTGATTTAAATACATTTTTAATCATTATTATTTAAAATAAATTATTTTAACTATTCAAAATTCAATAAAATAGCCAAAATAAAAATTTTAAATTGGTTCTGATTTTCCGGGTTGTTACAATCTCCCCCACTTAAAAACTTTTCGTCCCCAAAGAGGAACCAACAGTGAAGTAGGAAACAAAACAGAAAATCTAAAATATTGTAAATGTACCTTGCACCCGAGCTAATCAGAGATATCCACTCTGCAATGGAGATAAGCCTGTTTGATGCTATCCTTGATCTCCTATGTACAGTCTCTAGGATCTCCGCTCCACTGCACTTTGACTAGATGAATTCTATTATTTCTCAAAATTCGGGTTTCCTTGCCAATAATCTTTACTGGCTCTCTTCTCGCTGCTAAGCTTGGAGTAATTTTGAAATTTTGTTGTGCTGCTTCTTCCACAATCAAGCCTGAATTATGTACATGCTTCCAAAGTTGAGACACATGAAATACATCATGAACCCCTGGAAACAGTCAGGCAACTGAACCCTGTAAGCGAAAGTCCCAATCCTTTCCAGTATAGGGAATGGACCAATGAACCTCGGTGCCAACTTCCCAGTCTTTACAAAACGAACTACTCCTCTTAATGGGGAAACCCTCAAGTACACATAATCGCCAATAGCAAATTCCAAATGCCTTCTTATTTAATCTGCATAGCCCTTCTATCAGCTCTGAGCTGTTAGCAGTCGCTTCTTAATGAAATCGACCTTATCCGAAGCTTCTCGAATCATGCCGGGACCCAATACTAGTCTATTGCCTGGTTCTACCAAACATGCGGGAGATCTACATGGCCTGCCATACAATGCTTCGAATGGAGACATTTGCAAGCTTGCTTGGTAACTGTTATTATAAGAGAACTCAACCAAATGCAAGTGATCTTCCCATGACCCGCCAAAATCAAGAATACATGCCCATAACAAGTCTTCCAGTATACGGTTCACCCTCTCAATCTAGCCATCAGTTTGAGGATGATATGCGGTACTTAGATTTAACTTTGTCCCCAGCTCCTCTTGGAATGCTTCCCAGAATTTACTAGCGAATATCGAATCATGATCACTAACAATGCTAATGGGAACTCCATGTACTATAACGATTTCTTTGAAATAAATTTTCGCTAGACTTTGAGCTGTTCTAGTTGATCTGACTAGAATAAAATGGGCGGTCTTTGTGAAACGATCTACGTTCACCCATATACTGTCATTACCTTTCCTGGTTTGGGGCAAACCATCAATAAAATCCATGGAAATTTGATCCCACTTCCAACTTGGAACCTCTAGTGGTTGTAACAATCCGGCAGGTTTCTGCTGATCACTTTTGACTTGTTGGTAAGTAGAGCACCTGCTAACGTATATGGAAATGTCTCTTTTCATAAATTTCCACCAGAACGTGCGCTTAAGATCATGATACATCTTACTTACCCCTCGATGAATACTAAGCTTGGATTTGTGACATTCATCCATTACTTCTCTTCTGAGCTCAGGAATATTCGAAACACAAATTCGGCCTAATAACCTCAGAACTCCTTTGTTATCAATTTGGAAACTCAAGGGTTTGGCTTCCCGAACTCTTTTACTAATTCTCTAAATAAATTCATCATCCTTCCAAAGAGCCGATATTTTTTCAATCAATGAAGGCATAATAATGAGAGTAGCGATAATGGCATTCTTTCTGCTAAGCGCATTTGCTACAACATTCGCTTTCCCTGGAATATACAAAATATCAAGATCGTAAGCCACAAGAAATTCTAACCAACGTTGCTGCCTCAAATTCAAGACCTTCTAGGTAAACATATACTTTAATGATTTATGATATGTATATAATTCAAACTTCTCACCCAAAAGATAGTGCCTCCATATTTTCAAAGCAAACACGATAGCTAACAACTCAAGATCATGGGTAGGATATCTTTTCTCATGCGGCTTCAACTGACGTCTAGCATAAGCAACGACTTTACCTCTTTGCATTAATACCGCACCAATACCTTCAATAAAAGCATCTGTATAGACGGTCAAATCTTGATTGCCATCGATAATAGTCAACACTGGAGCAGTAGTCAACCTTAATTTTAGCTCTTGGAAAGCTGCCTCACATTCAGATGTCTAATTAAACCTTGTATGCTTCTTGGTAAGTTTCGTTAATAGACAAGATATCTTCGAAAAATCCTTAATGAATTTCCGATAATGGCCAGCTAATCCTAGAAAACTTCTGACTTCAGTAGGCGTGTTGGGCTGCTTCCAATCTCAAACGGCTGTGATCTTGCTTGGATCCACTGCAATTCCTTCCTTCGATATTACATGACTGAGGAACTTTACTTCTTCTTGCCAGAATATGCATTTAGAGAATTCGGCTTTTAAAACATTCTTTCTCAGGATTTCCAAAACTTCTTACAAATGCTTCTTATGTTCGGCAGTTGACTTAGAGAAGATTAAAATGTCATCAATAAAAACGAGCACAAATTTATTCAAGACATCGCAGAATACTCTGTTCATCAAATCAACAAAATAAGCAGGAGCTTTGCATAACCCAAACGACATTACTAACCACTCATAAAATATGTCTGGACCTCTGAAAGCTGTCAAAGGAACACATTCTTCGGTAATCCGCAGTTGACGGAAACTTGTAGCTAGGTCCATTCTAGAAAACACTTTCGCTCCATTCATACGATCCAATAAATCATTTATATGAGGAAATGGATATTTATTATTGAGTGTCTGCTTGTTGAGATCTCGGTAATCCACATATAATCTAAGAGTACTGTCATACTTTGGAACAAACACTACTGCTGCACCCCAAATCGAAAAGCTAGGCCTGATCAGACCTTTCCATTAGAGCTGTTTAGTTTGATTACCCAATTCTTCTTTCTCTTTCCATGTCATTCTTCGAATAGGATGCACAACTAGCCTTGCATTTGGAACTAGATCGATCCTGAAGTCAATTTCTCTTCATGGAGCTAAGCTATCAACTTCTTCGAACACATCCGCATAATTCTTAACGACAAGAATAATTTCAATAGTAGTGGGGGAAACCTCAAGAGCAGCCCAAAATTCTTTTATATCTGAATCTGAGCCTACACAGGGTATAAAAATATTGGCAAGCTTCGTTTTAATTCTAACAACTCTTTCTTCACATTTAACTTCAGCTTCATATTTATTTAGCCAATCCAGCCCAAGAATGATGTCAAATTCAGAAAAATCCATAACGATCAAGATACAAGAAAACCGATAATGGGAAAAAGAGACGGGCACTCTACAACATGTACCAAGGACCCGAGAACCTCCTATCGGATTATGAACCCTAAGGTAATCTTTAAGATCTCTCAATTTTAGGTTTAGCTTCTTGATTGTATTACTCGAAATAAAGCTTTGAGACATACCCGTATCAAACAATACTTTAACTGGTATATTGTTGACAGTTAGAGTGCCTTCCAAAACATCTGGCCTTTCCTAACTAGCTGAGGGTATTGGAGCATCTTCCATGCTATTGATTTGAGCTTCTTTGGTCGCTTTCAAAAGCCGACTGTTTTTCTTTAAATGACCAGTCTGATGGCAAAGATTGCATTCTCTATTCTCTTGAAACTTCTGATTGGATTTAGATCCATCCTTTTTTTGTTTCTTTAGATATCTGCATTTTATCAACAAATGTCCTTTCTTGTTGCAGTTAGAGCATATGGCAGTCGTTAATGGTTCTTCCTTAGTTTTAACCCCTTTCTTATCAACTTTTGGCATCTTACTGACCTCAGGCTTCGTACTTGCCTCAGGGCTATCAGTTTCAAACATCCTTTTGCTGCTAGAGCTACCTTCCTCTTCATCTTCCAAACCATGTTGCTTATCAATATACTCATAGCGATAACCATTCGTATTATCTCAGAAAAAGGAAGGTTCACAAGAGCAAGTACTTTACCTTCGTATTTCTTTTGAAGTCCCTTGATAAATCTCATATTCTCCCTAATAGGATCTTCAATTATCTCTGGGGCAAAACGAGAAAGTTCATTGAATTTCTTCTAATACTCCTGGATGGTCATATCTCCTTGTTTCAGATTGTAAAACTCATCATATAGCCGCTCAATTGCTTCTGGAGGAATAAATATTTCTTTGAACATTTCTTTAAATCTATCCTAGGTAATATTAACTTCTGGATTTTCCTCAGTAACAGTTTCCCACCAGATTAAAGCTTCGTCTTTGAGTGCCCAAGATGCTATTAATCTTTTCTGATCATCTCTCAGCTTTAAGCCTTCAAAAATTCTCTCCGACGAACGAATCCATGCTTGTGTTTCAATAATAGATTCTTTGCCTGAGAATTGTACTCCACCCAGATTTTGATACTTCATTACTAGAGCTTCTAGATCTGGTTCTGGCTGTGGGAGCACATTGGCTCATTAGATTGTTGAACCATAGAATTTCTTATTCTGTTTCTGCCACTCATTTTCTACTATGTCTGCAAACAGCAGACAAAGAGTCAGGCCAACAGAAAAGATATTATAAAGCATAGAGATATATATTTAAATGTAAATTAATCTATGAGGGTGTATTTTATTCTGCTACACTCATTCTAGGACATTAGTGATCCTATCTTTAATGAGTTATTTGCCTTAGAATACCACCGATTCTATTTCTGTCAAGTTTATTTATATGTTATATTCTGGAGCTAAGATTAACCAAAGCTCTGATACCAACTGTGATGACCCCAAACCCCGTGCTACGGAAGCAAGGACAATCATTGGAAAATAATACATAAATAAAAACAGCAGAACTGAAATATAGAATTACAGCAGATAATGTACATCAAATTACACTGGAAATAATATATCATTAGAGTTACACAACATAATAGGATCATACTTAGTACATAATACAGTTTCAGCTTAATATAAAATGTCTGCAGTGGAATCAAACATAATATACTAAATGAAGTCTGAACAGCATAATAGAAATGATAGGATCCATCTTCAGCTCCATAGCTATCCAGAGTGAGTCTGCTAAACCCTGAATACAAGGCTGCTCGTGTGGAAAGAGGGCCTCGAGTTCGCAAAGTGAAATAAACTATGAGTCAGTCATGGGACTGGTATGAGAAATCTACTTAACCTATTTAATAATAAAGTAAATCGTTAAAAAACGCAGTGCTTTTTAGAAAAATGAAACCATTATAAGACTCAAGTCCCATCACACAATGCAACGCAAAGCGGAGGATAGAGTTTTACCTTTTAATGGTCAAAAATGCTTGATACGATAAAACAGATTTGATATTATTAGTGTATATATGCTTCAAAAACATTTCAATCATAATGTATCAATCATAGACGGCATAACTACCATATACTATGTCACTGTACTAGTTTTACAATCAAAACCGCATGGTGTCATATTGGAAGTTGGATTTCCATCATGAACCAAGGCAAGGGAACGTCCTTACCGAATTCGAGACTCTCTAGCTCGAGCCTCAGGATTCAGCTGCAACTGCACCTAGGAGCCACAGGGTCGGTCCACAAATATTTTAGTGGATTATAACTCCTGAACAATACGTTTCTCTGCTATGTGGGCGTAAATAAAGAGCCACTAGGGACTCAAATCCAAGGTACCTCGCTTTCCATCATCCACATAAGTAAAAAATGTCTGCGCTCTATACCATGACACCACTCCTTGCTAGAAAGAAACGCATGTTCTCCCTGGATCCTTCTCCCATTTCTGGTTTATACCACGGTGTGAGGCTCGCGAAGTAACGCTATACACAAAGCTATGCTAAATAAAGTTGTGCTTTGATCATCAACCACAAGGCTCTGCTTTTCAACAATAAGCCTTGATCATTTGCATCTTGGCATGCCACACTGACAATTCACACCATGTGACTGATATCTATCAATATATAACCTCTGAGCCCGTACGTCTCAGAGAAGGGTGTTAAGAAGAGAATAAATTTTCCGCCACCAAACAGATATATATTTAATAGAAATCAATCAACACAGAATAAAATACAATGTTAGACATACATCCATTTACAAGTCCGTTCTGGGTCTGAACGAAACCAGAGACACCTTATTCCTCGTTCCATATGTCCAATACGGAAGAGCGGCTCTTGCATATCTGGACAATCAACAAGTACGTCCGAAAAACTACCACTGTAACCCTTTCAAGGCAGCAACTCCAATCAAAGGCATCAGTAGTCATCCATTCGATGTGAAGATCGTCGGTCTTCAACCACCGTCTTCAAATCTTCAACTTCTAATCGTCGATCAATCATTTGAAATGAGAGTTAACTCGGTCTTTTCAAATAATTCGCGAATATATATAATTCAAATCTTTTCTTTTCATTCCATATCGTTTATAATATTTTATAATGATTTACCGCTATTTTTATTTATATAAAAATAGCCTCTTTTAATTAAATGACGCTCCGGGTCATTACGCGTCCCTGGCGCTGTTTTCATCAAAATTTGATTTACACATTTTTCAAAATATAACCGTTGTATCTTAGCAAATGTTATATCGTTGGAAAGATCTTTCCAAAGCGAACCCAACGGTTCCAGTTTTGGGAAAATCCGACGGTCGGATCTTTCGGTATAATCGTTTGAAGGTATGATTCCAAATCGTGAACTACCGCGCGCGATTCATTTTATTTTAATTTATATATATATATATATATATAATTCGTTCAACGATTTCCTCACCATTTCCTTTCTACCATATAGTTAACATCATTTTAATGAATCATAATTACATTAAAATGTAATTTTTAATGTTTCAACATTTTTATCAAACTATGAATATTTTTAAAGAAATCATAATTTTCATTAGAAATGTAATTTTTAATGTTAAACCATTTTACCAAACTTGAATCTTTTTAATGATATCATATATTACATTAAAAATGTAATTTTTAATGTTAAACACATTTTCATTTCAACATTGATTGTTTTATATGAAATCATATATTACATTAAAAATGTAATTTTTAATGTTAGACACATTTTCATTTCAACAATGATTCTTTTATATGAAATCATATATTAAATTAAAAATGTAATTTTTAATGTTAAACACATTTTCATTTCGACGTTAATTCTTTTATATGAAATCATATGTTACATTAAAAAAAATGTAGTTTTTAATGTTAAACCATTTTACCAAACTTGAATCCTTTTAATATTCATATTTCATTAAAAGTGTGATTTCTTATGTTACAACATCTTTATCAAAACAAGGATCTTTTTAATGAATCCTATTTGCCAAAAAAAATAAATGTAACTTTTCGTGTAAACACATTTTTTTAATGATTCATCTTATTACATTAAAATGTACTTTTTAATGTAGAAACAAATTTACCATACTTGAATCTTTTTAAAGAATTCACCTTTACATTAAAAATGTTATTTTTAATGTTAACATATTTTTATTCCACAATGATCATTTTAAAAGAATTCATCCTTACATTAAAAATGTGATTTTTAATGTTAACATATTTTTCTTTTCAAAACTTTAATCTTTAAATGATTCTCTCTTACATTAAAATGTAATTTTTAATGTTAAACACATTTTTCATTTCAAATAATGATCATTTTTCATATTTCTACATACACAATAAAAGTGAAATTTTTATTGTTAATATATTTTCATTTCAAATCAATGAATATTTTTAATGTTTTCTTATATACAATAAAATGTGAATTTTTATTGTTAACATATTTTCATTTCAAATCAATGAATATTTTTAATGTTTTCTTATATACAATAAAATGTGAATTTTTATTGTTAACATATTTTCATTTCAAATCAATGAATATTTTTAATGTTTTCATTTACATTAAAAATGTAAATATCAATGTAAAAACATTTTTATTTCAACTAATGATCATTTTTAATTTACAATATAAAATGTGAATTTATTGTTAACAATTTTTATTCTAGATAATGATCATTTTTAATTTTATATATACAATAAAATCTAATTTTATTGTTCAAACAATTTTATATCATAACATGAATATTTTAGAAAATTTCGGTAGCATAACGACAGGGTAACTAAAACAGGCATCGTCCCTAGTACGGCTCCTCTGCTAACCTAAGCCTCGTGGCGATACAAGGGTTTTATTTTCCTAATACAATTTTTTTCACTATACAATGAATTTTCCACAAACACAATCGATTTTGTTTCAACCACAATCACAATTAATTTCACACCACAATACAATCAAGTCGTTCATGATTTTCGGACGAATAGTATCGAGAGTTTCTAAACTCCGTCTGCACCCTAATATAATTTTATTTAATTATTTTGGATTCAGTAATCTCACTTTGCTTTTTATTTCTTCTAAAACTGTAGAAAGCTCCAAATAAGTTCTAGTCTCTTCTATGAGGTAGTGTTTTCCACCACGATTCCAATGCTTCTGAATTTGTCTGATTTAGTTGTTGTTTGAACAAGTTAGGACCTTTGAATGATTAATCATTTAATTTAAATTCTTAATATAATTAAATAAATATCAATTATTAATTACTACTATAAAAAATCGGCCTTGCCTCTCTCTTCTTCATTTACCATCGAACCAACGAACCCAATCTGTTCAAAACCAAACTCCACAATCGTCGCCTCCTCAAGCACCCTGTCCCCAATCAGAACCTGCCACCAGAAGCTCCTGTGTCACCCTTTCCGACGCCCTGAACTTCAAGCAACTCGCACCCCTCCTGACACTTCGATTTGGGTGCGAATCATAGGAGTTTGAGCTCCAAAATCCCTCAGTACAGAACACGAAAACCATCACACCCTTATGAAAATAAAGATCTAACTCGCCTCTTCCATTTTTTGTTTTAAAATTTTGCATAGAAATGGTTTGGATCGGAACCGATTAGGGTTTTAAAATCGGATGTTTTGGGCCATCTAACGAAAACAACGGCGGCTGTGTATTAGTGTTTAGGTTTTGTGAATTTTTTTAATATATATATATATATTATATTTAATACTATTTTAATTTACAAATCATTTGTTTATCGGTCCGGACTCCAAACGAGGCCCAACAACTGTTGCCCCTAGCCAAATACCCCTATTTTAGACACAATGGACTAAGCCTCATCAGCCTATTTGATGGTTTCTGTAGTAACCCGCATTTTAGCTGTTGAATAATTATTTTATTTAATTATTAAATATCGATTTATCGATATCGAGAACGTGAATTAAATAATATTGAATATTTAATAAATAATTATAATATAATAATATATTATAATGTCGAAATAGTCGGAAATAGTGCAATTCACAATATCGTGTGAATTGAATAGCATACGAGATTTGGTGGAGTTTCAATTCGAAATATAATAACGTATATATTCATTCGACGACAGTTTGAACGTATAATTATATTTTAATTAAAATCGAACGCGTAACGACGCGGCAGTTCGCTATTTGGCGATTTGAACTTCAAATGAGTATACAGGGTTCGTTTTGAATCGGATCTCTGTGAAACAAGAAACGTGTGGAGCTGGTGGAGTATATCTTTCTAGTGGAAGAGAAAAATCTGGATTACGTTGTGTAGATTTTGATTTACGTCCAAATCAAATTTTAGAAAAGTCGCTATGGAATTCCTTTATAATTTATAAACGATTTATAAAAGGAATTTCAATATAGATTGAATATCGATATAATATGGATTTGGAATATCGAGCTATAAATCCATATACAAATATTTTGGAGCTGTGGTATATTCTATGTGGATATCTACAATAATATTAATTCATTAATATTTAATTTAATTTATTTAAATATATTTATATATTTAAATAGGTTATTTAGAGCGTTAAAAATAGCCACTTTTGTAAACGAAGTCGGAATTCGACGAAACCAATTTTGTTGGATGCGCAATGTCAAATGGTTGCTAGATTCCAAGTTCTGTGATTTTTAGAGTCACTGTGTGGCCGTACGGATTTTTAGAGTGAGAAATAGTCAGTATTTCGACAGTTAAAAATACGCTGTGTGAGCATACGGAGTCGGAATTCGATGAAACCAGTTTCATTGGGATCTTAATGTCGAACTGTAACTGTACATCAATTTTCGTGATTTTTGGGCATCGTGTGAGATCGCAGGAATTTTAGAGGACGAATACAAACAGCATAGGATTAAAAATAAATATTTTAATCAAATAAAAATATATATAAATCCTTCTATAAATACCTTCCCAACATCCTAAACCTAATTCAACTCTTGCTCAGGTCAAACACAAAATCGAGACACCATATTTTTCCATTTTCTGTAAACATCCATCTTTCGAAAATGAAAAGAATTACGAAGAAATTCTATAAATCGAGAGGACTGTATATTTGGATTCAGCGTGAGTTCCTCTTCAAGCCGGTGCCTCTAAATTGAGTTACGACTCGTTTCCCTGGAGTTCAAAGTTTCACCGCGGAACTAGGGCTGGGGTTTGATGCAAATTGGTGAGGGGATGTTCAATTCGAAGCTCGTTTTCTTGTTTAGGGTAGAAAACCGTACCTACTGGTGGAAAATGATGGAGTTCGGTGGGTTTTTTTTTGGCGTCGAGATTGGTTCGTGGGTACCAGGTTCGAACGGAAACCGCTGACGTCGAGTGTGAAGTTCTCGGTACTGGCAGATAGAGATGCTGATGGAGATGGAAATGGTATTGCTCGTTGGGGTTATCGATGAAGTATGGTGGAGGGAGGATTGCTGGAAGAATACGAAATGGAGCTCAAAATAAATACTGGAATCAGGATTTTTAATCGGAGGAGAAGGAGCATCTTGCGGTAGCGGGTTGGAATGGTGATTTGGGCTGAAAACAATAAGGGGTGAGGCCCAAGTTGATTAAATTTGAAGTTAAGGTCCAAGCTTTTATTTAATTTAAATTAGTATAGAACATATAATTATCATAACTTGTGTATACGATATCGGTTTTCAGCAAAATTGGATCCGACATGATCGTATGGACGGGAGCAACACAATGAGACTTACTAGGAGTGAATCCGAGCTCGTTACAACTTATGGCGTAATAAATTGTCCGTCGCAGTCAAATAACGCAAACCGTTATTTAACGGCTAACGCGCAAACGTGAGTAAAAACTCACTAACTCTCCTCAATTTATATTTTAAGATAAATTGTATTTTATTTCTGTATTTGACTGCTAGTTATGTACTGTTAATTTGGACTGTTAAGTTGTATTGTTAAATTGGACTGTAGATTGGACTGTTAAATAATTGATTGAAAACAGTATATATATATATATATATATATATATATATATACATATATATATATATATCGTTATTAAACGGTGATTTTGTTATCAGTGTATTTCATTAGAAATGCAAGTGATGTTATATACGTTGTTTAACATCGGTGGATGCAGGGAAACAGGTTGGAGGAATCCGACTGGATTCCTCAACATTTATTTTACTGTTATTTGTATATTGTGATATACTGTGATATATAATCTGTTGTTGATTGTATATGTCTGGATGATATTGATCATTGACAGTTGGTTGTTTAAAAACAATAGAAAACACTGAAAATGTAGAAACGGGGATTTTCAATATTTATATTGAAAATGAATCTATTTATAAAATCGAAAGATTTTATAAAAGCATATTTACTTAGAAATAAATAAATAAAATAAAGGAAATGTTTATTTAGATTAAATAAATAGAATAAAGGATTTTTAATTAGGGATTAAATAATTAGAGTTATAAAGGAAAATCTATTTAGGAAAATAAATAGATTATACAAAAGGAAATCTATTTAGGAAATAAATAGAAGTTAAAATAAATAGAAATAAAAGAAAAGTTAGTTAGTCGGATATAAATATTCGAATCAAGTTAGTTAAGTGGTCAAACCAAGCTAGTCGAACCAATCGAGCCCAGATGGTCGAGTCAAACCAACCGAGTCGAGCTGGTCGAGTCGAACCAATCGAGTCAAGCTGGTCAAGTTAGTCGAACCTGGTCAGTACAACCAAGCTGGTCAAGTTAGTCGAACCTGGTCAGTCGAGTCGAGTAAATCAAAACTTAGTTAATCGAAAGGAGTTTATCGATTTAGTTAATCGATAGGAGTTAATTGATTTAGTCAATCGAGATGAGTTAATCGGTTTTAATGAATCGAGAGGAGTTAGTCGAATATGGTATTCGAACCAAATGGTCAAACCAAGTGGTCGAACCAAGTAGTCAAGCCCAGTGGTCAAACCAAATGGGTCAGGTTAGCCAAACATGGTCAGTCAAACCAAATGGGTCAGGTTAGCCAAACATGGTCAGTCAAACCAAATGGGTCAGGTTAGCCAAACATGGTCAGTCAAACCAAATGGGTCTGGTTAGCCAAACCTGGTCAGTCAAACCAAATGGGTCAGGTTAGTCAAACCTGGTCGGTCGAACCAAGTAAGTCGAGTTAAGTTAGTCAAGTTAGTCGAGCCTAGTTAATCGAATCGGATCGGTCGAACCAAGTAATTCGAGTTAAGTTAGTCAAGTTAGTCGAGCCTAGTTAATCAAATCGAATTGGTCGAACCACGTAAGTCGAGTTAGTCGAGTCAAGTTAAGTTAGTCGAGTTAAGTTCGTCGAGTTAAAGTTATCGATGTTAGTTTCATCGAAAGGAGTTATCGATGTTAGTTTCATCGAAAGGAATTATCGATGTTAGTTTCATCGAAGGGGGTTATCGATTATAGTTTAATCGAAGTGAGATTTTCAAATATGAGATATTTGAAAAGGAAGAGTTATCGAATATTAGTTATTCGAAGAGAGATTATCGAATATCGTTTAATCGAGAAGAAGTAAATCGAATATAGGTTATTCGAAGAAGAGTTAATCAGATAGAGATTTCTCGAAGAGAGTTAATCGGCAAAATTCGATTATATCGAATTCGGGAAAATACTTATACTTTCCAGTGTCTAAATAGAGATTTATTTATTTATAAATAAATAAGTGTTAGGTTAATTATTCACTAATAAGAATAGAAGTTATAATCAAAGTTAGATAATTCGAAAGTAGGGATTATAACGTTATCATTATAACCAATGTTTAAATATAGAAGTGGATTAGTAAAATTAAATCCGAGAAAGGCGTAAAGAAGTTGTTAAAGATTAAAAGATAAACTTTGACCATTTCGAAGTTATAACGTTGTTCAGTTAAGGTCTGAGAGGTAATTATACCCCAACTTGAGTGACTTCCTTCTTAACTAAGAAATGGTAAGGTTTGACCGTAAAGGAGTTTTGGAAATGTTTTCCAAACGAGAATCAGAATTGTTTTCTGATAAAAGAAAAATAAGAATTTAGAATATAGGAAAACAGGAGATAAGTAAATAAATGAACTAAAGAGATTAATGTTAAATGATGTTTGTTCGATATAATTTCCATCTGGGAATAATATCGTTGTTTGCACACATGTTTTTCTTTGATGGTTAAATCACAGACTATCGAAGTTTTGACCATTTTAACGTTGTTAATATGGAGAGACCGGTTGGATTTTTATCCAAAGAACCACTCTGTATTGGCATAAGCTTCGCGAATCATATATGCCAAAGATAATTGAAGACGGAGTAAAATGCAAGGGCTATCCTGTTTACAGAATAGTGCCTTCGGTTTGTCCAGTCCCAGGACAACTGGTATGGACGAAGGTCTGACAGAGTATATCCAATGGATCGCGTAAGTTGATCTGTTCAAACGTATTCACATTTGGTGGCGGAGGAATTCGTTTCTCTTAGCTGTATACCCGTGTTATTTTTGGATAAATCAATTTGTGATTTGGCGGGTATGACGATGTGACATTCTAAGTGAATGAAGATGGATGTCTGACAGAGTATTTCCAGAAAGGTCACGTACATTGATTTCTTCAACCGTACCAAGAGTGGAAGCGGAGAAGGAAACTTCTTTTAGCTGACACGTAATGTATTGTTGTAGACGTCAATTAGTGATTTTCGATGGATCTAACAGTGTGGCATTCGAAGTGAATCTATTGTGATGATAAAGCGTAACTTCTAGCCTCACAGCCGGTAAATGACAGAAATCGGGCAGGCAGCATGGCTAAGTCGGTCGCACCGAAGTAGGGTGTATAATCACCCATCTAGAGAATATTCAATTGCTTCTTTAATCTATCAATGCTGTCCCATATATATATACGGGAATGGTTGCTGATCCCAACCGTTGGTGATGTACATTCGATACACTCAAGCGAAATGAGTGGTCGGTCTTGTGTGGCTGAGTTGCAAGATGTTCTTGTTGAACTCCAGTGTATCGTTCCTAGAGTACACTGATCGGAAGGTGATTCCATACCTTGTCATAGTTGGAAATCCAATCATCCAATACGTGCTTGCGATTTTGATTGTATACTATATATGTAGTAACATGAGATGCAAGCGTTTCTGCTAGATTGATATTTATTTGTACTTAGACATTATTATAATATCAGAATGATATTGCTTTGAAAAGTTATTTGGATTCTCATAAGGGAAAAACCCGTTCCGTATTCACGGCGTGGTCTTATGAGATATCATATACCTGTTTAAATGATTTGAGTTTATTCACACCAGTCCCATGACTGACCCGGAGTTTATTTTGTTGTTTTCCCTAAACTCTTGGGTGCCTAAATTTGTACGGGCAGTCAAGTAGTCGAGATTTTACAAATACACTTGGAGAGCTTGGAGCAGGAGGCTTCAGGATTCTATAGCTATTATTATTTCCGCTGTTGTTGTAAGTGTTGTACTCTGATAAGTGTTATTGTATACATATACTGATGTTATTTCAAAGATATGTTATGTTATATTTTATTCGTTCCGCTGTGAGATTCGTGTTTACTCTGAGATGATGTTCTCCTTCTTCTTCTATTCTATAAGTTCTATCTTATTTATTCTCACCTTCTAATTTCTTTCATTAATTACCAGGATTTTTCGATGTTTTGGTTATCGACGTCGAGCTTACGTCGATAACCAAAGTCGCTCAAAATCCGGGTCACTACAGTTGGTATCAGAGCATTGGTTTAGTTATTCCCTTGGCTCTGTGGCGTGATTCAGTAGAGATGGGATTAGTAATATCCTCGACTGAGTTTGAGTGTATATATACGAGTGAACGTATTTGTTAGTTAATATAAAATGGTTTTATATTGTGGAGATTCGTTGGCTGAGTTGTTTATGAATTCTGGTCGATCAGTTTGATCCACTGTATCGGTAGGAGTAAATAAACACTTGAATACGATGAACCGTCATGGTATGTTTTGAAAGAGGGTAAATGGAATAATTTCACCCGAATATATTTGATATAGTATATTGGTTGTGTTGGTTGTTATTATAATCGAGTAAGATTATAAAAAGGTAAAATGATTATAAATGACTAATCAGAATTCATATAAGTTAAGTATATGAAATAAAATGAAGAAAAATCTAAATTTAATCAGATTGGAATTAAAATAAGGAAATTTTAAGTTCCTGGGAGATTTTGAAAACGTTTTTCAAACTGAAGGTGATATAGTATTGAACTCACTTCGATAGCTGGAAAATAGATTCTGATGATGAATCGCGACATCATCAGTGTTCATTTTCGAGTTCTAAGTGACGGACTACTACCAAAGGTTTTGTTTTTGAATTGTTTTGAGAAAACAAGTTGTTTAGAAATTCAAAGTTTTTGCATTGGCATTGTAATTTCAAAATGATTTGAAATAGACCCAGGAAATTAAGTTTCGGAATTTAATTTTAACTTATGAAGTTAAATAAAATAAGATAGTGGAAACAAATTGAAATATTAACTTGAACTGAGTTAAATAGAATTGAATTGGATTAGAGAATAATCTGTTATGGAATTGGGTTGATGAGTTAAGAATTTGAAATTCGATATTCGGGTTCGAATGAAATTCGATTTGGATTTGAGGATATGAACTGATTGGAATTTGATGGAAATAACATTGGTATATGCTGAGTTGATAGCATATGGAAGTGATAGAGTTGATATTCCCGACGAAAAGGTACCAGTTTATATTATATATGAATATGAGATTTATGAGCCGAATTGGCAAGCCGCTTGGCTGTTTGATTTTCTTTTGGGTTAAAGAAGGCCCAGAGAGGCGAGTTGGAGTTTGAGATATAGACCGGTACAAAGGAGGTGCTGGCAAAATTTTTCGAAAAGTTAAGGTGTTAGAAAATTTTCAGAATTTTTGAAAATTTAGTTAGTCGAAATAAATTAATATTTTAGTCGATATTAATTGGTTCAGTTGAAACCGGAGACAAGAGGTAAACAGATAAATTTTTACCCAGAAGATAGGGTCATCCCTTAGCTTAGCTATTTCGAGGACGAAATTTTATTAAGGGGGGAAGATTGTAGTAACCTGCATTTTAGCTGTTGAATAATTATTTTATTTAATTATTAAATATCGATTTATCGATATCTAGAACGTGAATTAAATAATATTGAATATTTAATAAATAATTATAATATAATAAAATATTATAATGTCGAAATAGTCGGAAATAGTGAAATTCACAATATCGTGTGAATTGAATAGCATACGAGATTTGGTGGAGTTTCGATTCGAAATATAATAACGAATATATTCAATCGACGACAGTTTGAACGTATAATTATATTTTAATTAAAATCGAGCGCATAACGATGCGGCAGTTCGCTATTTGGCGATTTGAACTTCAAATGAGTATACAGGGTTCGTTTTGAATCGGATCTCTGTGAAACAAGAAACGTGTGGAGCTGGTGGAGTATATCTTTCTAGTGGAAGAGAAAAATCTGGATTTCGTTGTGTAGATTTTGATTTACGTCCAAATCAAATTTTAGAAAAGTCGCTATGGAATTCCTTTATAATTTATAAACGATTTAAAAAAGGAATTTCAATATAAATTGAATATCGATATAATATGGATTTGGAATATCGAGCTATAAATCCATATACGAATATTTTGGAGCTGTGGTATATTCTATGTGGATATCTACAATAATATTAATTCATTAATATTTAATTTAATTTATTTAAATATATTTATATATTTAAATAGGTTATTTAGAGCGTTAAAAATAGCCACTTTTGTAAACGAAGTCGGAATTCGACGAAACCAATTTTGTTGGATCCGCAATGTCAAATAGTTGCTAGATTCCAAGTTCTGTGATTTTTAGAGTCACTGTGTGGCTGTACGGATTTTTAGAGTGAGAAATAGTCAGTATTTCGACAGTTAAAAATACGCTGTGTGAGCATACGGAGTCGGAATTCGATGAAACCAGTTTCATTGGGATCTTAATGTCGAACTGTAACTGTACATCAATTTTCGTGATTTTTGGGCATCGTGTGAGATCGCAGGAATTTTAGAGGACGAATACAAACAGCATAGGATTAAAATAAATATTTTAATCAAATAAAAAAATATATAAATCCTTCTATAAATACCTACCCAACATCCTAAACCTAATTCAACTCTTGCTCAGGTCAAACACAAAATCGAGACGCCATATTTTTTCATTTTCTGTAAACATCCATCTTTCAAAAATCAAAAGAATTACGAAGAAATTCTATAAATCGAGAGGACTGTATATTTGGATTCAGCGTGAGTTCCTCTTCAAGCCGGTGCCTCTAAATTGAGTTGCGATTCGTTTCCCTGGAGTTCAAAGTTTCACCGCGGAACTAGGGCTGGGGTTTGATGCAAATTGGTGAGGGGATGTTCAATTCGAAGCTCGTTTTCGTGTTTAGGGTAGAAAACCGTACCTACTGGTGGAAAATGATGGAGTTCGGCGGGTTTTTTTTTGGCGTCGAGATTGGTCCGTGGGTACCAGGTTCGAACGGAAACCGCTGACGTCGAGTGTGAAGTTCTCGGTACTGGCAGATAAAGATGCTGATGGAGATGGAAATGGTATTGCTCGTTGGGGTTATCGATGAAGTATGGTGGAGGGAGGATCGCTGGAAGAATACGAAATGGAGCTTAAAATAAATACTGGAATCGGGATTTTTAATCGGAGGAGAAGGAGCATCTTGCGGTAGCGGGTTGGAATGGTGATTTGGGCTGAAAACAATAAGGGGTGAGGCCCAAGTTGATTAAATTTGAAGTTAAGGTCCAAGCTTTTATTTAATTTAAATTAGTATAGAACATATAATTATCATAACTTGTGTATACGATATCGGTTTTCAGCAAAATTGGATCCGACATGATCGTATGGACGGGAGCAACACAATGAGACTTACTAGGAGTGAATCCGAGCTCGTTACAACTTATGGCGTAATAAATTGTCCGTCGCAGTCAAATAACGCAAACCGTTATTTAACGGCTAACGCGCAAATGTGAGTAAAAACTCACTAACTCTCCTCAATTTATATTTTAAGATAAATTGTATTTTATTTCTGTATTTGACTGCTAGTTATGTACTGTTAATTTGGAATGTTAAGTTGTATTGTTAAATTGGACTGTAGATTGGACTGTTAAATAATTGATTGAAAACAGTATGGATATATATATATACATATATACATATATATATATATATCGTTATTAAACGGTGATTTTGTTATCAGTGTATTTCATTAGAAATGCAAGTGATGTTATATACGTTGTTTAACATCGGTGGATGCAGGGAAACAGGTTGGAGGAATCCGACTGGATTCCTCAACATTTATTTTACTGTTATTTGTATATTGTGATATACTGTGATATATAATCTGTTGTTGATTGTATATGTCTGGATGATATTGATCATTGACAGTTGGTTGTTTAAAAACAATAGAAAACACTGAAAATGTAGAAATGGGGATTTTCAATATTTATATTGAAAATGAATCTATTTATAAAATCGAAAGATTTTATAAAAGCATATTTACTTAGAAATAAATAAATAAAATAAAGGAAATGTTTATTTAGATTAAATAAATAGAATAAAGGATTTTTAATTAGGGATTAAATAATTAGAGTTATAAAGGAAAATCTATTTAGGAAAATAAATAGATTATACAAAAGGAAATCTATTTAGGAAATAAATAGAAGTTAAAATAAATAGAAATAAAAGAAAAGTTAGTTAGTCGGATATAAATATTCGAATCAAGTTAGTTAAGTGGTCAAACCAAGCTAGTCGAACCAATCGAGCCCAGATGGTCGAGTCAAACCAACCGAGTCGAGCTGGTCGAGTCGAACCAATCGAGTCAAGCTGGTCAAGTTAGTCGAACCTGGTCAGTACAACCAAGCTGGTCAAGTTAGTTGAACCTGGTCAGTCGAGTCGAGTAAATCAAAACTTAGTTAATCGAAAGGAGTTTATCGATTTAGTTAATCGATAGGAGTTAATTGATTTAGTCAATCGAGATGAATTAATCGGTTTTAATGAATCGAGAGGAGTTAGTCGAATATGGTATTCGAACCAAATGGTCAAACCAAGTGGTCGAACCAAGTAGTCAAGCCCAATGGTCAAACCAAATGGGTCAGGTTAGCCAAACATGGTCAGTCAAACCAAATGGGTCAGGTTAGCCAAACATGGTCAGTCAAACCAAATGGGTCAGGTTAGCCAAACATGGTCAGTCAAACTAAATGGGTCAGGTTAGCCAAACCTGGTCAGTCAAACCAAATGGGTCAGGTTAGTCAAACCTGGTCGGTCGAACCAAGTAAGTCGAGTTAAGTTAGTCAAGTTAGTCGAGCCTAGTTAATCGAATCGGATCGGTCGAACCAAGTAAGTCGAGTTAAGTTAGTCAAGTTAGTCGAGCCTAGTTAATCAAATCGAATTGGTCGAACCAAGTAAGTCGAGTTAGTCGAGTCAAGTTAAGTTAGTCGAGTTAAGTTCGTCGAGTTAAAGTTGTCGATGTTAGTTTCATCGAAAGGAGTTATTAATGTTAGTTTCATTGAAAGGAGTTATCGATGTTAGTTTCATCGAAGGGGGTTATCGATTATAGTTTAATCGAAGTGAGATTTTCAAATATGAGATATTTGAAAAGGAAGAGTTATCGAATATTAGTTATTCGAAGAGAGATTATCGAATATCGTTTATTCGAGAAGAAGTAAATCGAATATAGGTTATTCGAAGAAGAGTTAATCAGATAGAGATTTCTCGAAGAGAGTTAATCGGCAAAATTCGATTATATCGAATTCGGGAAAGTACTTATACTTTCCAGTGTCTAAATAGAGATTTATTTATTTATAAATAAATAAGTGTTAGGTTAATTATTCACTAATAAGAATAGAAGTTATAATCAAAGTTAGATAATTCGAAAGTAGGGATTATAACGTTATCATTATAACCAATGTTTAAATATAGAAGTGGATTAGTAAAATTAAATCCGAGAAAGGCGTAAAGAAGTTGTTAAAGATTAAAAGATAAACTTTGACCATTTCGAAGTTATAACGTTGTTCAGTTAAGGTCTGAGAGGTAATTATACCCCAACTTGAGTGACTTCCTTCTTAACTAAGAAATGGTAAGGTTTGACCATAAAGGAGTTTTGGAAATGTTTTCCAAACGAGAATCAGAATTGTTTTCTGATAAAAGAAAAATAAGAATTTAGAATATAGGAAAACAGGAGATAAGTAAATAAATGAACTAAAGAGATTAATGTTAAATGATGTTTGTTCGATATAATTTCCATCTGGGAATAATATCGTTGTTTGCACACATGTTTTTCTTTGATGGTTAAATCACAGACTATCGAAGTTTTGACCATTTTAACGTTGTTAATATGGAGAGACCGGTTGGATTTTTATCCAAAGAACCACTCTGTATTGGCATAAGCGTCGCGAATCATATATGCCAAAGATAATTGAAGACGGAGTAAAATGCAAGGGCTATCCTGTTTACATAATAGTGCCTTCGGTTTGTCCAGTCCCAGGACAACTGGTATGGACGAAGGTCTGACAGAGTATATCCAATGGATCGCGTAAGTTGATTTGTTCAAACGTATTCACGTTTGGTGGCGGAGGAATTTGTTTCTCTTAGCTGTATACCCGTGTTATTTTTAGATAAATCAATTTGTGATTTGGCGGGTATGACGATGTGACATTCTAAGTGAATGAAGATGGATGTCTGACAGAGTATTTCCAGAAAGGTCACGTACATTGATTTCTTCAACCGTACCAAGAGTGGAAGCGGAGAAGGAAACTTCTTGTAGCTGACACGTAATGTATTGTTGTAGACGTCAATTAGTGATTTTCGATGGATCTGACAGTGTGGCATTCGAAGTGAATCTATTGTGATGATAAAGCGTAACTTCTAGCCTCACATCCGGTAAATGACAGAAATCGGGCAGGCAGCATGGCTAAGTCGGTCGCACCGAAGTAGGGTGTATAATCACCTATCTAGAGAATATTCAATTGCTTCTTTAATCTATCAATGCTGTCCCATATATATATACAGGAACGGTTGCTGATCCCAACCGTTGGTGATGTACATTCGATACACTCAAGCAAAATGAGTGGTCGGTCATGTGTGGCTGAGTTGCAAGATGTTCTTGTTGAACTCCAGTGTATCGTTCCTAGAGTACACTGATCGGAAGGTGGTTCCATACCTTGTCATAGTTGGAAATCCAATCATCCAATACGTGCTTGCGATTTTGATTGTATACTATATATGTAGTAACGTGAGATGCAAGCGTTTCTGCTAGATTGATATTTATTTGTACTTAGACATTATTATAATATCAGAATGATATTGCTTTGAAAAGTTATTTGGATTCTCATAAGGGAAAAACCCGTTCCGTATTCACGGCGTGGTCTTATGAGATATCATATACCTGTTTAAATGATTTGAGTTTATTCACACCAGTCCCATGACTGACCCGGAGTTTATTTTGTTGTTTTCCCTAAACTCTTGGGTGCCTAAATTTGTACGGACAGTCAAGTAGTCGAGATTTTACAGATACACTTGGAGAGCTTTGAGCAGGAGGCTTCAGGATTCTATAGCTATTATTATTTCCGCTGTTGTTGTAAGTGTTGTACTCTGATAAGTGTTATTGTATACATATACTGATGTTATTTCAAAGATATGTTATGTTATATTTTATTCGTTCCGCTGTGAGATTCGTGTTTACTCTGAGATGATGTTCTCCTTCTTCTTCTATTCTATAAGTTCTATCTGATCTATTCTCACCTTCTAATTTCTTTCATTAATTACCGGGATTTTTCGATGTTTTGGTTATCGACGTCGAGCTTACGTCGATAACCAAAGTCGCTCAAAATCCGGGTCACTACAGTTTCAGCCCATTTTTCTTTTAAATTAAAATATAAAACATTTAATTATTTAATTTGATCGTACATTTTAATTTATCGGGGCCACATACCGACTCTAAAAATTCCTGGAAAATAAACCTAGCTATGTTTTGATAATATGGTCCTAACAAAATTAATTTCTTCGAATTTGGAGACCGTTTCAAAAATGGCCATTTTCTGGTCGATCCAATTTGACTGAAATTGACAAAACACGTTTCCTTTTGCCACGCTCACATATTAATTCCAAAAATTACGAAAATTGGAATCTTGCAATAATTTGACATTCCGGATCCAACCAAAGTGGTTTCTTCGAAAACAGAGGTCGTTTGCAAAATGGCTATTTATAAGGGCTATATATTATATTAAATTCCATAGCGACTATTCTAAATATTTAACTGGCAATAACTTTTTATTACCGCTATGAAATTTCAATTTTTCAGATTCGTTGGAAAGATATTATTAAACAAATTTAAATATTTTTGGTTTTACTGAAATTAGATTTATTTTGAATCCTGTACGTTCAGTCAAAGTTCATATTCAAATTTTCAAACTACCGCGCTATTTCTAACTCCTTCTATAATTAAAATAAATATATTGGTTCTAACTTTGATTTAAATAAATTTTTAATCATTATTATTTAAAATAAATTATTTTAACTATTCAAAATTCAATAAAATAGCCAAAACAAAAATTTTAAATTGGTTCTGATTTTCCGGGTTGTTACATAGGGTTCATGTTGGAGCTTGATTCAAGAAGAATGATGAGGATTGGAGTTTGTTTTAGTGTTCACAAAGCGATTTGGCATTGATCATGAATTTTTGGCAAATTCTCACACAAAAAAATGTCGGGATCATCACTATACAGCGCGCATGGGGCTGTCGAATGTGACTTGAGGGTTGTGATCAAGTTGGAGGAAATGCAGAAGGGGTTGTAGAGTTCGGAAAGGAGATCACAACGGTGTGGGTTTTCGTGCACGGGAAAGGGAGAATGTAGGATGAAAGAATCGAAAATAGCCATGAGATGAATACTAAAGCGTGCGTTCTTGTAGGCATGTAGAAGAAAATGAATGAGTTAGATAAGGCTTTAACAAGGTGATTAGGAAATTAATCAAATTATTAATTAACTTATGTTATATTCAAATGTGTTCACGCTTATGAAATTAATATCATGTCCATACTTTATCAAAATACAGCAAAACAGGATCCATTGGAACCATATGGACGAGAGCTTTGCAATGTGACTAATTTGAAGAGATTTGGAGCTTGTTGCAATTTATGGCGAAATAAAACTCCTGATTGAACTATCGAAAAACGATAGTTTTATAACGATTTTGTACTAACCAACGTGAGAACTCTCACACTCAACTGTTTTGTTATGTTATTATAGTCTTCTTTGATTATATATTGATTGCCTATAATTGCAGTGTTTGTATTGTGGTTGATGGATGATATTTACAGTTTACTGTTATTATTGTTAAAATTGTGCATATAAGCGTTGACGTTGTAAACGCTTTTATTATAAATACTGGTTGATGGATGGTAATTGATATCGATGTTAATGATGTGTGAAATCCAATGATATATGAAATCCATATAAATTGAATTATATGGTAGTTGGTTGAATCTCATTCCAATTTAGGATTAATGTGAATATTTTGATTAATAAAGTATTCGGTGAAAAATGAAAGTTTGAATTTTAAATTCAAATTGGTTTGGAAATACAATTTAGGTGACTACAGATAAATTTTGCAAAAGTTAGATTTTAATTTGAATTAGCTTTCAATTAATTAAGACATGTATTCAGTTTTAAACTGAAATGGATAGTAATGGATAAATGTGAATTCGAGTTAGGCATATAAACGACGTTTTTAACTCGAACATATTTTTCCATTATTCTTATTTATTTTTATAATGAATGTCAAGGAAATTTGGATTTCAAAATATTATATTTTGAAAATATTATTATTTTAATATTATAATAATATGGAATATTCAATTTTGATTTAAAATTGAATTTGAGAATAGAATCATTTTTGAACCAATTTATAAACGTTTTTATAAAATATGTTCAAACAAAATCATTAAATTTTATTGTAAATAATGAAATGGTTTGAATAGGACATGTCGCGCAGCGAGCGTTCGCGAATTTCGACAATTAACTTTAAATTGACGTACCAGGATATCCGACCGTCAGATTTTCCCAAAATGAAAATGTTTGGTTCAAAATGAAAGGATCTTTCAAATACAATGAAAAGTTTTGAAATTCTATGGTTAGATTTTGAGATAAATTCAAATTAAATTTGAATAAAAATAACGCTATTGTTGTTAATGACCTGAAATCGATTTTTAATGAATTAAACTATTTTAAAATTATTAAAAACAGGGAAAAATTATGATAAATTATAATAAATGATTTATAATGTGATTTGGACTAGATTTACTTAGTTTTGGATAGTATAAAGATATTTTGTGAAATTTGGCTATTTAACAAGAAATCGATTTTTAATGAATTAAACTATTTTAAAATTATTAAAAACAGGGAAAAATTATGATAAATTATAATAAATGATTTATAATGTGATCTGGACTAGATTTACTTAGTTTTGGATAGTATAAAGAGATTTTGTGAAATTTGGCTATTTAACAAAAGTGATTGAAATGCTTTGAAGTTAATAAATACTCAACCAAGTTGAGTTTTTCCAATGTATGAATAATGGATTTGAATGAAATTAATCTTCGACTATTTCGATATTGGATTTTGTAATTATACGGATACTGTTTTTGAGGAATTTGGAAGATAGAGATATTGTTATTCCCTACACGATATTTGTTGGTTTCAGAATTTGATATTGAATATAAATCGATATGATTTCTATTCAAAGCCTTATATTCAATATTAAATTGGATTTTGGGTTTGTCGTGAATGGTGTCTTCAATAACACCATTCTTAAACCCAGTTGTAAATGAAGTTTATGGAATAAATCTTTTAATTAAGATTTATTGGAATTTTCCAAAGTTAAATTTCCAATTAATGAATTAAATTGGAATTTAATGGAAATCGATTTACTGATAATCGAGATGAACCTCCGTAGAGGACGACCTTTACTATTTAAGGAATTGAAAAGGCTTTGTCGTTATTCCGCTTATAGTATTAGTCTAATACGGAAAGTTATATTGATTTTGAACTAATATGATTTCCGTGATGATTCCATTTCTAATGGAAGTTTGATTTTGGGTTTATCGTGAATCATGTTTTAAATAACATTTGTTCTTTAACCCAGCAAAATGAAAGGATGGTTTATCAAATTTGAGCTATAAAAAATCTTTCAACAAAGATTTAAATGAAGGAAATGGATAGTAAAACTACATTAGAGTTTTATTCTTTAAATTTGAAATGAAATGAAAGACGGTAGTTAAACTTACCCAAACAGGAGGGGTGTTAGATTTGGAGTACCACCAGTTTTGCTCCATGGGATGAATAAGATAGGAATGGGATAAAAATATGAGAAATTACATTTTTGTAAGGCTCGTTAATCCCGATAAGGCTTATAAACCTTAATTTGAATTAATTTTGCGAAAACAAATTACACAATCTTTTGAAATGATTTTCAAGGAAAGATTTAAACAAGAAGTTTAAATGGTATAAATCTTTGACAAGATTTACGGGAATGATTCCCAATACAAAGAATATTTAATTAAAATAATATTTTGAACTTGAATGAGAATTATGATATGTTTATATATCACTTGATTGTAATGATGCGATAATCGTTTGGAAAGACCGGGTTTCAACCCATTTTGAATAATTAATATGACGATTGTCGAAGATATTAAAGACGGTGGTTGAAGACTAGAGATCTTCAGAATGTTTGGATTATTGTTGGTGCCTTGATTTGCTCTCATTATAAGGTTAAAGTGGTGGTCGTCCATGCGTACTTGGAGATCGATCGGATATGCAAGGGCCTCTCTCCCTTAGGGGACAAGGAATAAGGTGCCTTCGGTTTCATTCAGACCCAGAACGAACTAATATGGATGTATGTCTGACATTGTATGTAATAGCCTGCATTTTACATATCAGAGGATTGTAAAATATTTTTTATTTAATTCGTTGAGTGTTGGATCATTCCCATATTTGATATATTGTTTATAGGGATGTGAGACATGTCCATAATTTTTACCAATTTTATTTGTTACCATTTTGCTCCTGATGGTTTTGTATAGGGAATAAATTTTGACTGAAGATCGAATCAGGTGCTGAGATTGATTTCATTGGAAAGTAAATGGTGTTGCCAATTCCGTAGAGTGGTCACATTAAAGATTTGGTTCAGCGTCTTGGGAGGAATCGCTGTTTTAGTGCTACACAAATTCTATACAGGTTTGGCTAGCCATTAATGGGCTGATTTGGAGTGGCCCATTAGTGGGCTGGTTGGAGGTTATAAATAGGGTGTTAGAGGCATGGAGAGAGGGTTACTTTTTTTTATTCTCCCATTTGGTTGAGCTCATAATCCACCTTGCTCAATCAAATACACCTTTCCACCATTAAAATTTTAGGTAAACGAAAAGGGATTGAAGATCTACATCAAGCGAAGCTAGATCTACATCAAGTGAAGAGAGATTGCATCAAATTGAGAGATTTGAAGAGTGTTCTTCGCTGTTCAGATTGAAAATTTAGTGATTTCAAGTTAATTCAAAGAATTGGTGAGTGATAAGCATCTTTCACACAGATTTAATCAAGCATATGGGTTGTTTGATCTTATTTTCATCATTTTAAGTTGTTCTTACATGATTAAATCAGGTCGTTAACAACTTGGAAGGGTCGGGTCGTTGGGTGATCAGAACGTCCTGATGATGGGTCATGGAGAAAGAAATTGACCCGGCTAGTGCTGACCAATTATTGATGTTATTTTGGTTCGACGTTGAATGTGGCTTCAAATTATATTCAAGCAGTAATGTCGAAGTGTTGTGATGTGATCGTTGATCATCGAAATGCAATGAATGTGAAGACGATTCAAGGTCGTGAGTTCGTGGATAATGGTTGCTCGAGAAGTGGCTCGAGCTCATGAATTGTCATTAGGTTAGATGGCATGAGATTTTGAAGGTCGAAGAATTATCGCTGTTGTAGGCTCTAGCAGACTCAAAGCAAGGGTATAATGAGGACATCTAAAAGACTAGAAGTGGTTGGTCGAGTACCCTGGCAGCTCGATGGGTCTAGATATGTTTCGTCGTATGGAGTATGGGATTTTGCTAGAAATGGGGTTTACCATTAGCCCTTGACCGACGACAAGGTGTTTGGCCGGTCATACTATTAATGATGCTTTCGAAGCAGGATTTGCGGTGATAGCCAGGGTTATGGATGAATGATTGTTTACTTATATCGTCTCGTGTAGATTATTTAACGTCGAAGGGGATATCTCTTGGGTGTTTTTCCGACGTTGGTTTAGGCCTTCGGGGCTTGTGCTTAGGAGATGTCGATATCAATTAGAATGGTCTACGCTTGATAACAGATTGCCATGAATGTACTGTTATTTCTACTTGGGTGTTCGTAAAGGCTATCACTGTCGGATGTGGGGAAGACGGGTTTGGGTTCTTCTTTGTTGATGTTGGTAGACTGGTTGATGCCTATTCTCATATACTTTATTAATGATGTTAGATAGTTGTTTTATCGCTCACTAAGACTGTTGTCTTACCCAAGGTTTTATGTCTCCCTCTTATTACCCTGGGTTGTTCATCCGATTGTGGATGGGCAGGCTAAGTAGCAGGTGACATGTCATAGATATTGATGAGGACGATGCTGCTGAGCGATGGCGAGCAAGAGGCAAGCGTATTATTTCCTACTATCTAGTATTTGTTGTTTATCCTTTGTTTGATGTATTCTCCGAGTGCTTGTAGTGTGGCTCGTTGTACAGACTTGTATAGTGTAATCCAAGGTTGTATGGATATTTCATGGTGATGTGGAGAAGTTTAAGATTCTATTCAATTCTGCTTCACTATTATTGCCTATTGTATATGTTTTATTATATTTTATCCTTGCGTTGTGAGTTATACGACATGTTCTGCTTGTGTTATCCTATCATTATGATCGTCCACAGCTGCCTGGAACGTCTTTTAGCGCATTATTTCCCTTGTTAAGTGCAGGAGTTATGGATTGTCGTCACATTGTATTTTATGATATATTAATTGATCTCTAGTAAATATGTATCTGTTTGGTGGCGGAGAATTTATTCTCTTGGCTTAATACCCTTCTCTAAGACGTACGAGCTTAGAGGTTATATATTAATAAAAATCAGTTATATGGTATAAATTGACAATGTGGCATGCTAAGATGTTGATAGATCAAAGCTTCTTGTTGAAAAGCAGAGCTTTGTTGATGATGATCAAAGCATGGCTGACATAGCGTAGCTTTGTGTTGAGACGTGACTTCGCCAAGCCTCCCAACCTAGGAATGGTTGAAAACGGGATGAAGGACCATAGAGAAAGGACATTCAAGAGTAACCCTAATCCACCGGGAATTGGCGGACCGGCTCGGCAGCTCCAAGGGATACATGTTGTGCTCCTTAGGACATTTTGCTAGAGATGTTTCGAAGTCAAGTAAGGAAGATCCTTTGCCTTAGTCATTGATGGAAATCCAACTTCCAGTACGAACCTTGCTTTTTCAGTTGTAAACCTATATGGCGACATAATAGGATGGGGTATTATGCCATCTAAGATTGAGTCGAAATTGTTTTCAACACTTAGACACTAATAATAGTATCAAATGATTTATATTTCTTCGCATCAAGCATGTTTGGCCATTATAAGGTAAACCTCTATCCTCTGGTTTGCGTTGTATTGTTTGATGTGACCTGAGTCTTATAATAGCTTCATTTTTCAAAAAGCATTGTGAATGTTTATGACCGGTGTTCATGTGGAGGAAACTTGTTCCGTGTTATACGGCACGGTCATGTGATATGCCTTATTTTAAAATATAGTTAATAACTGTTTTGGTTCTCATACCAGTCCCATGACTGACTCGGTGTTTATTGTTTCCCACCTAAACTTTGGGTTCCTATATTTTCTACATAGGCAGCTAGTAGTTTTGGTTTTGCAGATATTTTTAAAATAAGATCCTAGGTTTTGGTTGGAGCTATTCTCTGGATTATTCTGTAGTCTTCCGCTATAATGTAATTTATATTTTCCCCTGTACATTGTATTTAATTTTACGGTACTCTAATATGTAATCTTGTACTCTGATGTAACATTTTTATAATGTTAATGAAAAGTCTTTTGTTTCTATCTAATGTTATTGTACACCCAAAATTAATGTCTTGAGGGTTTCTGTCCTTTTGGCTTGTACTTATGTGGATTAAAGTCGATTCAAAAGGCGGGAATTTTTGAGTCATTACAAATTGGAACCCAACTATAGATTTGTTAAGTTGAGTTATTTTCTAAGTGTTAATATGATGTTGATTTCAGTCTTCAAGGCTGATACTTAGGGAGTTAATCGCTTACCAATTTATGGTCAGAGAGTAGTGAATATTGAAGTATAGAAATGCATGAATAAGATATAGGAATATTTCCAACTAAAAAAAAGAATTTGAGGATATAAAAGGATGCTTCCAAGGTAAAAGGAAATAAAAGGGGATTTTGTGAAAATATGAGGATATTTTCAAGTTAAAAAGGAAGCGTAGAGTTGAGATTTGGAATACGCTATTCAAAAGGGTTAATTGTTGGATTTTGTTTTCAAGCATTGGAACAAAAGAGATTTCGTAACGATATTTTACGTGAAATTTGTTAAAACCAAAGTTGGGAATATATATATACGATTTAATTCTAAGGTATGTAAATGATTTCAAAAATATTAGTATATTAAAATAAGAAGTAAATATTGTGTTAAAAATATTGAAAGATTTCGAAGTTTTATTGACCTTCATTAATTAATTTAATTAAAAAGGCCAAGTAATGCTGAGTACTAAATCAATGAACTCTGGTTGTTTATTTGATAGTTAAATAACCGACTTTCAAATTTGACCTATACGATTGTTGGTACGGAAAGACCGGGATTGAATTTATATTTGAAAACCATTCCGAACCAGCAAATACATAACCATGGAAGATACAGATTGAAGATGGAGCTGTTGAAGACTGTGGTTCATAAACGGAAGGGCTACTTGATAAATTACTCTGGATTGCAACTAGAGTATTTTGATGGTAATTCGGTCATAATTAGAATCTGCGGATTGCAAGGACTTTTCCTATTGACCTATCGGGTGATTCCTAGGATGTGGTAGGAGGGTGACTTCAGTTTGTCCAGTCCTAGCACAACTTGTATTAACGGATGTTTGACAAAGTATTTCTAAAGGGGTCACGTACGTTGATATCTTCAAACGTATTAAGTTTGGTGACAAAGAAGGAAACTTCTTTAGCTTAACACCCAGTGCATTTTTTTGGAAATCAAATAGTGATTTTTGGAGGATTTGACGATGTGACATTCAAAGTGATTGGTGGTGTGTTATCTGAAAAAGGTAATTATAATCTCAAGCTTCACAACCGGGAAATGACAAAAATCGGGCAGGGAGTATGACTATGTGGGCCGCTCCCACTAGGGTGTATTATCGCCTATCTAGAAAAAAAATCCATTTCCTTCTTTATTCTATCAATGTTTTCCCTTTTGGGAAACGATTGTTGATCCCAACTGTTGGTGATATACATTCGATACACTCAAGTGAAATCAGTAGTCGGTCATGTGTGGTCGGGTTGCAAGATGTTCTTGTTGAACCTAGTGTATTCCTCTCTAGAGATACACTATCAGAAGGTGGTTCCATACCTTGTCATAGTCGGAACCTAATCTCCAGTAAGCCCCCGCAGTATTTTATTATATACTATGTATGTAGAGCGTGATATGCAAGCATTCTACAAGATGATTATTTATTTGATTTAGACATATTTATAATACCATAATAGATATGATTCTTAATGTTTTGGGTAATCATAAGGTAAAAAAATGTCTGTTTTTATGTGTGGACTGGTCCTACGATTATCTTTTTCATCTAAAAAAAACATTTTGAATTTAAATTCAAGTTGGATGATACCTATAAACTTAGTGAGTTTTCTCACTTCAGTTCACCAAGCTGATCCTGGCGTGGTCAATGCTCGGGTCAGACCGAGTTTTACAGGTTCAGGTTATCGTATGCTGTGAATTCTAGAGATAAGCTGGAGGAGTTCAAACGTATTAGTATTTATTCAACTATGTGTTGTATACGAGGACAGATTGTTATTACTGTCCAGATGTGTTGACTATAAGTTGTACTCTAATGATTGTAAGTTTTATTCAAGCACTCGATAAAGATTTATTTCTATATTATATTTTATTCCGTTGTGATGTGAGACTCTGATTTTGTCATGTTGTTATTCTTCTTTTCTTTTCTTGCTCTCTAATTTCTTTCTATTAACTATCCGGTGTGTTCGGTACTTGGGTTTTGGCACGTAATACGGGTTTAAGTACTATTATCGAAATTTAGGCATCGAATTTTCCCTGGGTTTTTACAGAGGGTTACTCCTTTTACTACTTACATTGTGTGATCAGTTATTTCATTTTTTTCAACATAGTGTGTAACGTCCCAGATTTTTGAACAATAATTATGAATATTTAAATTTATTTTAAATATTGATTTGATAATATTAATGGATTTATATATTGAATTTATTTGGTAAAAACGAAGTTCTAACATTTAAATTTATAAATTGATTAAAACGAGCTTGAAACGATGTGGTAGTTCGTAATATTGGGTTTTGAACTTCAATTGAATATACTGGATCCGGTATAAGTTGGATTTCTATGAAACAAGAAACTTTAGGGTTTATTTGATTATAATTTTCTAGTGAAAGAGAAAATCGAAGATTTCATACTATAGATCGCTAGATATATCCAAATCAATTTTTCAAATAGTCGTTGTGGAATTCGTTAATAAATGATAACGTTTATTTAATAAAATATTAAGGGTTTTGTTAATCTAAAATATTATATATTGGCTTACTATGAAGTTGTATAAGATTTCATTTGAAGCTATACGATAATAATAATTTATTATTATATAAATAGAATTGCTTTGGATTCAACTATAATTTATCGATATTATATAAGCCTAGAAATAACTTTCTTTTCAAATAACCTTTGTTTTTTACAAAATGAAATTTATTGGAATATGTATATCTAATTATTGCTAGATTTCCAGTTTGGAGAAAATCGGAGTTATCTACTTCACGGTCGCAATTTGAATGTGAACCAATAAATAAATTGATGTTAAAATAACGCTGTTTTTGCAAATGGAGTCCGATTTCAATGAAATTAATTTCATTAGAACCGGAACGTCAAGACTAACGGTACACCCATTTTCGTCATATTAAAAGTTTGTGTATGTCGGTGCAAATATTGAATGTTCAACGTAAATAATGGTAAATATCGGTGAGATTTAATAACCATGTAAAATCAACTATACCAAACCAAATGAAATATGAAATATACCTACCCCATTTATTTTGTTCCAGCATGCACCTACCCTGGTTATGTATTCACGCAGACGAAAATAAGAAAATGGCGCACGCAAATTTCCTACCCTCTGATGCCTATCTGAACAAATTAATTTACATGCAAATGTTAAAGCCTATCATTTGCCTAACTAAACTAGTGAAGTAACATGCGCATTTTTTTTTTAATTTTGTACGACACCGACCCATCATTTCTTTTCATGCCGGAATTATACTCTGAAAACCTAATAGCCTATAACAACATGCCAACTTGTACCAACGAGGGATTTTTTTCCTATCCAAAGAAAATTTCGCACCTATATATATACAATTGTTCCTCCTTTTTTTATTTATATTTTCTTCAGCGAATAGAACATTAGACAAAACAAACAGTCATAACCATTCCCATCTTCTTCACCAAAAATCTCTGAATCCACTCATCTTTAGAAAATGCATTCTACTACGAAAAGGTAAGAGGTTTCGAGATCAAAAGGATGATCGGGTTCAGATCATCGTGGTGGCCGGCATCGGCCATGGAAAGCTCGGCGGTTACTACGGAACTGGCGGTGCTAGGCGTAGCTGTAGTAGGCGACGTTTGTGGCAGAGGATGTGCATGCATAGGCGTTTGTGCTGGTGGTGGCAGATGGTCATTTGAGCGATGGTGGTGGTGGTGGCACGGTTCGATGTAGTGATGGACGTGTGCTTTAGTTTTGGAATGAAGAGAAAATGGGATGTTGGATTAGCATTTGTTTTAACGTGAAGCGGCAGTTAACAATATTGGATCAGGCAAAAACGTGAAACAGCGTGGGTGTTGAAGAAAAACCAAGAAGGGAGAGTTTGAACGAGTTGGCGTGGTGATGAAACAGTGGGGAGAAAGAAATATGGAGGGAGGAGCAGGGAATTGACTAAAGCCGATGGCGTAGGGTTCTCTTATCATTGGGGATGGTGGTGGCAGACCGGTGGAGCGTCTGTGAGTGGAGTGCGCGGATGAAGTTATGGCGCTAATGGAGTGAGGTGCGAATGGGGTATCGTGCATGGAGAACAGGAATAAGTAGCAGGGTGGGGAAGAAAACGAAGGCGTGATGGTTCTATGTATATACAGCACATTTCAAAAACATGTGTACGGAGAAGGCGAACATACAGTAAGAAGATGGTAGCAGCTAATTGTGTATATATCGTGGAGAAGGAGTTGTAAATTGGGGAACGAGGGAAAAACATGGTGACCTCAGTTTAAATTTTAGTGAAGTGTGGAAGAGATAATGGTGATGGAAAGTGGAGGCAAGGGTGTTTGTCTAGTTACAGGAGTAGTGGTTTATAAGTGAATGAGGGAGAAGAAGGGAACATGAGGCGGGTTCGTTTTTTTCTTTTTTTCTTTTTGGCAGAAAGTTTTATTCAGGCATGGAGGTATGAAACTGTATTCTAGGCTTCGGCCCAAACAAACAAAAATTAAAGCGGGATGAATAAAATGTGAGACTGTAACACCCCGTAATTTTAAAGAACACTACAATGATAAACTTAAGTGAATATCGGGAATTAAGTAAAACGGACCGCGCCATTGCGTTCATCTCGGAGTTCTGCTTAAGATAGGCTCCGAGTTCGCGTAAAATGGACATCGTATGAAGAAGTTATTAAGGCTTGAAGTTTGTATACACATAAGTAAAAAAAATATAAACAAGTCCAGAAAATCAAAATCGAAGAGCGGGAAAGGGAGGGAAATCGACCCGTTAAGGGTCGACCCCATGCCCCATGGGTGTTGACCCATGGGATGACCCCTACAAGGGGGTATCGACCCTAGGGTTGACCCCGGGGTGGACTCCACCCAGATCTGGGGCAAATCCATTCTGTGAACCAGGACTTGTTTCTTAACCAGATTCGTTGACTGTAGGCTATAAATAGGACCCTTATTTCTATTGTTTTATTCATAAAAAACAATGGAAACAACAAGGTACTTCCCTAACTCAGATTGAATTATCCTATTCTTCTACAACAACGGCTTATACGTATTCAAGAATCTCTGCTACAAAATCAACAATCAATTCTCTGTTCTTTAGATCCCGCCACAGTGAGTTTATGTTGCTTTTAGATATAAACATTTAATAAGTAATCCTGACATGTGTATAAGTTTAGGTCTAAACCTATGCCTGTTAATAACCTAAATCATAACTAAACAGATCTGGCATTACTTGTACACTTGATCCTCGGTTTAGTTCTCATATGCCTATTCTGTTTGTATGCCTATTTTTGTCATCATATGCATGTTTATTATTATGGCTATTTCTGTTCTCTTCTCTCCCTCCTTCCCTTTTTATATTTATAGCCAGGCTACCTTCGAGCCTAGGCCTATCGCTGAAACATGTGAACGAACGAAATTGGGAATGGTTGGGAATAATAAATTGGGGGCATAACTTGTACTGTAAAACATGACTGAGATTCGGGGGCATAATCTATACCGTGATCTAAGACTTTAATTTGAGCATATCGTACATAATGATTTATGACTTGAGGGTAGGGGCATGAAAAACGTATAACGAACATGAACAATTGTTTAAGAATAAACATGCCCAAATTTACAGTAAATAGAAACTGTAACCACACTTAGACACGAGGTTAGATTAGACTTGTGGTAGAAGTCTGCCCGGAACCGCCCGACAAATCCAGCATCCAGAAGTGGTTAATCTAATGTGAGGGGTCAAGTGCGTAAATTTACACGTAACAGTGCTAATACACGAGGTTAAGTCTGACTTGTGGTAGAAGTCTGCCCGGAACCGCCCAGCATATCCAGCAACCACAAGTGGCCGACTTAATGTGAGAGGTCTAGTGCACTAACTGACATGAATGAAAAAGTGATAACAACTTGTTAACCTGTAATACTTAACCTGTTTAAATCCGTGAGGGTTATATGAACTGTCAAAACTGTGTAAGGGTTAAGTAAACTTGCTTGAATCGATGAGGGGTTAAGTAAATTTGTTAAACCTGTGGGGGCGGGTTATATAAACCCGACAAACTTAACCTATTTTATATGGTGGGGTTATGCGGGCATGTTAAATCTGTTAGGCATAACCTATCAAAATCCTAGTGGTAGGGATGCAAGCTAAGGGGATGTGTAATGACCCAGAAAATCTGAACCAATTTAAAAATTTTAAATTGGCTATTTTAGTGGATTTTAAATATTTAAAATAAATATTTTAAATAATAATGATGAAAAGTAAGTTCGAATCGATGTTTGAAAATAAATATAATTACTTTGAATTATAAACAAGGCTTGAAATGGCGCGACAGTTTCAAATTTTCATTTCAAACTTTGACTGACTGTACCGGGTGCAGAACAAAACGGATTTGAGTGAAACCAAAAATATTTAAATCTGTTAGTGAATATCTATCTAACGAATCTGAAAAATTGAAGTTTCATAGCGGTAAGCAAATGTTATGGCCAAATGAATTTTCAGAAAGGTCGCTATAGAGTTTATATAGCCCGTGAAAATGGCCATTTTGCAAACGACCTCGGAATTCGACGAAACCACTTTTGTTGGATCCGGGATGTTAAATTATTGCTAGGTTTCAAATTTCATAATTTTTGAAGCTAGTATGTGAGCGTGGCAAAGGAAAATGCGTTTGGTCGATTTCTATTAAATTGGATCGACCAGAAAAGGGCCATTTTTCAAACGGTTTCAGAATTCGACGAAACTAGTTTTGTTGGGACCGTATCGTTAAAATATAGCTAGATTTATTTTTCAGGAATTTTTCGAATCAGTAGGTGGCCCCGTCAAATTGAAATGTATGTTTAAATTAAATATTGAATGTTTTATATTTTAATTTGAAGGAAAACTGACTGAAACATCGAATGGGCCTACGAAACATATTCCATTGTGTTCGGAATGAGGGTAAAACGCGAGGGACGACAGTCGTTGGGTTTGGATTGGAGTTCGTGTGTGAAAGGGGGTATTTTCGAAATTTAAAAATTTATAAATATAAAAAATCTCTCATGGGCCAACTCGGATTTCTCTCTCCCCGACTTTTCTCTGAAACCCCCGATCGACGACGATAAACCGTTCCATCGTTCCCATCCATTTTCTAATCAATCCACTCACTAATATCAAAAGTTCCAGTTGAAGATTTTGAAGAGCTCGAGACGAGCTTCAAATCCATACCTGATTTCGATTTTTTCATTGAGTGATTTGTGAGAACCGACGCCACGAAGTCGGGAGGTTCATCGCGCCGCCGCCGCCGATAGGAGCGATCGAGTTGACCCCCTCCACCTCGTGCCTGAGCGCCTCTCGCCCCTCTTCAACGCTGCACCGCCCGATCGTCGTAATACTACACGGATTTCGCGAAAATTCAAAACCTAGTTTTCAACATTTCAGTTGTGGTACGGCTGTTTTTACTTTAAACTATTTAATAGCAGTTTAAAGCACTACGGTTTTTGATTTCACTGTAAAAATCATATCTTTTTCGTTTGTTGACGAAATTCAGTAAAACAAGAGATAGTGGACTCGTGTGGACGTCTTTTACATTCTAGAAGAGACCGCATATTTTTCTGAGCCTTCTGCTATTTTTGGTGGAGTGGAACCCAATGTGAGATTTCTAAATTATAAACGATATGGAAAACGACGATGTATAAATTATATAGTCGATGTATGAGTTATATAAGCGTTGTACACCTCATGTATAAGCGTTGTATAAGTTGTACGTTCGATATATAAGTTATATATGCGTTGTAAAAATTATATATGTGTTGAATAGAAGTGAAATGCTTATATATATATATATATATATATATACGCCCCTCGTCCACAAACCATGGACGATATTTATTGTTTGTGATTGGTGTGAAATTTGGTTGATTAGAATTGTTTGTGGTTGAAATTGATTGATCGTGGTTGAAAAATAACCGTTTGTGGTTGAGAATTATTTGGTTGAAACCACGTAGGATTAGTTTGTGGAAATGAAAAAAACATACATGCCGCCTGCGTGCGAACTAGATGCATGAAATCCCCATTGTCAAAAGCTGCGAGGCTTTAAGGTAGAGCGAGGAGCCGTACTAGGGACGGCCCCGGTTTTAACTACCCTGCCGTTATGCTGCCGAAATTTTGAATAATATTCATGTGTTAGAATTATTTTCATGTGTTGAAACTATATTCATGTGTTGAATAGAAATTCATCTATTGAACGACATTCATGTTTTGTAATAAATTGTTTTGCAATAAAAATCACCTTTTTATCTATATATATATATAAACTATAGAAAACCTTCATGTGTTGAATAAAAATTCATTCGTTGAATGGAAATTCATGTGTTGAATGGTATTCGTGTTTTAAATATAAAAATCACCTTTTTATCTATATATATAAACTATAGAAAACCTTCAGGTGTTGAATAGAAATTCATTCATTGAATAGAAATTCATGTGTTGAATGGTATTCATGTTTTAAATATAAAAATCACCTTTTTATCTATATATATAAAGTATAGAAAACCTTCATGTGTTGAATAGAAATTCATTCGTTGAATGGAAATTCATGTGTTGAATGGTATTCGTGTTTTGAAATAAATTGTTTTATAATAAAAATCATATTTTTTGTCATCTATATGAACTATATAAAATAGCCGTGTTTTGAAAGAAATTGTTTTATAATAAAAATCATATTTTTACCATTTATATGAACTATATAAAATATTCGTGTTTTGAAATAAATTGTTTAACAAAAAAAAAATCATATTTTTATTATATACATGAATTGTTAAAAATAGTGAAGTGTTAAAATAGAAGTTAGTTTGATAAAAATATCATTTTTTATCAAAGGTATGAAATGAATATGGTTTTGAAATCGAAGAATCGATTATATATATATAAATATAATTAAAATAAATTGAATAACAAAGCTGCAGTTCGTGTTTTGAAACCGTGATTTCAAACGATTAGTGCGGGAGATCCGACCATCGGATTTTCCCGAAACCGTAACCGTTGGGTTCGCTTTGGAAATATCTTTCCAACGACACCAACTTTGTAAAGATCCAGCGGTTGGATTGTCCGGAATGTTTAATTCAAATCTGAAGAAAAACAGCGTCAGAAGCGATTATATTTTTTTATATATATATAAATATAATTAAATTAAATCGAATAACGACGCTGTAGTTCATATTTTGGAATCGAAACTTCAAACGATTATACCGGGAGATCCGACCAACGGATTTTCCCGAAACTGGAACCATTGGATTCGTTTTGAAAAGATCTTTCTAATGATATAAATTTTGTGAAGATCCAACAATTAGATTTTCAGATATATGTAATCAAATCTGAAGAAAAACAACGCCACGACCGCGTTATGGCCTGAAGCGTCGTTTGAATAAATTGGCTATTTTAATTAAATAAAAATAGCGATAAATCATTATAAAATATTATAAATGATATGGATATGAAATTTAGAAACTAACTGAAGGTTGGCTAAGTCGAATGATTTCCTGGGTTTTGATCTGATGTTGGTTTCGGCCTTCAGGGTTAATATTTGGGAAATCGTTCTCTTACTGATTTACGGTTAGTGACTAATGAATTGAAATGAGGCGTATGTTGTGTTTGTGTAGCACTTGTTTATTATATACGCGAGTTGTTCAGAAAGACCGGGTTTATCCCATTCTGAATAACTGAATCGACGATAAGAAGTCGAAGATGAAGACGGTGGTTGAAGACCGATCTTCACCTCGTTTGGATGGTAACTGATGTCCTGATTGGGAGGCATCCCGAAATATGGATAATGAGTGGTGATCGTCCAGACGTACGTGGAGAACGATGGATATGCGGGGTATACAGTGCCTCCGGTTTCGTTCAGACCCAGAACGGACTTGTAAATGGACTGTTTGTCTGACATAGGAATTCATTCTGTGTGATTGATAGCCATCAGTTACATGGCGTGAATTGCCTATGTGGCATGCTAAGATGCAACGATGAGGGCTTCTGTTGAAAGGTAAAGTCTTGTGGTTGATGATCAAAGCAGCGCCTGTGTGGCGTAGCTTTGTGTATAACGTGAATTCGCGAGCCTCACACCCCGGTATGAACTAGAAACGGGAGAAGGACCTCAGGGAGGGCATGCGTTTCCTCCTAGCTAGAGGTGGTGTCAGTGCTTAAACTGGCTGACATTTATATTATTTTCACCTATGTGGTTGTTGCTGTTTCGAGGTGCCTCAGATATATCGGTCGATCCGGGACCGATGGAGTCATTCGTTGGCTCATTTACGCCCCAAAGGGCGGGGAAACATAGTGTTCAGGCATTTTAATCCACATCGGTGGACCGACCCTGACGATCCAAGGGTCGATGCGTTCTGATCCTAAGACTCGAGCTAGGCAGTCTCGAATTCAGTAAGGACTATCTTTTGCCTTGGTTCATGATGGAAATCCAATTTCCAAATCCGACACCGTGCGGTTTTGATTGTATATACATATGGCGACATGATATATGGTACCCATGCCGTCTATGATTGATACTTATGATTTGAAATTGTTTTTGAAACATATAAACACTAGTAATAATATCAAATGCATTTGTTTTATTCGTATCAACACTACACCATAACAGCCATTTGGCAACACTTTTTTTTTTCAATTGCCAACATTTATTCCTGTCATGGAGTAGTCACTAAACTATGTGTTGCTATGCTAGAAATGTGTTACCAAAAATAGAGAATTACGATTTTTTATTATTATGACACGTATATGCGTTGGTAAGGCCAGAAAAACTAGGATTGGGCTAGAAAAGTAATTGAGCTACTGACTTCATTCGTAACCCTAATTCTTTCTCAACGCTTATCATTTACGGTCGCTTCTTTAAAAAAAATTGCAAATCAATTCGGCTTGCGAATTTGAGACGAAGGAAAAGTTGAGGGAATTTCATCGATTTCTGGATCAATCTAGGCTTGTTTCAGCAGACTGCCCATCGCGATCAATTTCCAAATCGATTCAACTTTTGAGTTGAGGGAATCGTTAGATTTCAGGCTGTTCGATTTTGGCTTTAGGGAATCGCGATTTTGAGGTGAGTTGCACATGTTACTAATGTAGATTTAAATTCAATTGGAAATTTGGTCTGACCTAAGTTTGCAGTATAGTTATCTTTGATTCAGGGAACAAATTAGGTAACCTCTGTTTGTTTGTTTTAGGTACTCTATGATGATTGAGGTACATAGATTTTAGATTTAGATGAAGATTAATGGAGTTCTGTCAGGGAGATTGGAAGGACAAACAAGGTTGAAGGGTTTTTAATTTTAATTTGATTTCTTCTTACTATGTTGGTTTTTCCAAAATATTCTCATATATTCTACATTTTTTTGCAGGGAAGAAATTTGAATTATTTTCTCATCAAATTCGTCAAATACATAATTGTAAGTGTAGGAATTTTCCAACTATATATTATTTCTTTATCATGCTGAATTTTTCTATATAGTTTTTAAAGTACAAAAATCCAATAAAAGGTATTGAACATGAAAATTTTCACATGCCCAAGATTTTCCAATGAAATAGGAAGGAGAAAAGGTCCTTGTAAACGTAATTACAATGACCATCATCTTTCACAGCAATACAGTCGGTTGTTTTCTTCTTGTTTACTAATGAAAATAGGATGAAATACCCTAAAATTTGCACTGCTAACAAAGAACAATCAAAGTAGCAATCTGGTCACTTTAGACGCTATAATATGATGTTTTCATGTTATAATTTAAATGATTTTTCCACAGTTATGCCAACAAAGTTGTTTTAGTCCATGTTCTTTCTGTTTTGACATGCCAATTTTATATATGAGTATATTGTATTAACTTGTAAAACCTGATTTCATGTTATTCACTTGTACAGAAACAATACTTCATAAAAATTCGTAAATTCAAACTTGAATACTGCAAAGTCTGTTTAGCTATTCCATTCAATATGGATGTGAATTCTACAAGTGGTAATTGCTCAGTAGTTGAGCTAAAATTGGTATATATTCAATAACTTCAGTATATATTCAATAACTTTAGTACTTGAGCCAAGCCCACTTTGGAAACCAAGTTAGTTCTTCTTAAAGTACTTTCCAGTTTCATGTATGATTAAACATACTTTGCAAATTCTTATTTTATTTGCAGTATTCAAGTTTGATTAACCAGAATGCAATTTCATGTTATACACCCCTTACCAAAAAATGCCTGATTTCATGTTATTCACTTTTAAAACCAGTTGCATTATAAGATTCATAAAAAAATCTTTGATCCGGAAAGCTCTTTTGATTTCAGCTTTTGGAAAATCAATATCTCTTTCATGTAGACAAAATGAGAAATCATTGGGTCCAAATTTCAAACTGGAATTAGATGTCTTTCTTTAACCCCTTTGTCCATAAGTGTAGTGAGATACTCTATTATTAAGTCAAATGAAAATGTAGACAATGGGCCCCTTGTTGCAAACTGTTCTTATTGTAAAATATCTATACTTTCCTCCTTGAAATACAGTAGAAAGCACAGAGAATTTATTGGCTCCTTAACTAATCTCTTTTATTTATTCGTGACCCCATTGTGTCCATCAGAGGCTCTTCTTATGTCTATCTTAAGACGCGTATTTTTGTTATATTTCTGATTAAAACCTTGATCATTTCATGAGAAGGAAAACATAATCAGTAATGTTTCCTAGACATCTTAACTATATCATTCTTACACCGATGTAATTTATCAAATTCAGAATTTAAATCATCTAGTCCTTCCACCTTGTCGTTATTAACACAAAACACTGCATCTTTAACTTCTAGTTCATCAATGCGGTCATTCAACGTACTTCTCCTATAATTTGTTATACTGGAACATATTGTATTCTTTAATATATATATATATATATATGTATGTATGTATGTATGTATTTTTTGAAAGTTTTGTCTTAATACTTGTGCAACAATGTATGTGAATTGTTTTAGGGGACATTAGTGAAAGTGAGTTAATTCTGTATGACCGTATTTGTGCATGGAAAGTGGGTTGAGCTAATTACATTAATTTATATATGTGCAGGGATAGTTGACCGAATTAATTGATTTTCAGTTAAGTTTGGATTTGATTTTCAAACTTATATGAAATAATACTTTCTTTGCAGCATGAAAGTAAAATACATAACAAAACAAGCTTCATAAGTTGGCTGAAGAAGAAGCTTCATAATGGCCAAATTTTGATCCTCTTCTTGTTGTGAGGTGAGTAATCTTTTTTATAGTAGGTGTGATAATTCATGCTTGATTTTGTGCAAATCTATATGGTGAGTGAATTTATATGATCTGAAATAAAATTACAGTAGCCTAACTAATTTTTAAACGAGTTGCTTAATTTTCGTATCTTGCATGTGCACTACAATGCGCAGTGCCTCGGCATTGCAGTATAAGTGACAGTATGTGATATTTATACAATGATATGACTTTAATAATTCCACTAATTTAGCTAAATGTAGCGGTTGTGTTAATTTTATATTATATTGATTAGAATTATACATTTTAATGCCAAATTTAACAACTATGCTTATATATTATATCATATTGTATTTAGCAGTAGTATTATTAATTTAAATTTTTGTTTCCTAAAGAGTTACTGAATCGAATATGGTTTGCTCCATAGAAGTTGCTTACCATGTTCTCAATTGTAGTATGTTAAAGAGTCCAGTTGTAGTATTATAGTAGTTGTGTTATATTGTACTTAGTTGTAGTATTATTAAAGAGTTTAGCTGTAGTATGCTTATATATTATTTTATATTATACTTAGCTGTAGCAATATTAAAGAGTTTAGTTATACTATTCATCATCTTTTGCTCCATAGATGTCGCTCACTATGTTCTCATATCAATTTACTTAATGTTGTTTCCATTTTCAGTGCAATGTCATGGCCCTGTTTCCTCTTTTAACGAACCAGGAAATAATGTTAAAGGTTCAAGGTATATTTTTAATTTTCAGCTGTTTTATTTTTTTCCTTATTTCCTTCATGCATTATGTTCCTTCCGTTAATGTCGAATTCTAGTTTATTATTCCTCCACTTCCTTTGTTTGACCTATTCTAATGAGTAATTATTGTTAGTCTTCCAAACTTTTTGGGAATTTGAATTTGGATGGATCCTGTAATTATTACTTTCCTTTCTTAATAAATCTACTGTTTTTCCACTTCATCTGCTTGTGTAAAGTATCACTCTTGCCATTAATAAAACAACTACTTATTATGCCCAAATTAAAAAATAAAAACCATAGGTTTTTTTTTGGAAAAAACATCGTTATCTTCAAGAGGTCTTCTTTATATAAGTGACCTAGCTATTGTTATTGTGATTATGAAAATTTTAGTTCATTGATTTTTGCTTACTTTATCTTTTCTCAGGGAAAAGAGTACGTCTTTGTTGCAAACTCCGATAATCTGGGTGCAGTAGTTGACTTGAAGATCCTGAACCATCTAGTCAACAAGGGAAACGAGTATTGTATGGAGGTAACTCCTAAAACTTTAGCCGACGTGAAAGGGTAATTGAGCCTCGGTTTTAGCGCAAACTGAGCTCAGTTCGCGTGAAAACTGAGCCTCAGCTTAGTTTTACCGCAAACTGAGATCAGTTTTCGCGCTAAAATTGAGCCTCAGCTCAGTTTTAGTGCAAACTGAGCTCGGTTTTCACGCGAAAACTTAGCCGAGGCTCAGTTTCCACTCTGAGTTTACAGTATATATGAATTAATGTTTGATTAGAGAATGGGTGTAGCTTAGATCAATTCCTTTTTAATGAGTTTGTATCAGTTTAGATTAAGGCCAAATAAACCTTTGGTGTTTAAGACTACTCAAATTAACCAGGTGGCACATTGTTGCCCTGCCATGATGGCAACTCCAAGAGGACTTGAAACCTGCCAAGTTACGTGGTATCTGTATGTAATATGGCATAAGTGTATGTAATTAGCTTGCAACTTAGTTGCAAGCTAATTGTAGGACTAACTTTTAGTTTAAGGCTAATTGTAGGACTAACTTTTAGTCAAAAAGAATATATAACATTTTTTTGGTCAAATGGGCTTCAAGTTCTTTTCCTAAATGACTATATGTCTGCTCTAATCAATTATAAATGATGTAAGACCCTTCTTTCATGTCAATTACCACCAGATCAAATTGTCATCATAACTGAGTTGCAAGCTAATGCTTGCAACTGAGTTGCAAGCATAGCAGCTTGCAACTGAGTTGCAAGCATAAGCTTGCAACTGAGTTGCAAGCTGCTGCTTGCAACTGAGTTGCAAGATTTATGCTTGCAACTCAGTTGCAATGCATAAGCACTCGCCATTTTTTTTTCGAACTAGGTTTTTTTTTCCAGTGTATTTGAAAATTTGGAATGGAAAGAAAGAAGCGGCGGCTCCAGGACCGGTCTACTTGAGTTTTGTGTTGCGTCACGTGTTGTTTTATTTGTTGTTGTTTGAAATAATAATAGATACATACATAAAGCATTTAAAATCCATGCATGCGTCCTGAAGTATTTAGGAACACGTAATTTTCTACTTTTATTATTGCACTTATGGACTTATAGGATACATCTTTGCACAAGGTGCCGACTTATTTAGAAATGTCATCAAGGTGCCGACTTATTTAGAAATAACCATTGAACTTTGAAAAATAGGTGGAACCGTGTAATTCATCTACAATTTTGCACTTGGAATCTATATTTAATAGTGATTGCATTTTGAGACTGTTGTTGTTTATTTATTTTCTACAGATGTCCTCCTACTCAAGGCCTTCGACCGATTATCATGACTACTTCCTACGGTATTGTCCATCGGCCTATTCAGACGATTCAGGCGATCCTACTCAAATTGTTTGCTCAGCCGAATCTCAGACACCAACTCCGTTTAGCGTCTACGAGAGAATAGAGTCGAGTTTAGAAAGAGATTTGGCATTATTAAATGTTCAGAATGATATGGCATCGCCTACCAGATCGACCACACCTACAAGATTGCCACCCCTACCAACATGCTATGTTGAAGAAGCACAATCTCGAAGGTTGTTATGCCGTTGCAACATTGAACCAATATTCAGAACATGCTATTTAAATAAAAATGTTGGTCGCCGATATTTTATTTGTGCAAATACTGGAACTCTTAGAGATTGTGGATTCATCCACTGGATTGACGAACCATTATGTGATCGTGGTGTGGAATTTGCATTGGAGGTTCTTGAAGAAAACAAAAGGCTTAAAAAGGAGCTTAAATTGCAAGATTTCATCGAGCTCAATAGACAAAAGATGTGTCAAAATCGAAAAGGTATGACTTTGAACTTATAACATTTTCTGCTATTTGAAACTTAATTGATGTTATTAAATTAAATGCACGCAGAAAGCAGTAGAAGAAGCAGAGAAAATGAGAAAAATTGGTGGTACAAGCTATGCAAATTTTTGGATGTATGGTTCGTTATATAGTTGGAGTTTCGCGTTTGGTACTTGTAGACTTCAAATATGAAAAACATCTTGCATTATGTTAATTCTGTATTGTTATTACTATGGAATCAGATATTGTATATGTATTAAATTTAGTATCTTTATGTATTGAATTTTTTTGTTAGTTCATACTTTGCTGTTATCATGAATATGGATTTTTTTTCCTTATTGATTTGGTTACATGCTGCTATGTTGAGATAATTCCATAGCTGAATGAATGCATATTAAATAGAGCTTGTGCTATCTTATATGCAAATATTAGCGTTGCATGTTACCAACGCTTATAAGTGTTGCGAATATAATATTGCCAACGCTTATAAGCGTTGTGAATGAATATTTGCCAACGCATATAAGCGTTGCGAATGAATATTTGCCAACGCATATAAGCGTTGGGAATGAATATTTTCCAACGCTTATATGCGTTGGTAATACATTGCCACGCCCCCATAGCAACGCTAATAAGTGTTGCGGAAATTGTTTGCGACAGTTATACTCGTTGGCAATCACCTGTTTTGGTGTAGTGCAAGCATATTTTGGCCGTTATAAGGTAAAAGATCTATCCTCCGGTTTGCGTTGCATTATGTGATGGGAACTGAGTCTTATAATGGCTTCATTTTAATAAAAAACATTGCGATGTTTAAAAGAATTATTTGTTTTAAAGCACTGGCAATCCAATGGAGTAAACCCGTTCCACGAAAGTGGCGTGGTCCTGTGATTTGCCATATTGTAAATGTGTTAAGTAGATTTCTCATACCAGTCCCATGATTGACTCGTAGTTTGTTTCACTTGCAAACTCGGTTGCCCCTTATTCTACACGAGCAGCCTTGTAACGACCCGCATTTTTGGCCGTCAAATATTTAATTTAATTTATTTATTTTAAATATCATATTGGGAATATAATGGAATTTAATATTGAATTCGTTATTAAAACGAAGTTGAACGTTATAATTTATATATAATATAAATCGAGCTTTAAAATGACGTGCAGTTCGTAATATTTGGTTTTGAACTTCAACTGAGGATACAGGATTCAATATAAGTCGGATTTCTGTAAAACAAGACACTTTGGGAGCGTATTGACGATAATTTTCATATGGAAGAGAAAAATCCATATTCCGTGTTATAAATTGCGAGTTATGGCCAAATCAAATTTTGAAATAGTCGCTATGGAAAACCGTTATTTAATTATAGGCCTTTAAAAAAACCATTTTGCAAACGGACTCAGATTTCGACGAAATCAGTTTCATTAGAACCGTATCGCTAAATTATTGTACGGTGGTGAATTGCGTGGAAAACCAATGTCGTATGTGGCCACGGTAGCCGTAAACGCCCGTTCAATTTCTATAGCGCGTATTTAAATAAATAAAAGGGATATTTGGCATAACTTGAGCAGACGATCGAATTAGGCCACGAAACAAGTTCCGTTGAGTTCGTATCGTCGATTAGAGTCAGAATAAGTATATAGTTTGTTATTTTTAGAGACCGGAAAATTTGGTGTTAAAAAGGGTAGTGCGGTGCGCGGTAAAAACAGCCTATCGGGGCAACAGTCTCAGAATGCGACGAAATTAGTGCCGTTGGGTTCGTATCGAAAAGTTATTGTCAGACTTCGCAGTTTCAAGTGGATTTGATTTATCTGGTGACCGTGGAAAAATTAAACGTGTGTTCATTTCTGGTTTCATAAAGGAAATTTTTTCATATGACCTCGGATTTCGACGAAACTTGTCTCATTGGATCCGGAATACCTTTTTACACTAAGTTTGGTTTTAATCAGTTAACAGGAATCAGTTATCATCAATTTTACGGTTAAGTTTCGTTAAACATAAAATAAAAATATATCACCCAACCTAGCTAAGCTAAGTATACATTGACAGAGACGTTGAATTGAAAACACATACAAGGCTGATTGTAAATGGAAAAAACACGGTGCAGACTATACATTTTAGACCCTGCAAACCTGTTGTATGTACACCCGCACATGTTTCTTTCCCTTCATCAAGTTTAACGTACACATGCATGTCTTTTCTTTCCTTATTTCTTTTATATGTGTCAACCAGCTTCACATGTAACAACTGCACCTCCCTACGGTTTTCTTCTGCCCAAATCAGTTAGAGTACATGCAAACCAAATGCAGACCCTATGATTGAAAGGGGACAACACAAGTTCAGACTACTCTACCTTATTTTCTTCCTTTCTCGGCTGTTACTGTCCCATACTTTCTTTTCAGCAAAGTTCAGCCGACCTGTACATCTCGCCTTGTATTTTCAAGCTACAGCAGGTCAATGGCTACACCCCTAACCTACGCTATACAACGAAGAGACATTGTTCTGATCCAAATCCCCCTCCACCTATATATATACGTATATATCCTCCCAGTCTCTTTCACCTTCCAGCTGAGTAAAACCGAATTTCATTTTTCTTCACTAAAGCAGGTGAAAACTTCACCTCTCCTATTAAAAACTCTGGCGCACTTCCTCTCATTAAAAAAAAAAAAAAAAAAGCAAACGCAAAGATGAAAGGGGGCTGGAGAGGTTGCAGCACAGCAACACATGGGGAAGAGTAGTCCGCATGCGCCATGCAGCAGTTCAGGGAAGGTGGGGACGTGAGTGCTGGTGGTGGCAGGTTCAGGAACTAGTTGCACGTCGGAGTTCGGGAAGGTGGACGTAGACAAGGGGGCACAAGCTGAAGTTGAGTGAACGGTAGTGGTGGAGAGGAGAACGTGATGGTGTGCTGGGGCGTTCATGAAAACGTGAGTGAGCGGAAGGGTGGCTCGTGTAACAGCATGACGGTGGAAGTCAGTATTTGCATGGGGAGTGGGTGCAAATGGGGCGGTGAAATGTGAACAGAAGTGGCCAGTTTCTTTGCTTCAACGTAAGGGTAGTTGATTAAACTAAATAAGGATTAACAAATCTTTAAGTAATGATAGTTTAACAAATTTAGATCCTATGCAGGGTCTTTCGTATGAGGCCAGGAGGATCTGAACGAGGACAAAGGAGCTGAGAAGAAGAAACAATCGGCCACGTATTGGAACGTATCATATTAGTGTTAAATAGTAATTATTAGTTTATAATTAAGGATTTTAATATTGAACGTAAGTGGTGCATGCCTTCTTGAATTGGACAGAACATGCTTTCCAAACAAAGGGGAGTAACCGTATGTTTAGGCAAAGGACGTGAGATGAACAATCAAACTTCTACCCAATGAATCAGGATTGAATGGAGATAAACCGCCGGGTTTAAATGCCTAAAGTAAGTAATTCAAAGAAAAACTTAATTAGGTAATTAAATCAATTTAGGGAAATGTTATTTTAATTGACTTGTATAAATTTATAAATTTTAATTTATGCATATGTTATCAGTTATCAGAATTGGAGCAGACCAGAAATGCCAGGATTGTACGAACAAACATAATATTGTGGAACTAATCTGGACAGTAATGAGGACAACTGAGGATTTCAGTTAAATTAAACACCTGTTTAATTTAACTATAACGGAACGCTACAACGAATGAACTCAAGGTGAGTTAAACTCACTCAGTTACCCTTTTTATATTTTATATAAATTGGGTATTTTTATTTTGTGTGCTCTGCTTGCCAATGGTTGACTGTTTTGCTAGTTGTCTATTTAACTGTTGATTTAACCGACGAAATTAAACTGTGTTTAATTTCAGTGAAATACCAAATCGTTATTTTTAACGATTGGTTCCAATAAAGGTAACCCACCTTGGTTGGTCACGTTTATTTATAAACGTGTTTTAAATGGTTGAATTATTTGAATTGCTTATGGTTGATGTTAAATGGTCGTTATTTAATTTATCAGTTAAACAAAACTGAACCGTCTGGTTTGAGATAACCGTTTTGAATACAGGGAAGAACAGGTTGGAGGGATCCAACCGGATTCCTCAAATGTATTATTTATTTTCATATGCTCATATATGAACTGATCTGTTTGTGTGATTGATTTGATGATTGATTATTGACTGAATATTCAACATCTGTTTGGTTTAAACCAATGGGCGATATTGGTTAAGTGTTTGGCAGAGTATGGCCTTTAAAACCAATCGAGTTATAGATATTGATTCACCGACAGGTGAATCGATAGAGTTGAGGTTATAAAATTTATTTTATAACCAGAGTTAGACTTGAATTATATTAAGTGAATAAAAGTTAATTAAGAAAAATAAATGAATATTTTATTTGTTTAAGACTTTGATTTGTTATGAATTTATTTTGCAAAGCAAATGCTGATGTTAATCGGATTTACCAATTGAAGAATAAGAAATGAATTAAATGGTAAAACCTTGGAAAATTGTTTTGTAAAGAAAACAAATAATTAGAATCTATTTAAATTAATCATATTTCGATTAATTTAAAGCGAGGATTGTTGAAATCGGTTAATGAGATAATCAAGTTTTTGTGTTAATTAAATCGACCGTTGGGAATTAGAATTGTTTATCAAGTTAATGTGTTTTGACTAAAATAGTTAAACGAATATTGTTTGAATATTTAAATAAGGATTTAAAAAGGGGTTTAATATTTAATTTAGTTAATAAAGGGATTAACTACTAAGGTAGTAATGTTTGAAATAAGTTATTATTTTAATTAATGATGAAGTTAGGAATATATTTTAAATGGGAATTCATTTAAAAGTTACCGAATGTGAGATGCAAGCCAATTGAATGGTGAAAGGAAATAAACGTACTCAATTATATGAATTAAGTGAAAGAAGATTTAAGTGGGTAATTGAATATAGTTATTCGAGCTGGAATTAGTCAAACATAGTATTCAAGATGAGTGCCATTTCGTACGACTGCTAGCGTAATTCGCAGGGCTGCAGATAGCCTACGGCGGTCGGATGTTTCCTGAGGGATTCAGGCGTAACCATTGTGATCGCTGTGATCTAGAGTCAAGCGAATGGAATTAAGACGAATGTGAATTAATCAATTAGAGTTATTCAAATATTGTACTTTTGAGTATTTAAAGAATTTGAAATTTCAATTTAACAAAAAGGAAATTAGTTTGTTAAAGGCCAAGGGATGCTGAATACTGAACCAGTGAACTCATTGGAGTGTCATGGTTGATACACTGAATATTTTGATAGTTAAAACACCGACTATCAAATCTGTCCAATACGATTGTTGGTATGGAAAGACCGGGATCGAATTTATATTCGGAAACCATTCCGACCAACAAATACGTGAAGATCTCAGAAGATGTTCGAGATGGAGCATTGAAGACCGTGGACTATCATACACGGAAGAACCACTAATATTCTCTGCCTGGCAAGCAGAGATAAGCTGTGATTCTGTCGTAATTGGAATCTACGGATTGCAAGGACTTCTCGCTACTGATCCATTGGGTGATTCCTATATGGATGCGGTAGGAGAGTGCTTTCGGTTCATCCTGTTCCTGGATGACGTATATGGACGAATGTCTGACAGAGTATTTCCAAAGGATCACGTACGTTGATTTCTTCAAACGTACGATAGTTGTTGGCGGGGAATCGCCGTTCTCTTAGCTTACTGCTAGAGTATTTTTGTGGATATCAATTAGTGATATCTGATGGATTTGACGATGTGGCATTCAAAGTGAATGACGACCAGATGATCAGAAGTTGACTCTGACCTCAAGCCTCATCAACCGGGAAATGACAAAAAAATCGGGCAGGCAGCATGGCTATGTGGGTCGCTCCCATTAGGGTGTATGATCACCTATCTAGAGGAAGTCCTATTTGTTTCTTAAATCTATGTTTCGATGCTGTCCCTCGTCGGGAGACGGTTGCTGATCCCAACCGTCGGTGATATACATTCGATACACTCAAGAGAAATGAGTGGTCGGTCATGTGAGGGCCGGGTTGCAAGAAGTTCTTGTTGAACCCAGTGTATTCGTCTCTAGAGATACACTATCGGCAGGTGGACCCATACCTTGTCAAGTCGGAATCCAATTCCCAATAAGCGCCTGCGGGTTTTGATTGTATACTATATATGTGGAGCGTGAGATGCAAGCGTTCTACTAGATTGCTATCTACTTGTATTTAGACATTATCATAATATCAGACAAGATATTGGTTTCAAAACTGTTTTGGGTTATCGTAAGGTAAAAACCGTCCGTGTTTATGTGTGGATTTGGTCTTACGATTATCCTTTTTCTTTTGAAAGATTTTGAACTCTAAAATCATGATTGGATGATTACCCGTATTACTGTGCGAGTTTTTCTCACTCTGGTTCACCAGACTGACCCGGTGTTTTGTAAATGCTCGGGTTAGGCCGGGTTGTACAGGTTCAGGTTATCGACTGATGTGAAGAGACGAGCTGGAAGAGTCCAGACGTATGATATTACTAGTATTCCGCTGTGTGTTGTATGAGGATAGATTATCACTGTCCAGATGTGTACTCTGATATTGTAAGTATTTTAAAACTTTTAATAAAGATTATTTCTGTATTATATTTTGTTCCGCTGCGATGTGAGACTCTGTGTGGTGTTTCTTCTTCTTCTTCTATTCTAATATTTCTATCTTATCTATTCTCACCCTCTAACTTCTCTCTATAAATGATCTGGAATGTTCGATGTCTGAATGGTCAACATGGTAGTTTGATGTTGATTTTCGGAGTCGAAAATCCCGGTCCATTACAGTGGTATCAGAGCTTAAGGTTAAGTAATTACCTTGGCTCTGTGGCGTGACTCAGTAGAGATGGGGTTAGTAATACCCTAGATTGAGTTTGAGTGTATATATATGAGCGCGTATTTGTAAATTGTTATAAAAACTGTTTATATTGTGTTGGTTGGTTTGTCGAGTAGTTTATGAATTCTGGTCGATACAGTAATGCAAACTGTGTCGATAAGTGTTTCTAAACTCTTGAACAGAATAATTCGACACAGTATGTTTTTGAAAGGGGGTAAATGAAATAATTTTACCCAAATTATATTTTGATATAAAGGAAATATATATGTTGGAAATATCATAATATATATAGTGTGTTGTTTGTTATTATAATCAAATAAGAATATAATTGAAATGGTTATATAAATAGCCCATTAGAATTCGTATTATATAAAAGCAGATTTATTAAATCTGAAATTAAAATCAGAAATGGAATTAAAATTCCCAAAAGTGGGAAAGGTGTTGTAAATAAACTTGGATTGAATATATGAGAATTTTAAAATCCTGGTAGATTTTAAATTGTTTACAAGCCTTGTGGATTTTATTTTGAAATAGATTTCAAAATGAAGGTGTTTAAAATTGGAGTTTTGAAATGATATAGTACTGAACTCACTTTGATAGCTGGGGAATAACTCTGAGGATGCTGGCCACATCATTAGTGTTCATTTCCGAGTTCTAAGTGACGGATTACTACCAAAAATCTTGTTTGAATTGCTTTGAGAAGAACAAGTTGTTTGAATCCTGAAAAGGAATATTTGATTTTTGAAAAAGCTGAACTGTTTAAAAACTCCCAGGAAAATTGTTTGAACAAAGGCAAAAAGAAAATTTAATAGAAATTGTGAAGGCAAATATGAATTGAATTGAAACAAATAAATTGGAAATTGAATCGGGATATAATATATCAAGTAGAATCAGATTTTGAATTATGAGACGGGAATCTGGAATGGTGTTGGACTGGTAAGTTAAGAGTTGATTTTGAGGATGGATGGAAATTGAGTTAAGAATGAGATTCGGCTTGGATGCATGAAGGATTTGATTTTGAGGATGAAATTGGAATTTTGTTTGGGAATGCATTTGCATATGCTGACAGGGCAGCAGATGGAAAGGATTTAAGGATATGCCCGACAAAAAGGTACACGTTTATTTTATATGGATTTGGTGATTTATGAGCCTATTCGGCAAGCCGCTTGGCTGTTTTATTTTCTTTTGGATTGGAGAAGGCCTAGAAAGGCGAGTTGTGGTTCTACCGATTGAGCCGTACAAAGGAGGTGCTGGCGAAATTTTTCGAAAATTTAAAGTGTTAGAAAATTTTCGAGATTTTTGAAAATATTTATTTACAGTATTGAATTGGTTTCTAATTTAATATAAAATTAGATTTGAAATTAATGAGTTTATAACGTTCTTTCTTACCTTAGCAATTTCGAGGACGAAATTATTTTAAGGGGGGAAGAATGTAACGACCCGCATTTTTGGCCGTCAAATATTTAATTTAATTTATTTATTTTAAATATCATATTGGGAATATAATGGAATTTAATATTGAATTCGTTATTAAAACGAAGTTGAACGTTATAATTTATATATAATATAAATCGAGCTTTAAAATGACGTGCAGTTCGTAATATTTGGTTTTGAACTTCAACTGAGGATACAGGATTCAATATAAGTCGGATTTCTGTAAAACAAGACACTTTGGGAGCGTATTGACGATAATTTTCATATGGAAGAGAAAAATCCATATTCCGTGTTATAAATTGCGAGTTATGGCCAAATCAAATTTTGAAATAGTCGCTATGGAAAACCGTTATTTAATTATAGGCCTTTAAAAAAACCATTTTGCAAACGGACTCAGATTTCGACGAAATCAGTTTCATTAGAACCGTATCGCTAAATTATTGTACGGTGGTGAATTGCGTGGAAAACCAATGTCGTATGTGGCCACGGTAGCCGTAAACGCCCGTTCAATTTCTATAGCGCGTATTTAAATAAATAAAAGGGATATTTGGCATAACTTGAGCAGACGATCGAATTAGGCCACGAAACAAGTTCCGTTGAGTTCGTATCGTCGATTAGAGTCAGAATAAGTATATAGTTTGTTATTTTTAGAGACCGGAAAATTTGGTGTTAAAAAGGGTAGTGCGGTGCGCGGTAAAAACAGCCTATCGGGGCAACAGTCTCAGAATGCGACGAAATTAGTGCCGTTGGGTTCGTATCGAAAAGTTATTGTCAGACTTCGCAGTTTCAAGTGGATTTGATTTATCTGGTGACCGTGGAAAAATTAAACGTGTGTTCATTTCTGGTTTCATAAAGGAAATTTTTTCATATGACCTCGGATTTCGACGAAACTTGTCTCATTGGATCCGGAATACCTTTTTACACTAAGTTTGGTTTTAATCAGTTAACAGGAATCAGTTATCATCAATTTTACGGTTAAGTTTCGTTAAACATAAAATAAAAATATATCACCCAACCTAGCTAAGCTAAGTATACATTGACAGAGACGTTGAATTGAAAACACATACAAGGCTGATTGTAAATGGAAAAAACACGGTGCAGACTATACATTTTAGACCCTGCAAACCTGTTGTATGTACACCCGCACATGTTTCTTTCCCTTCATCAAGTTTAACGTACACATGCATGTCTTTTCTTTCCTTATTTCTTTTATATGTGTCAACCAGCTTCACATGTAACAACTGCACCTCCCTACGGTTTTCTTCTGCCCAAATCAGTTAGAGTACATGCAAACCAAATGCAGACCCTATGATTGAAAGGGGACAACACAAGTTCAGACTACTCTACCTTATTTTCTTCCTTTCTCGGCTGTTACTGTCCCATACTTTCTTTTCAGCAAAGTTCAGCCGACCTGTACATCTCGCCTTGTATTTTCAAGCTACAGCAGGTCAATGGCTACACCCCTAACCTACGCTATACAACGAAGAGACATTGTTCTGATCCAAATCCCCCTCCACCTATATATATACGTATATATCCTCCCAGTCTCTTTCACCTTCCAGCTGAGTAAAACCGAATTTCATTTTTCTTCACTAAAGCAGGTGAAAACTTCACCTCTCCTATTAAAAACTCTGGCGCACTTCCTCTCATTAAAAAAAAAAAAAAAAAGCAAACGCAAAGATGAAAGGGGGCTGGAGAGGTTGCAGCACAGCAACACATGGGGAAGAGTAGTCCGCATGCGCCATGCAGCAGTTCAGGGAAGGTGGGGACGTGAGTGCTGGTGGTGGCAGGTTCAGGAACTAGTTGCACGTCGGAGTTCGGGAAGGTGGACGTAGACAAGGGGGCACAAGCTGAAGTTGAGTGAACGGTAGTGGTGGAGAGGAGAACGTGATGGTGTGCTGGGGCGTTCATGAAAACGTGAGTGAGCGGAAGGGTGGCTCGTGTAACAGCATGACGGTGGAAGTCAGTATTTGCATGGGGAGTGGGTGCAAATGGGGCGGTGAAATGTGAACAGAAGTGGCCAGTTTCTTTGCTTCAACGTAAGGGTAGTTGATTAAACTAAATAAGGATTAACAAATCTTTAAGTAATGATAGTTTAACAAATTTAGATCCTATGCAGGGTCTTTCGTATGAGGCCAGGAGGATCTGAACGAGGACAAAGGAGCTGAGAAGAAGAAACAATCGGCCACGTATTGGAACGTATCATATTAGTGTTAAATAGTAATTATTAGTTTATAATTAAGGATTTTAATATTGAACGTAAGTGGTGCATGCCTTCTTGAATTGGACAGAACATGCTTTCCAAACAAAGGGGAGTAACCGTATGTTTAGGCAAAGGACGTGAGATGAACAATCAAACTTCTACCCAATGAATCAGGATTGAATGGAGATAAACCGCCGGGTTTAAATGCCTAAAGTAAGTAATTCAAAGAAAAACTTAATTAGGTAATTAAATCAATTTAGGGAAATGTTATTTTAATTGACTTGTATAAATTTATAAATTTTAATTTATGCATATGTTATCAGTTATCAGAATTGGAGCAGACCAGAAATGCCAGGATTGTACGAACAAACATAATATTGTGGAACTAATCTGGACAGTAATGAGGACAACTGAGGATTTCAGTTAAATTAAACACCTGTTTAATTTAACTATAACGGAACGCTACAACGAATGAACTCAAGGTGAGTTAAACTCACTCAGTTACCCTTTTTATATTTTATATAAATTGGGTATTTTTATTTTGTGTGCTCTGCTTGCCAATGGTTGACTGTTTTGCTAGTTGTCTATTTAACTGTTGATTTAACCGACGAAATTAAACTGTGTTTAATTTCAGTGAAATACCAAATCGTTATTTTTAACGATTGGTTCCAATAAAGGTAACCCACCTTGGTTGGTCACGTTTATTTATAAACGTGTTTTAAATGGTTGAATTATTTGAATTGCTTATGGTTGATGTTAAATGGTCGTTATTTAATTTATCAGTTAAACAAAACTGAACCGTCTGGTTTGAGATAACCGTTTTGAATACAGGGAAGAACAGGTTGGAGGGATCCAACCGGATTCCTCAAATGTATTATTTATTTTCATATGCTCATATATGAACTGATCTGTTTGTGTGATTGATTTGATGATTGATTATTGACTGAATATTCAACATCTGTTTGGTTTAAACCAATGGGCGATATTGGTTAAGTGTTTGGCAGAGTATGGCCTTTAAAACCAATCGAGTTATAGATATTGATTCACCGACAGGTGAATCGATAGAGTTGAGGTTATAAAATTTATTTTATAACCAGAGTTAGACTTGAATTATATTAAGTGAATAAAAGTTAATTAAGAAAAATAAATGAATATTTTATTTGTTTAAGACTTTGATTTGTTATGAATTTATTTTGCAAAGCAAATGCTGATGTTAATCGGATTTACCAATTGAAGAATAAGAAATGAATTAAATGGTAAAACCTTGGAAAATTGTTTTGTAAAGAAAACAAATAATTAGAATCTATTTAAATTAATCATATTTCGATTAATTTAAAGCGAGGATTGTTGAAATCGGTTAATGAGATAATCAAGTTTTTGTGTTAATTAAATCGACCGTTGGGAATTAGAATTGTTTATCAAGTTAATGTGTTTTGACTAAAATAGTTAAACGAATATTGTTTGAATATTTAAATAAGGATTTAAAAAGGGGTTTAATATTTAATTTAGTTAATAAAGGGATTAACTACTAAGGTAGTAATGTTTGAAATAAGTTATTATTTTAATTAATGATGAAGTTAGGAATATATTTTAAATGGGAATTCATTTAAAAGTTACCGAATGTGAGATGCAAGCCAATTGAATGGTGAAAGGAAATAAACGTACTCAATTATATGAATTAAGTGAAAGAAGATTTAAGTGGGTAATTGAATATAGTTATTCGAGCTGGAATTAGTCAAACATAGTATTCAAGATGAGTGCCATTTCGTACGACTGCTAGCGTAATTCGCAGGGCTGCAGATAGCCTACGGCGGTCGGATGTTTCCTGAGGGATTCAGGCGTAACCATTGTGATCGCTGTGATCTAGAGTCAAGCGAATGGAATTAAGACGAATGTGAATTAATCAATTAGAGTTATTCAAATATTGTACTTTTGAGTATTTAAAGAATTTGAAATTTCAATTTAACAAAAAGGAAATTAGTTTGTTAAAGGCCAAGGGATGCTGAATACTGAACCAGTGAACTCATTGGAGTGTCATGGTTGATACACTGAATATTTTGATAGTTAAAACACCGACTATCAAATCTGTCCAATACGATTGTTGGTATGGAAAGACCGGGATCGAATTTATATTCGGAAACCATTCCGACCAACAAATACGTGAAGATCTCAGAAGATGTTCGAGATGGAGCATTGAAGACCGTGGACTATCATACACGGAAGAACCACTAATATTCTCTGCCTGGCAAGCAGAGATAAGCTGTGATTCTGTCGTAATTGGAATCTACGGATTGCAAGGACTTCTCGCTACTGATCCATTGGGTGATTCCTATATGGATGCGGTAGGAGAGTGCTTTCGGTTCATCCTGTTCCTGGATGACGTATATGGACGAATGTCTGACAGAGTATTTCCAAAGGATCACGTACGTTGATTTCTTCAAACGTACGATAGTTGTTGGCGGGGAATCGCCGTTCTCTTAGCTTACTGCTAGAGTATTTTTGTGGATATCAATTAGTGATATCTGATGGATTTGACGATGTGGCATTCAAAGTGAATGACGACCAGATGATCAGAAGTTGACTCTGACCTCAAGCCTCATCAACCGGGAAATGACAAAAAAATCGGGCAGGCAGCATGGCTATGTGGGTCGCTCCCATTAGGGTGTATGATCACCTATCTAGAGGAAGTCCTATTTGTTTCTTAAATCTATGTTTCGATGCTGTCCCTCGTCGGGAGACGGTTGCTGATCCCAACCGTCGGTGATATACATTCGATACACTCAAGAGAAATGAGTGGTCGGTCATGTGAGGGCCGGGTTGCAAGAAGTTCTTGTTGAACCCAGTGTATTCGTCTCTAGAGATACACTATCGGCAGGTGGACCCATACCTTGTCAAGTCGGAATCCAATTCCCAATAAGCGCCTGCGGGTTTTGATTGTATACTATATATGTGGAGCGTGAGATGCAAGCGTTCTACTAGATTGCTATCTACTTGTATTTAGACATTATCATAATATCAGACAAGATATTGGTTTCAAAACTGTTTTGGGTTATCGTAAGGTAAAAACCGTCCGTGTTTATGTGTGGATTTGGTCTTACGATTATCCTTTTTCTTTTGAAAGATTTTGAACTCTAAAATCATGATTGGATGATTACCCGTATTACTGTGCGAGTTTTTCTCACTCTGGTTCACCAGACTGACCCGGTGTTTTGTAAATGCTCGGGTTAGGCCGGGTTGTACAGGTTCAGGTTATCGACTGATGTGAAGAGACGAGCTGGAAGAGTCCAGACGTATGATATTACTAGTATTCCGCTGTGTGTTGTATGAGGATAGATTATCACTGTCCAGATGTGTACTCTGATATTGTAAGTATTTTAAAACTTTTAATAAAGATTATTTCTGTATTATATTTTGTTCCGCTGCGATGTGAGACTCTGTGTGGTGTTTCTTCTTCTTCTTCTATTCTAATATTTCTATCTTATCTATTCTCACCCTCTAACTTCTCTCTATAAATGATCTGGAATGTTCGATGTCTGAATGGTCAACATGGTAGTTTGATGTTGATTTTCGGAGTCGAAAATCCCGGTCCATTACAAGCCTTGTATTCAGGTTTTAGCTGGCTATTTATGGATCGCTGGAGCTGAAGATGGATTCTATCATTTATCTCTTTTTGTGCTGTTCAGCTTCTATTGTATATTATGTTTTGTTTCCGTTGTAGACACTTATGTAAAGCTGAACTATATTTGTACTAAGTATGATCCTGTATACTGTGTAACTCTGATGATTACATTTATCCAGTGTGTTATTTGTTCATTATCTGGTGTATCTATTTATTTCTGTTCTGCTATTATCTGTTTCTGTGTTATATTCCAAAGATTACCCTTAACACCGTCAGTACGGGTTTTGGGGACGTCACAGGATGGCTTGTATCATCTTTTGTGTGGGAGCCGTATATGTCAGTAGCCCATCTTGGTATCAAAAGGGGGACCACGAACTAGGTAGGGGTCAGGGCATGCTTACTGAGATGATTATAAGAGGTTCATCTGAGTGGGGGTGTCGACGGCGCATTTCGTCGGACTCATGTGTGTGCATGAATTCGATTGCTTAGGATAATAAGACGCTTTGACATCAACTGATATAGATGTGCCTCTCGAAAAAAAGGGTTTCCACTTTAGCAAGTGATACATCCTACCGTGGGACCAGCATAGGGTATCTACAGGATAAGGAGTCGATCGATTGGGGTAGTAATTAGGGTAAATTTAGTTTTTCTTGTTTAGGGGCCCGTTATTATTGTTAAGGGTAACACCTGTCATTTCTGTTGGGCTGCTTGTTATTATGGTTGGGGTTAAAACCCGTCACTTGAAGTACACCTAAGTCCACCATCTGTTTTGTTGGGATCATCGTGTTTCTATTGTACTAGTACTGGTGCAGAGAAAAGTACTTGAGAAGCGCGATATATTATGTTCTATTTATTCTATTTATCCTACCCAGTCTGTTATACCTGTCTTTTGATACTGTTATCTCTTCCATCTAGTTTATATGCTTGTCATGATGTTTTACTTATTTATATGCTAAAAATAACCGGACTCGCCAGACTTTATGTCTGACCCGTTTTTTTTCATTTCCTCTCTCTTCCTTTACCCCTAGGTTCTCAGGGTGGGAGCACTTAAGCTTGATTAGGATTCTCTCTTCTGTTTCTGCTTGGAGCTGCTTAGATGTACCGCTTGATTTCCTGTCTACCTTGCTGTGGCTAGTCTTTTTGGGGACTATGCTTTTATATTACTATACTCTGATGATTCTAGTACAAGTCAGATATTTTAACTTGATGTAACAGGTTTTCTGTGCTTCAGACTTATGTTGTAAATGGGTTTTGGACCACGATGTTTTCTATTTGGGAAATAAATTTTCAAATTCCGCTGTTATTCTATATTTTGTGATGTTTATGTTTTTATTTACCTATAATGCTTCACGGAACTTAATGCATTCTGTTAAAGAGTGACACTAACGGAAGTGGGGTGTCACATTTGGTATCAGAGTTGAAGGTTACCAGATCAGATAAAAAAAATTTGAAAATTGTTTTCAATAGGTTTTGAAAGAAAGCATTTTCAAAAGAAAACTCTATTTTGAAAAAAAAACATATTCCCCTAGGCCATGTGAAATATCTATCGACTCTCTATTTGAATCCCTTTTCCTTTTCTTTTCTGCATGTTTGGGAAACCATTTCTTCCCGAGGGCATTACGATACCGACTTGGTTCCGACGTATCTTGAGGCTACATCGCCTTTCAGAGGCCAAGTAGACGCCCCTGCCGCAACTGCAGCTGTTGTTCCTCCTCCTCCTCCACGAGCAGATAATTTCTCCAAGATATGCAAGGATTTCTGTGCTATGGGAGGAAGGCCATTCCGGAGAACTAAGATTTTTGTAGAAGCAAGGAATTGGCTTAAAGAGATGGAGGATTTGTATGGGATTTTTGAGGTTGATGACTATAGGAAGATTCGGTTGCTATCTGGCAACTGAAAGATGAGGCTTCATTTTGGTGGTAAGTGACGCAACAGGGCATCCAATTGAGACTTGGGACGATTTCCGATAGAGATTCAAGATGAAGTTTCTTTCTCAAGCCAAACAAAGTATGCAAATGGAAAGGTTTTTGGCACTTAAGCAAGGAGGCATGTCTGTCAAAGAGTATGTCAATAAGTTTAATCAATTGGTGAGGCTTGGAGCTAGTGAATACCCCGCACAAGAAAGCTTTAAGGTTTGCAAAAGGGTTGCATGAACCCCTCAATGGATTGGTTATGTCTCATACTCCTATGGGAGCAACTTTCGAGAAACTTGTTGATATGGCATTGATGCACGAAGATGATAAAGGTGAAAAGAAAGAGGCTAAGATTGATAAAACATAAAATAAGAAAGTATGGCCCAAGAAAGAACAACATCAAAAGAAAGGCGGAAAGAATGACAAAGCCCGATAAAAGAGGAAATTCCATACTTGTGGACGTGTGGGTCATTTGAGCAAAGATTGCAGAAAAAGGAAGAACGCTTGTTTCCAATGTGGAGAGGTCGGACATCTTTTAAGTACTGCTCGAAGAAGCAAGGACAAGGCCAAAGAACAGGGTCTTCTTGAGGGCAGATGCATGCTCTCGTGGCCAGTGTACCGGATAGAGGTAGGAAAATTTCTATTGAAGGTTTGATTTCTCTTTCCAATCATCTTGTTAGAACTCTTTTTTATTCTGGTGCTTCGCATTCTTTTATATCTGATTCTGTGGTAGAGTCTCTACACCTTAGTACTAGTATGGTTTTGGATCCTGTTGTTGTCTCAAACCCCATTGGAGGTACGGCTCATTTTCCTATGATTTGTCGGGGAATGAGAATATCTGTGTTGGACATCGAGTTTGAGTGTGATGCATACGTGCTTGGTTTCATGGGATATGGATTGATTCTAGGGATGGATTGGCTAGCTATGTATGGTGCCATTCTGGATTGTGAGAGGAGGGTCGTTAGACTTTTGACTTGCCATGGTAGGACCCTCAAGATTTCTTGTGACCCTAAGGGGTCTGTCATGCTTAACTTCCTATAGTAGCTTGATGCATTTATCGATGATTTACAATCAGTACCAGTAGTCTGTGAGTATCCTGATGTTTTTGAGGAGGTTTAGGGCTTACCTCTGAGGCACGAGATTGATTTCTGGATATACTTGGTGGACAATGCAAAGCCAGTTGCATTGTCTGTGCACCGTATGGCTCCGAGAGAAATGAGGGAGCTTAACAAGTAAGTATGGGAGCTACTTGAGAAAGGGTTTATTAGGAGAAGCATATATGAATGTGGTGCTGCAGAAGTATTCACCACTAAGGCGGATGGTTCACTTTGCTTATGCATGGATTACAGGAAGGTGAATAAGCTCACTAATAAAAATAGGCACCCACTTTCGAGGATAGATGATCTGTTTGACCAGCTTGTTGGTGCATCTGTTTTCTCCCAGTTAGACTTGGCCATGGGTTTTCATCGGTTGAGGGAGGCCGATGACAGTATAGACAAGACTGCTTTTAGGACTCCAGATGGTTTACTCGAGTGGCTCGTCATGCCTTTTTGGTTGACGAATGCACCCGCATATTTTGTGGATCTGATGAAAAGGGTGTTTCGGGAGTTTCTAAATAAGTTCATTGTCGTCTTTGTTGATGAAATCTTGATTTTCTCGAAGAGCGAGGACGATCATGCCCTACATTTAAGGGAGGTTTTGAAGCCCTCCGAGCGCATCAACTAAAGGCAAAATTCTCCAAATGTCATTTTTGGTGAAAGGAAGTGAGATTTCTAGGGTATGTGGTCTCTAAGGATGGGACATCAGTGGATCCCGCAAAAGTATTTGCAGCTCTAGATTAGCAGATTCCAAAGAATGCAATGGAGGTGAGGAGTTTTCTTAGTTTAGCGGGCTATTATAGGAAGTTCATTAAGGACTTCACAATGATATCAGCCCTACTAACCAGACTGATGAAGAAGAATTTGACTTTTCTTGGGATATAGACTATAAGGATGCTTTCAGCGATTAAACAGGGCTCTGACAATAGCCCCAATCTTGACTTTGCCTGATGGGAACAAAGTGTTCACAGTATACACTGATGCGTGTGGTACAAGGCTTGGTGCTGTTTTGATGCGATAGGGGAGGGTAGTATGTTATGGAGTTAGATAGTTGAGAGTTCATGAGAAGAACTACCCTACCCATGACTTAGAGTTGGCAACCATTGTATTCACGCTTAATACTTGGCGCCATTATCTACTTGGAGAGAAGTTCGGGTTGTATACTGATCATAAATCTCTCAAGTATTTGCTCTCGCAGAAGGAACACTATTTGAGGCAACAGAGATGGAAGGAGTTCCTTGCGTCCTATGACTTTGAGATTGCTTATACTCCTAGCAAGGGTAATGTGGTGGCGGACAGACTGAGTACGCAAAGGATGACTTTGGGTCCACTATTCGTAGAGAGGCGGAGCTTGGAGTATATATCGACCTTTGATTTTAGGCCATCTACGGATCTTATACCTGGTTTGTTGGCATCCTTAGAGGTGAGACCTACTCTTATGGATCAGATAGGGACTTCGCAGCGAGAGAACCAATAGATAGCATACATCTTGGATAGGCTCAGTAGAGGGGAGACTTCTAGACATCTCAGTAGATATTCTGCGGATGATAGAGGGTCGTCGCGATGAGATGGAAGGCTTTGTGTTCCCCGAGTTGGAAATCTGTTAGACAGTCCTTGAGGAAGCCTATCATTATAGGATGACTATCCATCCAGGCGGTGATAAGATGTATAAAGATACGAAGAGGGTTTTCTTTTGAGCTGGGATGAAGAAAGATGCAGCGGAGTTTGTTTCTCGATGTTTGATTTTCCAGCAAGTCAAAGCTGAGCAAAGGAAGCCCGGTGGTTTACTTCATCCTTTGTAGGTCCCACAGTGGAAGTGGGAGAGCTTCTTTATGGATTTCAATGATGGTTTGCCTAGATCGAGGAAAGGCAACACCAGTATCTGGGTTATAGTTGACAGGCTTACTAAGAGCGCTCATTGCATTCCTGTTAAGAGTAAGAGGATGGCAGCATTGTTGGCAGTAGTCTATCTTCGTGAGATAGTCTGTCTACGTGTAGTACCTTCTAGTATAGTGAGTGATCATAACCCCATATTCACTAGTGAGTTTTGGAGGAGCTTACAGGAGGCATTAGGTATGCATTTGTGATTGAGCATCGCTTATCACCCTCAGACCGATGGGCAGATAGAAAGGGTGAATGGAGTTCTTGAGGATCTTTGAAGACTGTGTATCCTAGACTTCGGAGGGACTTGGGAAGTGCATATTCCATTGCTAGAGTTCGCATACAACAACAGTCATTAATCTAGTATTTTCATGGCACCCTTCGAGGTATTTTATGAACGACCTTGTAGATCATCAACTTGTTGGTGGGAGTCTACAGATAGGCTTCTACTTGTACCTGAGATGATTAGAGAAACTTCAGAGAAGATTGACCTTATTCACAAACGCACGAAGACAGCTCAGGACAGGAAGAAGTCCTATGTATATAAGAGAATAACTAATATTGAGTTTGAGGTGAGAGACATAGTTTTCATCAACGTATCACCTTTAAGGAATGTGGTTCTCTTTGGATCTGTAGGGAAATTGGCACCAAGGTTCGTAGGGCCCTTTCCCATAACAAAAAGGATTGGCCAAATGGCTTATAGGGTGAAGCTATCAGATCGGTTGACGGGTGTTCATGATGTTTCCCATGTTTCTCATTTACGGAAGTGCGTGCATGATACCGTAGAAGTAGTTGAGCTGAGTATGCTTGAGGAAGTAGAGGTGGAACAGGAGGTGACAGTTGGACGAGTTCCTACCTGTATTCTTGGATCATAGGTTAAAAAGCTACGCAATCAAGAGGTCAAGTTAATGAAAATTTAGTGGGGAGATGACCACAAGGATGCAACCTGGGAGACTGAAGACAAGATTAGAACTTTATACCCTTTTTTTTCAAGGGTATGTTCTTAACTTCTTTTCCAAGGCTTTTTTTCGTACTTGCTTCTATCATTCAATATATCCTATCGATTGAATCTTCGACCTTTAGGTAGGGATCCAATGGATGTAAACATGTGTTTGAGACATGTTATGTTTGATGGATGCAAATGTTTACTAGTGGTTGCTCGTGGATGCATACACACACACACACTAGGCACTAGATCGACTCAATCACTCTCATACTGCATATGAATGCGTGTGCATATTTTTCTTTTTATGGATGGAAATGGGTGGATCATCACATTAATGTTGCATTTGGATGGATGGTTGTGCATGCATATAGCATTTACATGATATACTAGGACTATTTGCATATAAGTTGGATTCATGGCACTGACATACATTGCATTAAGGAGGTCGACTGAATCAGTAGACCACCTAATCTTTCACATTAGTATAGGGACATATACACACACCTTTTCATATGTTCATACAAGCATTAGAAATATTTTAAGGACAATGGATGCCTGTGATTGGTGAATGAGTAGATGGATGATGGATGTTAGTATATACATTCTTCTTAACTTAGAGATTACGAGGACGAAATCCTTTAAGTAGGGGAGAATATAAAACCCCGTAATTTTAATGAACACTATAATGATAAACTTAAGTAAATATTGGGAATTAAGTAGAACGGACCGCATCATTGCGTTCGTCTCGGAATTTTGCTTAAGATAGACTCCGAGTTTGCATAAAACGGACATCGTATGAAGAAGTTATTAAGGTTTGAAGTTTGTATACACATAAGTAAAAAATATATATAAACAAGTCCAGAAAATCAAAATCGAAGAGCGGGAAAGGGAGGGAAATCTGTCCGCTAGGGGTCGACCCCATGCCCTATGGGTGTCGACCAATGTGTCGACCACGGGGACGACCCGACCTAAATCTGGAGCAGATCCATTCTGTGAATCGAGACTTGTTTCTTGACCAGATTCTTTGACCGTAGGCTATAAATAGGACCTCATTTCTATTATTATATTCATCAAAACAATGGAGACAACGAGGTGTTGCCCCAACTCAGATTGAATAGCCTATTCTTCTGCAACAACAGCTTATATGTATTCAAGAATCTCTGCTACAACATCAACAATCAATTCTCTATTCTTTAGATCCAATCACGGTGAGTTTATGTTGCTTTTAGATGTAAACATTTAATAAGTAATCCTGACATGTTTATAATTTTGGATCTAAACCTGTGCCTGTTAATAACCTGAATCATATTAAACAGATCTGACATTACTTGTACACCTAATCCTCTGTTTAGTTCTCATATACCTATTCTGTTAGTATGCCTATTTTTGTCATCATATGCCGGTTTTGTTATTATGCCCATTTATGTTCTCTTCTCTCCCTCTTTCCCTTTTTATATTTATAGTCAAGCTCGAGTCTAGGCCTATCATTGAAACATGCGAACGAACGAAATTGGGAATGGTTTGGAATAATAAATTGGGGCACAACTTGTACTGTAAAACACGACTGGGATTTGGGGGCATAATCTATACTGTGACCTAAGACTTTAATTTGGGCATATCGTACATAATGATTTATGAATTGAGGGTAAGGGCATGAAAAACCTGTAATGAACATGAACAATTGTTTAAGAATAAACACGCCTAAATTTACAGTAAACAGAAACTATAACCACACTTAGACATGAGGTTAGATTACACTTATTGTAGAAGTCCTCCCGGAACCGCCCTGCAAATCTAGCATCCACAAGTGGTTAATCTAATGTGAGGGGTCTAGTGCGTAAATGTACACGTAACGGTGCTAAGAAATGAGGTTAAGTCCGACTTGTGGTAGAAGTCTGCCCGGAACCACCGACATATCCAACATCCATAAGTGGCCGACGTAATGTGAGAGGCCTAGTGCATTAACGGACATGAATGGAAAAGTGATAAAACTTGTAATACTTAACCTGTTTAAATCCATGGGGGTTATATGAACCTGTCAAAATTGTGTAAGGGTTAAGTAAACTTGCTTGAATCAATGAGGGGTTAAGTAAATTTGTTAAATCTGTGGGGGTGGGTTATATAAACCCGACAAACTTAACCTGTTTTATATGGTGGGGTTATGCATGCTTATTAAATCTATTAGGCATAACCTATCAAAATCCTAATAGTGGGGATGCAAGCTTAGGGGGTGTCTTGTATCATCTATTGTTTGGGACCCGTATCAATCAGTATCCCATATTAGGGTCAAAATGGGGACTCCGAACTAGGTGGGGGTCAGGGAATGCTTACTGAGCTGATTATAAGAGGTTCATCTGAGTGGGGGTGTTGACGGCGCATTCCGTCAGACTCATGTATATGCATGAATCCGCTTGCTTTGGGTACTAAGACGCTGTGACATCTGTAGATATGGTCGTACCTCTCGAAAAAAAGGGATTACCACTTTAGGAAGTGATACATCCTACTATGAGGCCAGCACAAGGTATCTATAGGATAGGGAGCCGATCAATTGGGGTAGTAATCAGTGTACATCTAGTCTTGCTTTTTTAGGGGCCCATTATTATCGTTGAGGGTAACACCTGTCATTTCTGTTGGGCAGCCTGTTATTATCAATGGGGGTAAAACCCGTCACTAGAAGTACACCTAAGTCTACCATTTGTTTCTGTTGGGATCATCTTGTTTCTATTATACTAGTATTGGTGCAGAGAAAAGTACTTGAGAAGTGCAATATATTATGTTTTGTTTATTCTGTTTATCCTACTCAGGCTGTTATACTTGTCTTTTGATACTGTTATCTCTCTCATCTAGTTTATATGCCTATCATGATGCTTTTACTTATTTATATGCTAAAAGTAACTGGACTCGCTAGACTTTATGTCTGACCCCTTTTTTTCTTTCCTCTCTCTTCCTTCCCCCCTCCCCCTAGGTTCTCAGGATGGGAACACTCAGGCCTGATTAGGATTCTCTCTTCTGTTTCTGCTTGGAGCTTCTTAGATGTACCGCTTGATTTCCTGTCTACCTTATTATGGCTATTCTTTTTGGGGACTATGCTTATATATTACCGTACTTTGATGATTTTAGTACAAGGTAGATATTTTAATTTGATGTAATAGGTTTTCTATACTTTAGACTTATGTTGTAACTGGGTTTTGGACCATGATGTTTTCTATATGGAAAATAAAGTTTTAAATTCCGCTGTTATTTTATATCTATCTTGTGATGTTTTTGTTTCTGTTTACCTATAATGCTTCATGAAACTTAATGCATTCTGTTAAAGAGTGATATTAATGGACGTAAGGTGTCACAGAGGTAGAAGACTATTTTGATCAGGCATACGAGTTCAGATGTGGAAAAATAAAAGCAGATATGGTCGGGTCAAGTTTTGTGGACTGGGAACAAATGGCGAAAGTATTGACTGTTGATCAAAGATTTGGAACGTAATTTAATTTGACCACATAAAATCAGGCCATACAAATTTCATTGGAAACGCATCGAAGAACGGAATATGATGGAACTGATTTGTTTAATTTAACTGTAACCAAACTGCCTCAACGACGAATGGAAAACCAAGTTGAGTACAACTCACTCAGTTCTATCTCGCTTATATTTATATAAGTCGGGTTTATAATTTGTGTACAATATTCGCTAATGATTGATGATTTGATGACTGTTTGCATGGATGCTGAATATTTTTATTCATTGATTAAATTAAACGTTTATTTAATTTAATTGAAATAAATCGTTATTTTAACGATTAGATTACAAATGAGGTAACTTACCTTGTTGGTTATGTTTACAATAATATAAACATATTAAATAAATAATTGGATGCTTGATTGAATGTTATCAATTCATTGTTAATTGTTAAAATGTTTATTTCAGTTTATCGTGAGGAATAAATATATTGTTGTATTGAAATTAAGGTAACCCATTTTGATGCAGGGAAAGACAGGTTGGAGGGAACCAATCGGATTCCTCAAATATGTTGTTTACTATTATGAACCGTTGAATGATTGAACCGATTATTGATTGTTTGTTGTTGTGATTAACAAATGGATAATGTTGGTTGAGTATTAGGCTGCAGATGGCCAAAGAATGAATCGTTTTACAAATATTGATTTACCATAGGTAAATCGACTAAAATGAAGTTGCAAATTTATTTTATAACTTAAATTATATTTTTAAATCTATTATTTTGAATCGAAGTTTATTAAAGAAAAATTGAATATTTATTGTCTACGATCTAGTTGGATAAGTAACCTTAGGAAGCAAAATTTAACAAGTTTAAAAACAAGTAAATTCGAATAATTGAAAGATGAAAGGAAGCTTTGTTGAGACGAAACTAAAATAAGTTTGAATTAAACTTATAAAACATATATAAGGGATTCTATCAAGGTTCGTATAAAATGTTGAAAAGATGTTTTAGAAAGAAATTAGATATGGTTTTACATTAAGAAAAAGTGCTGATATTTAAATGAGGTTTTCCAAAGGGAAGAGTAGGATTTAAAAACCATACTTGAACCGAATAACATATGGATCCATGATATTTATTGAAGGTTGGGTTTTTTGTTAACAAACTTTTATTTATTTTAAAGATAAGAATGTTGTCAAACCCAGGTCCGAGAGGTAAATAAAATACCCTAACTTGGATGACTTCATGATTATCCAAAGAATAATACTAGTTTGATAATGAGGGTGGACAAGGAAAATAAATTTATTATTTCCATCAGGTATAATTATAATCATTTAATTTCAATTTTATTAGTCAAATGAAGTATTTTGAGAATATTCTTATTTTATTATAAGAAGTAAAAAGTTGTATTCCATATATTGAAAGATTTAGAAGTTTGATTTACAAATGGTAAATTAAAGAGGCCAAATGACGTTGTGTACTGAACAAGTAAGTCCATTTAATTTTCATGGTTGAATTTTGACAGTTAAATAACTGACTGTCAAAATCTGACCTATACGACTGTTGGTTTGGAATGATCAAGATCAAATTTATATTCGAAAACCATTCCGACCAACAAATACATAAACGTGGAAGATATCGGATGTTGTTCAATATGGAGCAAATGAAGGCCGTGGAACTTCATAAAGCGGAAGGATTACTTAAAATCTCTGGTTAACTCCCTTGTTTTAAGATGACAAAAAGAATTTATAAAATATGTTTTGTTTTTTTAAATGTTTAACCATAGATATAATGTGATTCTGTCGTGGTTGAAATCTACGGATTGCAAGGACTTCTCACTACTGATCTGTTGGGTGATTCCTCGGATGCGGTAGAAGGGCGCCTTTGGTTCATCTTGTTCTTGGATGACTTGTATGGACAAATGTCTGACAGAGTACTTCCTGATGGTCATGTTCGTTGATTTCTTTAAACTTATTTGGATTAGTGGCGAAGAAGATATCTTCTCTTAGCTTATCATACAGTGTATTTTTGTGGAGTCAATCAGTGATTTGATGGATTTGACGATGTGGCATTCAAATCTAAAAAGGAAAACGTAAGCTTAAGCCTCATCAACCGGGAAATGGCAAAAATCGGGAAGGCAACTTGGCTAGTTGGGTCGCACCTAAGCATGGTGTATTATCACCATCTAGAGAAAATCCTTATTTGATCTTCTTTTACTTCTGTATCTACACAGATTTACGATGGGCCCTTAAACCCGTAGGGTGATAATACATTCGGTCCATTCAAGCTAAATGAGTGATCGGTCATGTGTGGCCAGGTTGCAAGAGGTTCTTGTAGAACCCCAGTATATCCCCTCTAGAGCACACCGATCGGAGGGTGGTCCCATACATTTCCATAGTTGGAATCCAATCTCCAATAAGTTCGCTACCATTTTCAATTATATACTATACATGTAGAGCGTGAGATGCAAGCATTCTGCTATTTGGTTATTTATTTGATATAAACACTATTATAATGTCATTGGATTTCATATCAAAAATTGTTTGGGTTATAGTAAGGTAAAAAACCGTCCATGTTTATGTGTAGGCTAGGCTTACTATTATCCTTTTCTTTTAAAGGGATTTTCTAAAATTAAGCAAATTGGATGTTACCTATAAACTTACGGAGTTTTCTCATGCCGATTCACCAGACTGATATGTGGCGTTTGTAATGCTCGGGTCAGACTGAGTTCTACAGGTTCAGGTTATCAGATGCTGTGAATTCAAAAGCTGAGATGGAGGTGTTCAGGCGTACGATATATATATATACCCTGTTGTGTGTTGTATATGAGGACAAGTTGTTATAACTGTCCAGATGTATTGCTGTACTTTGATAATTGTAAGTATTATTTCAAAGATCTCAATAAAGATTTATTTCTATATTATATTTTGTTCTGCTACGATGTGAGACTTTGAATTCAGCGTTGGCTCTTCTTTTCTATTTTTTCTATCTTATATTTATCTCACCCTCTAACTTCTTTCTTTTATCTTTCTTCTTTTGGATTGACTGTGGTAGTTAAATGTCGGCTTAAATTATGCATAAAAGTGGCATGTTTCAACTTGGTATCAGGGCAATTATTTTAGTAACAACCTTGGCTCAGTAGCATAACTTAGTAGAGAGGGTTAGTAACACCCTAGATATAGTTTGAGTGTATATATGTGTGTGTATATATATATATATATATATATATATATATATGAGAGAGTGTATTTGAAGATTTTATATAGAACTGTTTTTAATTGTGTTGGCTTATCGATTGAGTGTTTAAACTTTTTTGATCAATATGGTTTAGATGAACTTATTGATATGAATTTCTAAACTCTTGGACCAGGACAATTGACACAATATTGTTTTGTAAGGAGGGTAAATGAAATAATTTTGGCAAAAGTTTTTTTTATATAAAAGGATATAATTTTCTCAAATTATTATTGGTTGTTTGATTGGTTGGAATGAAATTTCAAATTGAATTATGAAATGAAATTGAACAAATAAAAAAATTTGATTAAGAATTTAGCATGGAAATATGATTTAACCTGGTTAATTGGAAATAATTTAAGTGCAATTAAATCCAAAATACTTGAGATTTGGGATTTGAATGAGAGATAATTAATTAGAAATCAATCAGATATTAACTGATTGATATTAAAGTATATTAGACCATATTAAAAATTAATATTGAATATTAACTGAATTTAACCAAACCAATTGAATTTAAATGAATAAATTGGTTGTTGATTACTTGGATGATTAAATTGGATTGAATAGAATCCGTTAACAATTTAATAAAGAAGTTAAATGAATTAAAAATAAAAGAATTACAATATAAATTTGAATGGAAACTAAAAGATTTAACCTGTTATTTGTTGCTGGCATTGTAAATTTAGTACAGACTACCAGAACGCTATGGAAATTGGCTTGATTATAGATATTGAAGTACAGGTTGGAAGATAAAGAGTTATTAGTTGCTTTGCTTCGAAAATTGGAATTAAGTTTCCTGACAAATAGGTAAACCTTAATATTATTGTTCGATGATTGATTTTTACCCCTGAGTTGGGTAACCATTTGGCTTTGGTTTTCTTTTGGATATTGGAGGCCCAAAGTAGCAGCTATAGTAGTTCTGATCGAGCTGTACAGAGGAGATGCTGTCCGATTTTTTGAAAATATTTAAAACTTAGAATATTTTTGATAATAAATTCTAAAAGATTATTTTGAAAATAAATAGGTTTGGAGCATTCTTCTTAACTTGTAATTTCGGGGACGAAATCCTTTTAAGATGGAAAAATGTAACGTCCTAGAATTTTGAACATTAACTACGAATGTTCAAATCTGTTTTAAATATTGATTTGATAATATTAGTGGATTTCTATATCGAATTTATTTGGTAAAAATGAAGTTCAAACGTATAAATTTATAAATTAATTAAAGCGAGCTCGAAACGATGCAGTAGTTCATAATATTGAGTTTCGAACTTCATTTGAATATACATGATCCGATATAAGTCAGATTTCATATTATAGATCGTTAGATATGTCCAAATCAAATTTTCAAATAGTCACTGTGGAATTCGTTAATAGACGATAACATTTATTTAATAAAATATTAAGGGTTTATATATGTATATTTGAATATCACTAATCTAAAATATTGTATATTGGCTTATTCCGAAGCTGTATAAAATTTCATTTAAAGCTATATGATAATAATAATTTATTACTATTTAAATAGAATTGTTTTGGATTTAATTATATTTTATCAATATTATATAAGCCTAGAAATAAATTTCTATTCATACAACCTCCGTTTTCGACGAAACATATTTTATTGGAATATATATAGCTAATTATTGCTAGATTTCCAGTTTGGGTCCAATCAGAGTTATTTTCTTCACAGACGCAATTTAAATGTGAACCGATAAATAAATTGAAGTTAAAATAACGCAGTTTTTGCAAATGGAGTCTGATTTCAACGAAACTAATTTCATTGGGACCAGAACTCAAGACGTAACGGTACATCCATTTTTGTCATCTTAGAAGTTTGTGTATATCGGTGCAAATATTGAATGTTCAATGTAAATAATTGTAAATACCAGTGAGATTTAATAACCGTGTAAAATCAACTGTACCAAACCAAATGAAATATAAATATGCCTTCCCCAATTATTCCATTCCAGCATGCACTTACCCAAGTTATGTATTCACGCAGACGAAAATAAGAAAATGGCACATGCAAATTTCCTACCCTCTGATGCCTATCTGAACAAATTAATTTACATGAAAATGTTAAAGCCTACCCATTTGCCAAACCTACCTAGCGAAGTAAAATGCGCAGTTTTTTAATTTTTATTTTGTACAACACCTACCCAACATTTCTTTACATGCCGGACTTATACTTTGAAAACCAAATATCCTATAACAACATGCCTACTTGTACCAACGAGGGACGTTTTTCCTATCCAGAGCAAATTTCCCACCTATATATACACACATGCACACAATTGTCCCTCCTCCTTTCCTTTATATTTTCTTCAGCGAATAGAATATTAGACAAAACAAACGTGTAACGACCCGCATTCTACGCATCATAGGATCGTAGAATATTTATTTCTTTCACATACGAAGTCGTGTGGTCATGTAACTTTGGGGGACGACTATTGGGGTCATTTCCCATGTTCATGATTTTTCCCGATTTTTAAATGACCATTTTACCCCTAGTTATCACTGTTTTGGCCATAACTTTTGACTAGAAAGGAATTTTGACCTGAAACCACTTCCATTGGCTCCGGATGATGGTTTCTCTTTCCGTAGAGTGGTCACAATAGCCAAACGGACTCACCGTTTGGGAGATATGGCTGAAACAAGTTTCAGATGGTGAAAAACAGCTTAATTGGGCTTAAGCGGGTGATTAGCACCTAGGCCCAAGGGGAATTTCGGGTTTAGGGGTATATAGGGGCTGATTAGGGTTAGAAAACATTTCTTTAGACATTTTCCAGCCGCCACTTTCATTCCTCTTGACCTAGCCATGGCCTCCACTCTCTAAATCTCTCTAAAACACCCAAAAATCACTTTCTAATTGAAGATTAGGCTTAGCAAACATCAAATCAAGGAGTATTAGCACGAGAACCGAGGTAGAGCTGCTGTGTAAGATTGGGAACAACGCCAAATCAGAGAATATTTCAGTTTTGGGGTTCTAGTTGTGGCAAAGGTGAGTGATAGCATCATTTTGACACTAATTACGGTTAGTTAAGGGTAATTAGTGAAGATTAGCGAATTTATACACTAATAAATTCTGGAAAAATGTTTAGAAATTAGAAAATAATATTTTATGCCTCTGTTAGAAATTTGGTTCGATTTGATTAAGTTTTGTTAGCCCTACGATTAGTTTTACTTAAACATGCTTAAGGGAAAATAAGGAGCTTTGGCCACTTTTGATCCATTTTGATTCATTTGAGTGATTGTTTGCTGTTGTGGTTGCTATTACATGTTGCTATGACTTTATGGTGTGTTTTGTGATTGCTTAGAAGTGTTAGTTTGGTCAAAAACGCCGTCGAATGGTGAGAAACTGTCGCTGGAACGAAGTGCAGGAATTTATCCGGATCGGATCGCCCCATGCCCACAAACCGACCCGCCTTCTCGAACCGCGCCACATGCCAGAGCTCGGAGCCACGAAGGGAAGACCACGATCTGATCCGATGGCGCGACCCGCTCCGCCGATGGCTGAAGACCCCGATCCGATGATCCGATCTTATCCGTCTCTCGTGAGAATGAGCTACTCCGACCCGAACCGATCCACTTAAGAAGACCACGATCCGAACCGATGTTCCTCCACGACTGAAGGGAAGCGCCATGATCCAGATGGGTAGCTCGACCCGAACCAGTGGGTTGCCACGAACTGACAAGCCCGAACCGACCCGACAAGGCGCCACGAGCTGACGAGGTGCGATCCATATGGTGCGACACGATCCGACCCGAGCGTGAAGGATGATCCGAACCGATCCGAGGTTGAAGGCTACGAGCTGGTGACTGCGAACCGAATCAGGGAGTTACGTACAGAATGAAGACCGATCCGGAGGGTGATGACAGAAACCCGAGATGCAAAGGAAGTCCAAATGAGAAGTTAGAGCTCAAGATTCAGATGGGAATCAACGAGTTCACTTCATGAGTTGGGCTTTGCTGCGGGACGTGTGCCAAGGAGTTATCGACGTCTATAGCTTTGAACCACTATGGTAGGAGGTACGAAGGCGGATTCAGGGCCATTATGGCATCGGTAGAACCAAGGGCTACGACCAATGAAGTGGGTCATTGAAATGTTTGGTCATGACTCCAAGTGTTTGGCTTGGTCACAGCAGGGTTTCTACAAGTCGGGATTCGTCGTTACCTCAGTTTGTCTAGTGTTCCAAAGTGGTAGATGTCGTATACTTTACGCACTGAGTGAGAGATGTGAGGATGGTTGCTATGGATGGTTTGTTTGCTATCATTGTGACATGCACACGCCACCCCCGTATTCTTACACTATTTATTATGGCGCCTTGGAGTATTGTACGGTATGTGGTACTAACTCTTTGGTTGCAGGTCCAGGTTCAGGTATGGTTTAGTATACCTGTTATTATTCTGCTTAGATGCTTATCGCTCATACCAGGCTTTATGTCTGACCCAGAGTTTTATGTCTCTTCTTATTACTCTGGGTGCTCACACGAGCAGACTAGAGACAGGTTAGCTGGTGATGCACGGGTAGATGATCCGGAGACGAGCAGGAGGCTTCCACGTAATATATATAGTATTCTCCCTGTGTTGTTGAAGATCACTGCTTGGGCATTGGTGGTGTATCTCCCATTTTAGCTTTCTTTTGCTTTGAGATAGTTTGAAAGTTGTAATAAGCTGTATTCTGAATTTTCCGCTGCTATGATGTTTAGTTTTGACTTTCAGCTTATGCACTGTCTCTCCTGTTTTATGTCAAGTATGTTATTATTATATTTTATTCCATGCGCTGTGAGACATTCTACAGGTTCCTTGATTAGTTCATTCTCTTCTTTCTTTTCTCATGACAACCGTCCCGTGCTAGTTGGGCATGTGTACAGCGCACTTCCGGAGGAAATGCAGGCTGGTGTGGGGCGGACCGTCACACTTGGTATCAGAGCTCTAGGTTGCGTAGTTAACCTAGGGAAGTTATCAGGGAGAGATAATATACGTATACGAGAGAGCGTATTTGTGATTACTTTGGTTTTTAAAAGCTATATATATATATACTATTTACTATTATAAGGATGAAGTCGTACTGCACTAGCACCACTATGGAGTCGTTAATCGTTTCCTTTTTCAGATTGACGATGAGCCGATATACTAGAGGTGCTGGTAGAGGAGCCAATAATGGGAATGCTGCTGACATGAGGACGATGTTTACTGACCTCATGAGAGAGATGCTTAGAGATGTGCAGAGGGCAGCTCCCAATGGTGGAAATGGTGGTGGTCCAATAGTGCAGGCGCCAAGAGTCGACTTCGCCAAGCTGAATAAGGATTATGCTAGTCTTGGTGGGAAGCCGTTTCACGGAACGGAGTCGGCCACGGATGTTCAAGATTGATTGGATAGTTGCGAACGTATCTTCGAAGATTTGGGTATCGAGGATGCGATGAAGAGGAAGCTAGCGTCCCGTCAGCTGCAAGGGCGGGCAATGAATTGGTGGAATGCTATAAAAGCAGCTACTCCCGAAGATCAAATTACTTGGGAGCAGTTTAAAGCTCGCTTTAGCGAGAAGTTCATTCCAGCTGCTCAGAAGTCAGTGCTGTTTAAGAAATTCTTGGAGCTCAAGCAGAATGGCAGGGCTGTCTCCGAGTATATTGCCGAATTTGACACTTTGTCAAAATATGGGTTATCTCTTATTGATACTACCGAGAAAAAGAATGAGAAATTCATAACCGGTTTGGACCAGTACTTGGGGGAAAGACTTATTAACCACATCGATGAGTCGTTTGAGTCGATTGTGGGGAAAGCGTTAAGATCGGAAAGTCTCTACCCTAAGCCGAAGACTGAGGCTGCATCCGCAGATGAGCCAAAGCCACAAGCAAGTGGTGGAGGCAAGGGTGGATCCCAGAATAAGAGAAAGCAGAATCAGACTAAGGATGGCCAGAAGAAAAAGAATAAGCAAGATGTGGAGTGCTTCAGCTGTGGTAAGAAGGGCCATTATGCTAGTAATTGTCGGGCCAAGCCAGCAGATAGGAAGTGCTTCAACTGTGGCCAAATGGGACATCACAAGGACAAGTGTTCACAGCCTCCTAAGGAAAAGCAAATGGTGAAAGCATATGCTCTTAATGCTATTCCTTCTTCGTCGAATGCCCCAACAGCGGCGGAGAAGGGAAAGAATGTCGTCATTCAAGGTATGCTTTCTGTTTATGATGTTCCTATTAGAGTTTTGTTTGATACCGGAGCTTCCAGTTCTTTCATATCTAGTGACCTGGTAGATAGGTTGGGATTGGAGCCCGAGATAGTCGATAGACCTTTCGTGGTGATGAACCCGATTGGTGGTTCGACTAGCCTTAGCATGATTTGTCGTAATGTGGTCTTATCGAGTCATGGATGCATGTTTGTTTGTGATTGCTTTGTTTTGGGCTTTACTGGGTTTGGCATTATTTTGGGAGTAGATTGGCTCCGAAGATACGGGGTGGTGGTAGACTGTGAGGGCTTTTTGGTGACAGCTAGAGCGGATGATGGGCGGAGGATAGTGTTTGGTGGTCTACCCAGTGAGGGGGTGTTGGCTAGTTTTCTAAACTCCCTCGACATTCCGCATAGTGAGTTGTCAGGTTTGCCCGTGGTTGGCCAGTATCCGGATGTTTTCGAAGAAGTGACCGGACTTCCACCACACCGAGAGATTGAGTTCCGTATTGATTTGGTGAAAGATGCCAGGCCTATAGTGATGCCACTTCGTCGTATGGCGCCAAGAGAGCAGCGAGAGCTCGAGGTGCAAGTCAGCGATCTTTTGAAGAAGGGATTTATCAGAAGGAGTGTTTCTGAATGGGGAGCACCAGTTGTGTTTGCTACCAAGGCGGATGGTTCCCTTCGTTTGTGTGTAGACTACCGCGAGTTGAATAAAGTGACGAGGAAGAACAAGTATCCTCTACCGCGGATAGATGATTTGTTCGATCAGTTGAGTGGCGCGAGAGTATTTTCTCAGTTGGATCTCGCGACAGGTTTTCATCAGCTTAGAGTGGAAGCTGAGAGTATAGCTAAAACGGCATTTCGGACGCCGTCTGGGTTTTATGAGTGGTTGGTCATGCCATTCGGGCTGACCAATGCCCCAGCATATTTTGTGGATCTTATGAATAGGGTATTCAGAGATCAGTTGAATAAGTTTGTCCTTGTGTTCGTTGATGATATTTTGGTCTACTCGAGGACAGAGGAAGAACACAAGGAACATTTAAGGATGGTGATGGAGGTGTTGAGAAAACACCAATTGAAAGCAAAGTTTTCTAAGTGTCACTTCTGGAAGAGGGAAGTGAGGTTCTTGGGCCATGTTGTATCAGAGAGTGGTATTGCCGTGGACCCAGCAAAGGTGGCTACGGTACAAGATTGGCCTACGCCCAAGAATGCAACAGATGTAAGAAGTTTCTTGGGGTTAGCGGGATATTATCGTAAGTTTATCCAAGGTTTCTCCAAGATAGCAGCACCATTGACTCAGTTGACAAAGAAGAATCAAGCTTTTGTCTGGGATGAAAGGTGCGAGAATGCATTCAAGAGTCTAAAGGACAAGTTGACAAGCGCACCAGTGTTAGTCATTCCTAAGGGGGATGAAGAGATGACGGTATACACAGACGCCTGTGGTACCGGACTGGGTGCTGTATTGATGCAAGGCGGTAGGGTTGTAGCTTACGCAAGTCGGCAATTGAAACCGCACGAGAGAAGATACCCTACCCATGATTTAGAATTGGCAGCAATCGTGTTCGCGTTAAAGATGTGGAGACACTATCTCTTGGGAGAAAGATTTGAGCTGTTTACAGATCATAAGTCGTTAAAGTATCTCTTCTCTCAGAAAGATCTGAATCTCCGTCAGCAGAGATGGTTAGAGTTCTTAGCTTCCTATGATTTTGACATCGCATACACCCCAGGAAAGGGCAATGCGGTGGCTGATGCATTGAGCAGAAGACATGCCAGCTTAGGGGCTATGTTCTTTGAATGGAAGCAACTGGAGTTTATCGCGGGGTTTGATTTCAGACCAAAGTGCGAATTGGATCCAGAAATGTTAGCAAGTTTGACGATCAGACCCACTTTGATTGAGCGGATCGGCTCTAGTCAGAGGGACGATCCTAACCTATTGGAAATCATCTCCAAGTTAGAGATGGGTATCGATGAGGAGATGAACAAGTATGGGCTTGATCGAGATAGATGGCTTAGAAAGAATGGAAAGCTTGTTGTACCCAATGTCAATGGATTGAGGGATGAAATGCTTAGAGAATGTCATCACTCAAAGCTGACTATACACCCCGGTGGTAACAAGATGTATCGAGATATGAAGCAGACTTACTACTGGGAAGGAATGAAAAGAGACGTTGGGAAGTTTATATCCAAATGCATGAATTGCCAGCTAGTTAAAGCCGAGCAAAAGAAGCCTAGTGGGTTGTTACAGCCCTTAGAAATTCCCGAATGGAAATGGGAGCAAGTCTCGATGGATTTCATCGATGGTTTACCAAGAACTAGATCGGGATATGACAGCATTTGGGTAATTGTAGATCGACTGACTAAAAGTGCAAGGTTTATACCAGTCAAATTGACCAGAACGGCAGCTAAGTTAGCAGAATTGTATATGAAGTGGGTAGTGAGATTTCATGGAGTACCCAAAAGCATTGTGAGTGACCGAGACCCGTTGTTCACTAGTGAGTTTTGGAATAGCTTACAAGAGGCTCTAGGGTCAGAGTTACATCTCAGTACCGCATATCATCCTCAGACCGACGGTCAGACGGAGAGGGTGAACCGTATTTTGGAAGATCTCTTGAGAGCATGTATATTGGATTTTGGTGGATCATGGGATGACCATTTGCATCTAGTAGAGTTTGCATATAATAATAGCTACCAATCCAGTATCGGTATGGCTCTGTTTGAAGCTTTGTACGGAAGACCGTGCAACTCACCATCATGTTGGATAGAGACTGGCGAGAAGTTTATGCTTGGACCAGATGTGGTGAGGGAAACTTCAGATAAAATCAAGACCATTCAACAATGAATGAAGGCTGCCCAAGATAGGCAGAAGAGTTATGCTGATAAGAGGAGGAGAGACTTAAAATTCTCCGTTGGCGACTTGGTGTTTGTCAAGATTTCTCCGTTGAAGAGCGTAATACGATTTGGCAGGAGAGGCAAGTTGGCACCAAGATTTGTTGGCCCATTCCCTGTTCTTGAACTAGTCGGGAATTTGGCATACAGAATTGACTTACCGGAGAAGATGGCGGGAGTTCACGACGTATTTCATGTTTCCCAACTAAGGAAGTTCGTTCACGACTCAGATATGACTATTTCACCTGATCAGTTAGAGGACTTCGAAGTAGAACCCGAGGCGGTTGGGAACCGCAAGCCGGCCCGTATTGTCGAGCACGACATGAAGCAACTTCGAAGGAAGGCGGTGAAGCTAGTCAAGGTACAGTGGAGCGAGGACGAGAATGATTGTACTTGGGAGACAGAGGAGAACATTAGGAAGTCACACCCAGAACTCTTTGCCTGGTAAGATTTTGACTTCGATTTAGTTTTCCGCATGGTAGGATAGGCTTGTTCGCTTGTTTTGCATGATTGATTGTTGTATGTGGTTGTTAGGCGTGCGGGATCCTTTGTATGTTTTGGGTTAAGGAATTTCGGGGGCGAAATTTCTTAAGGGGGGGAGAGTGTAACGACCCGCATTCTATGCATCATAGGATCGTAGAATATTTATTTCTTTCACATACGAAGTCGTGTGGTCATGTAACTTTGGGGGACGACTATTGGGGTCATTTCCCATGTTCATGATTTTTCCCGATTTTTAAATGACCATTTTACCCCTAGTTATCACTGTTTTGGCCATAACTTTTGACTGGAAAGGAATTTTGACCTGAAACCACTTCCATTGGCTCCGGATGATGGTTTCTCTTTCCGTAGAGTGGTCACAATAGCCAAACGGACTCACCGTTTGGGAGATATGGCTGAAACAAGTTTCAGATGGTGAAAAACAGCTTAATTGGGCTTAAGCGGGTGATTAGCACCTAGGCCCAAGGGGAATTTCGGGTTTAGGGGTATATAGGGGCTGATTAGGGTTAGAAAATATTTCTTTAGACATTTTCCAGCCGCCACTTTCATTCCTCTTGACCTAGCCATGGCCTCCACTCTCTAAATCTCTCTAAAACACCCAAAAATCACTTTCTAATTGAAGATTAGGCTTAGCAAACATCAAATCAAGGAGTATTAGCACGAGAACCGAGGTAGAGCTGCTGTGTAAGATTGGGAACAACGCCAAATCAGAGAATATTTCAGTTTTGGGGTTCTAGTTGTGGCAAAGGTAAGTGATAGCATCATTTTGACACTAATTACGGTTAGTTAAGGGTAATTAGTGAAGATTAGCGAATTTATACACTAATAAATTCTGGAAAAATGTTTAGAAATTCGAAAATAATATTTTATGCCTCTGTTAGAAATTTGGTTCGATTTGATTAAGTTTTGTTAGCCCTACGATTAGTTTTACTTAAACATGCTTAAGGGAAAATAAGGAGCTTTGGCCACTTTTGATCCATTTTGATTCATTTGAGTGATTGTTTGCTGTTGTGGTTGCTATTACATGTTGCTATGACTTTATGGTGTGTTTTGTGATTGCTTAGAAGTGTTAGTTTGGTCAAAAACGCCGTCGAATGGCGAGAAACTGTCGCTGGAACGAAGTGCAGGAATTTATCCGGATCGGATCGCCCCATGCCCACGAACCGACCCGCCTTCTCGAACCGCGCCACATGCCAGAGCTCGGAGCCACGAAGGGAAGACCACGATCTGATCCGATGGCGCGACCCGCTCCGCCGATGGCTGAAGACCCCGATCCGATGATCCGATCCGATCCGTCTCTCGTGAGAATGAGCTACTCCGACCCGAACCGATCCACTTAAGAAGACCACGATCCGAACCGATGTTCCTCCACGACTGAAGGGAAGCGCCATGATCCAGATGGATAGCTCGACCCGAACCAGTGGGTTGCCACGAACTGACAAGCCCGAACCGACCCGACAAGGCGCCACGAGCTGACGAGGTGCGATCCATATGGTGCGACATGATCCGACCCGAGCGTGAAGGATGATCCGAACCGATCCGAGGTTGAAGGCTACGAGCTGGTGACTGCGAACCGAATCAGGGAGTTACGTACAGAATGAAGACCGATCCGGAGGGTGATGACAGAAACCCGAGATGTAAAGGAAGTCCAAATGAGAAGTTAGAGCTCAAGATTCAGATGGGAATCAACGAGTTCACTTCATGAGTTGGGCTTTGCTGCGGGACGTGTGCCAAGGAGTTATCGACGTCTATAGCTTTGAACCACTATGGTAGGAGGTATGAAGGCGGATTCAGGGCCATTATGGCATCGGTAGAACCAAGGGCTACGACCAATGAAGTGGGTCATTGAAATGTTTGGTCATGACTCCAAGTGTTTGGCTTGGTCACAGCAGGGTTTCTACAAGTCGGGATTCGTCGTTACCTCAGTTTGTCTAGTGTTCCAAAGTGGTAGATGTCGTATACTTTACGCACTGAGTGAGAGATGTGAGGATGGTTGCTATGGATGGTTTGTTTGCTATCATTGTGACATGCACACCCCACCCCCGTATTCTTACACTATTTATTATGGCGCCTTGGAGTATTGTACGGTATGTGGTACTAACTCTTTGGTTGCAGGTCCAGGTTCAGGTATGGTTTAGTATACCTGTTATTATTCTGCTTAGATGCTTATCGCTCATACCAGGCTTTATGTCGGACCCAGAGTTTGATGTCTCTTCTTATTACTCTGGGTGCTCACACGAGCAGACTAGAGACAGGTTAGCTGGTGATGCACGGGTAGATGATCCGGAGACAAGCAGGAGGCTTCCACGTAATATATATAGTATTCTCCCTGTGTTGTTGAAGATCACTGCTTGGGCATTGGTGGTGTATCTCCCATTTTAGCTTTCTTTTGCTTTGAGACAGTTTGAAAGTTGTAATAAGCTGTATTCTGAATTTTCCGCTGCTATGATGTTTAGTTTTGACTTTCAGCTTATGCACTGTCTCTCCTGTTTTATGTCAAGTATGTTATTATTATATTTTATTCCATGCGCTGTGAGACATTCTACAGGTTCCTTGATTAGTTCATTCTCTTCTTTCTTTTCTCATGACGACCGTCCCGTGCTAGTTGGGCATGTGTACAGCGCACTTCCGGAGGAAATGCAGGCTGGTGCGGGGCGGACCGTCACAAAACGTTAGAACCCTTCCCATCTTCTTCACCAAAAATCTCTGAGTCCATTCATCTTTAGGAAATGCATTCTACTACAAAAAGGTTAAGGGTTTCAAGATCTAGAGGATGATCTGCCAAGATCGGATTTCGATCATCGTGGTGGTCGCTGTCGACCATGGAAAGCTTGGCGGTTATTGAGGAACTGGTGACATTTTGGCCGAAGGACGTGCAAGCATAGGCGTTTGTTCCGATGGTGTCAGATGGTCATTCGGGCGACGGTGGAGGTGGCACGGTTCGATGTAGTGATGGCAACGTGCTTTAGTTCTTGAAACGAATAGAAAATGGGTAGTTGGGTTAATATTCGTTATAACATGAATCGGCAGTTAACAATATTGGATCGGGCAAAAACATAAAGCAGCGTGGGTGTTGAAGAAAAACAGAGAAGGGCGAGTTTGAACATGATGGCGCGGTGAAGAAACAGTGGAGAAGGAAATATGGAGGGAGGAGCAGAGCATTGACTGAAGGCGTCGTTGCGGGGTTCTCTGATCATTGGGGCTGCTGGTGGCAGACCGGTGGAGCAACAGAGAGTGGAGTGTGCGGATAAAGCTATGGCGGCAATGGAGTGAGGTGCGAACCGGGTATCGTGCATGGCGAACATGAATAAGTTATAGGGTGGGGAAGAAAATGAAGGTGTGATGGTTTCGTGAATATATGATACGTTTCAAAAACATGTATATGGGGAAGGCAAAAATACAGTAAGAAGATGGTAGCAGCTAGTTGTGTATATATCGTGGAGAAGGAATTATAAACTGGGGAACGAGGGAATAAACATGGTGGCCTCAGTTTAAATTTTAATGTAGTGTGGAAGAGGTAGTTGTGATGGGAAGTGGCGGCAATGGTGCTTGTTTGGTTATAGGAGCCGTGGGTTATAAGTGAACGCGAAGGAGAAGAAAGGAATAAGAGGTGGGTTCGTTATTTTTTTTTGGTAGAAAGTTTTATTCGGGCATGGATTTGTGAAACTGTATTCTGGACTTCAGCCCAAACAAAAAAATAAAAATAAAATACAAAGTGGCCTGAATAAAATGTGAGGCATGAGACTACTTTGATCAGGCGTACGGGTTCAGACGTGGAAAAATAAATGCAGATGGGGTCGGGTCAAGTTTTGTGGACTGGGAACAAATGGAAAAAGTATCAGCTGTTGATCAAAGATTTGGAACGTAATTTAAATTGACCACATAAAATTAGGCCAAACAAATTTCACTTGAAATGTATAAAAGAACGAAATATGATAGAACTGTTTTGGATAAGGACGGAAATAGCTGAAGTTTACGGTTAAATTAAACAACTATTTAATTTAACTGTAACCAAACCGCCGACGAATGGAAAACCAAGGTGAGTACAACTCACCCAGTTCTATCCCGCTTATATTTATTAAAGTCGGGTTTTTAATCTGTGTGCAATATTTGCTAATGATTGATGATTTGATGACTATTTGCATCAATGTTGAATATTTTTATTCATTGATTAAATTAAATGTTTGTTTAATTTAATTGAAACAAATCATTATTTTAACGATTAGATTCCAAACGAGGTATCTTACTTTGTTGGTTACATTTATAATAATATAAACGTATTAAATAAATAATTGGATGCTTGATTGAATGTTATTAATTTATTGTTAATTGTTAAACTATTTATTTTTGTTTATCGTGAAGAATAAATATATTGTTGTATTGAAATTAATGAAACCCATTTTAAAGCAGGGAAGGACAAGTTGGATCTCCAACCAGATTCCTCAAATATGTTGTTTACTATCATGAACTGATTGTTGATTGTTTGTTGTTGTGATTAATCAATGGATAATGTTGGTTGAGTAATTGGCAGCAGATGGCCAAAGAATGAATCATTTTACAAATATTGGTTTACCGTCAGGTAAAGTGACTGAAATGAAGTTATAAATTTATTTTATAACTGAAATTAGATTTTTAAATCTATTATTTTGAATCAAAGTTTATTAAAGAAAAATTGAATATTTATTATCTACGATCTAATTGGATAAGTAACCTTAGAAAGCAAATTTTAACAAGTTTATAAACAAGTAAATTCGAATAATTGAAATATGAAAGGAAGCTTTGTTGAGACGAAACTAAAATAAGTTTGAATTAAACTTATAAAAATTAATAAGGGAATCCAACAAGGCTCGTATAAAATATTGAAAAGATGTTTTAGAAAGAGAATAGATATGGTTTTAAATTAAGAAAATGTGCTGAGATTTAAATGAGGTTTTTCAAATGGAAGAGTATGGTTTTAAAAACCATATTTAAACCGAATAGCATACAGAATTTTCATGATATTTATTGAAGATTGGGTTTTTGTTAACAAATTTTTATTTATTCTAAAGATAAGAATGTTGTCAAACCAAGGCCTGAGAGGTAACTAAATTACCCCAACTTGGATGACTTCATAATTATCCAAATAATAGTACTAGTTTGGTAACAAGGGTGGATGAGGAAAACAAATCTATTATTTCCATTAAGGATAATTATAATCATTTAATTTCAAGTTTATTAGTCAAATGAAGTATTTTGAGAATATTCTTATTTCATTATAAGAAGTAAAAAGCTGTATTCCATATATTGAAAGATTTAGAAGTTTGATTTACGAATGGTAAATTAAAGAGGCCAAGTGATGTTGTGTACTGAACTAGTAAGTCCACTTAATTTTCATAGTTGAATGTTGTCTGTTTTGATAGTTAAATAACCGACTATCAAAAGCTGACCTGTATGATTGGTTGTAGGGAAGGACTGGGGTCGGATTTATGTTCGAAAACCATTCCGACCAACAAATATGTAAAGGTGGAAGATATCAGATGTTGTAAAAGATGGAGCAAATAAAGACCGCGGATATTCAAGAAGCGGAAGGATTACTTAAAATCTCTGGTTAACTCCCCTTGTTTTAAAATGATAAAAAGAATCTATAAAATATGTTTTATTTAAATGTCTAACCAAAGGTATACTGTGATTCTTTCATGGTTGTAATCTAAGGATTGCAAGGACTTGTCGCTACTAATCTACTGGGTGATTCCTCGGCTGCGGTAGGAGGGTGCCTTTGGTTCATTATATTCCTGGATGACTTGTATGGACGAATGTCTAACAATGTACTTCTTGATGGTCGCGTACGTTGATTTCTTCAAACGTGTTTGGATTGGTGGCGGAGAAGATATCTTCTTTTAACTTATCATTCAGGGTATTTTTGTAGACGTCAATCAGTAATTTTGATGGATTTGACGATGTAGCATTCAATGTGATGTTCTAAAAAGGAAAACGTAACCTCAAGCCTCATCAACTGGGAAATGACAAAAATCGGACAGGCAACATGACTAGTTGGGTCGCACGCAAGCAGGATGTACTGTCACCATCTAGAGAAAATCCTTATTTGTTCTTCTATCCCTTCTGTATCTCCACAGATGTACGATGGTCCCTTAAAACCATAGGGTGATAATACATTCAGTCCACTCAAGCTAAATGAGTGACCAGTCATGTATGGCCGGGTTGTAAGATGTTCTTGTTGAACCCTAGTGTATCCCCTCTAGAGTACACTGATCGGAAGGTGGCTCCATACCTTGTCATAGTTGGAATCCAATCTCCATTAAACGCCCTATGGTTTTTTATTATATACTATGCATGTGGAGCGTGATATGTAAGCATTATGCTATTTGTTTATTTATTTGATATAGACACTATTATAATACCATTGGATTTCATATCAAAAAATGGTTTGGATTATAGTAAGGTAAAAGCTGCCCATGTTTATATGTGAGCTGGTCTTACTATCATCCTTTTCTTTCAAAGAGATTTTCTAAAAAAATTCAAATTGGATGTTACCTGTAAACTTAGTGAGTTTTCTCATGTTGGTTCACCAGATTGATCCATGGCGTTTGTAATGCTTGGGTCTGACCGAATCTACAGGATTAGGTTATCGGACGTTCTGAAGTCCAGAGATGAGCATGAGGTGTAACACCTCGTATTTTCTGTAAACATAAAGTAACAAAACAAAGTATACTTAATTTTTAAAAGAAGACTTAAGGGAAACAGTTATGTCATTGCGTTCAGCTCGGAATTATGCTTGAGATAGAGTCCGAGTTTGCGTAATTCGGACTTCGTATGAAGAAGTTATGGCACTTATAAGTTTCAGGAATTTAAAATAAAAACCAGCCCAAATTCAAAATTTAAAAGTTCAAAATTCAAAACACACACCCGGGCTGGGCGAGAAATTTCCAGCCCAGGACCCAGGTCGACCAAGGGGTCGACCTGGGTCGCATAGGTCGACCAGGGGGTCGACCTCCCCTATTTCCAGATCCGTGGACATGTTCGTTTTTCTGCATTCGGACACCCGTTCTGACCAGTTTCGTTGATCCCTATGCTATATAAACACCCCTAAGGCTACAATTTTCTCTACATAACTTCGTTACGCCTATACTCTTCCCTTATTCATATTAAAATAAATCAATGGCGCCGCTACTCTACTGAAACCTAAACTAGAACTAGTGCTCCTTCTTCTTCCAATCAGAATAGGATTAAAAGAGAACAACTACAACCCCTTTTTCTTTTAACATCCAACCAAGGTGAGTACAGTTATTTTCAGATATGAAATTTAATTATAATCTTGACGGTTATAAATCTAAATCTGAGATTATGCATATTCTTGTTTATCAGATCTGTTTTTCTGTGTAGATCTATCTTACTAATATTATAGTAACCATTCTGTATCTCTTCCTTCCTTCTGTTCTATAGCCAGACTATCACGAGCCTGAGCCAAATCTCATAAGAGATTGACGCACAAACGCTAAATTTGGGGAAAATAGTGAATGATGCATAATTAGACATGACTGATTTGTGATTGATTTTAGAAAAGAACATATGTTGTAATTTAAGATCTGGATCTGGGCATACTATACATGATAGTCTGTGATTTGGAAGAAGGAGAACTATTGTATATATGACTTAGGCGTAAAGGTCTATATTATAATAGGATAACTATTAAATGTGAATACGCCTAAATGGGGATTTTTGGATATTTGGCATACCTTGAAATCAAAGGCTATAATTTGGCATAATTCGTATTATATATCATGATTTGGGTTTTGGGAGAATTTTCTGTACTATGTAAATTTAACTAAAATTTGGGGCATTTGTTATATTGTGAATTATGACCATAATTTAGGCATGTAAAACTAGGCTTAATTTTACGATTAGGCGAGATATGTCAATGGAACTTTAGGGGATGATTAAATCTGTTAAATTTCCTAATTTGCTAAATCTGTTGAAAACTAAATACGGTAATATAGGGTATGAAAATCTGTAGGCTCGATCAAAAATTGAGCAAAACATGTTAATAAAACTTTGGATAATCTGCTGTAATTTGTAAAGAAGTTAATTTGTTTAATTGGCATAATTATTCTGATATTGGAAAAATCTATGAATGAATACTTCAGCTAAAATAAGAATGCTGAGACACGAGGTTAGACCCTGTTTGCGGTAGACGCCTGCCCGGACCCAACCGGCTGAACCAACAACCGTAAACTGTTAGTCTAATGTGAGAGGTCGTAAGCATAGTTAAAAGATGCTTAGACACGAGGTTAGATCTGTCTTGTGGCAGAAGTCTGCCCAGAACCGCCTGGCACATCCAGCTGCCACAAGCTACTGGCCTAATGTGAGAGGTCTGTGCATTAGTGATTAATTAATGCAAATCCAGGCTAAATATGAAGCCTAAAACGTGTTGGGTGGATAAGGTTTAATCAACTGGGCGGATGAATCTAATAAACCCGTTTCGTAAATCTGTAGGCCCAATACAAAGTTAGGTAAAACAATCTGTAAGTCTGTTAATCTGTATATCTGATCCGTTAGTCTGAAAACTTGTTAACCTGTATGTCTGATCTAAGAACTGGTTAATCTGAACTGTGTACATCTGAAATCTGTAAGCAAGTTAATATGAAATTTGTTAGTCTGGGGACACAAGGTTAGGAGGGGTAATTACTTATGTCATCTGTTGTATGGGACCCATATTAGTCAATAACCCTTTTCTGGTATCAAAACTATGACCCAACACTAGGAGGGGTCCGGGGCACGCTTACTGAACTAATTGTAAGAGGTTCACTCTGATAATGGCGAGGGGTGTTGATGGCGCATTCCAACTGGGTCATGTGCGTGCATGGATCTGGTCTTCTCTGAGGATGTAAGACACTATGAACTCTGTAAATAGGTCTGTGTCTATAGGTTGCCATTTTAGGGAATGATACACCCGTCTGTGGGGCCGACACAGGGTATTTATGTATTAAGGAGCCAATCGCTTGGGGTAGAATTTAGGGTACACCTAGTTCTATTTGTTTCTGTTTCTGTACCTTTTGCCTCTGTTGGGTGGTAAAGACCCATTAGTTAGGGTGGTAAAGGCCAATTATTAGCATTCTGTTTCTGTACCTTCTATCTCTGTTGGGGTGGTAAAGGCCCATTAATTAGGTGGTAAAGGCCCATTATTAGCATTCTATTTCTGTACCTTCTGTCTTAGTTGGGGTGGTAAAGGCACATACTAGCATTCTGTTTCTGTAGAGATTATTCTGTTTCTGTTTCTGCTTCAATTTAGACAGTAGGGTAATACCTAATCCTGTTATACTAAGTATTAGTGCAGGGAAGTAAGATATAGGTAAGAAGCATATCTTGGTCTATATCATTTTGTTTCTTCTATTTAACTTAAGCATACTTGCTACTCCTGTTGCTGTAATATCTCATCCAGATTTATTAACATGTCATGATACTACTATCTGTTTATATGCTGAAAGTTACTGGACTCGCCAGGCTTTATGTCTGACCTCGTTTGTTTTTTCCTCTTTTTCTTTCCGTTCCCCCCTAGGTGCTCAGGGTGGAAACATTGGAGCTTGATTCATATCCTCTCTGCTTGAAGTGCTTGAAGTATTGCTCGGCTTTGACTCTACCTTCTTATGGCAGTTTATGTTAGGGATTATGGTTTTAAAATTATGCATTCTGAAGGATTTTGGTATAAGACTGATACTTGTGTACTTGGGTTTTGGTATTGTAATTTTGAAGGATGTTACCAAACTTATTTCTGTTTCTGCTGTAATAAAGTTATAAAATTTTCAAGTACTACTTTACATATCTGTCTTGTAATATTCTGTTCTGTTTACTTATAATGCTCCATGGAAGTTAATACATTCCCTTTGTGAATGGCATTAATGGACATGGGGTGTTACGCTTGGTATCAGAGCTGAAGGTTACCAGATTTGATAAAAAGTTTTTGAAAACTATTTTCAAAAAGGTTTTAAAAAGAAAGTATTTTCAAAAGTAAAGTTTATTTTGAAAAACATAATCCCTAAAAGCCATGTATCTATCTTTCGATTCTCCGTTTTGAATCTATTCCTTTTTCTTTTCAGCATGTCTGGGGTGCCCGAGATACCCGAGGGCATACTGATACCAATCTGGTTCAGAAGGTATCTGGAGGCTAGGGCCACCGCCGCAGGCCCAGCATACGTTCCTCCTCCCCCAGTTGCAGCCGCTCCTCCTCTCCGCGTTGATACTTTTTCGAAGATATGCAAAGACTTTCGGGCAATGGGCGGGAAACCTTTTCACGGGTCATAGACGTTTGTTGAAGCTCGAAATTGGCTTGAGGAGGTGGAAGATTTGTTTGGTATCTTCGAGATAGGAGATGGAAGGAAGGTCCAATTAGCTGCTTGGTTAATGAAGGACGAAACCTCGTTTTGGTGGGAGGTCACAAACGGAGAGCGTCCAGTGGACACATGGATGGATTTCAGGCATAGGTTCGAGATGAAATTTCTCTCACGAGCAGAAGAGAATTTATACATGGAGAGGTTCTTGGTGTTGAAGCAGGGGAATTTATCAGTAAAAGAGTACGTTAACAAGTTCAATCAGTTAGCAAGATTCGGCTTAGACTTGGTGAACACACATGAAAAGAAGGCCCTGAGATTCGTTAAAGGTTTGAATGAGCCGCTACCCGGGTTGGCCATGACCCACATTCCTATGGGGGCTTCCTTCGAGAAATTGGTTGACATGGCATTGATGCATGAAGAGGAAGCCAAAAGTGAGAAAAAAGAGGAAAAGCTTAAAGGACCACAGAACAAGAAAGCGTGGCCCAAAAAGGAAACACAAAAGAAGGATGAAAAGTCTGAAGATAAGAAGGAGAAAAAGTGCTTTACTTGTGGAAGTTTGACTCATCTGAACAAGGATTGCAGAAAGAGGAAGGGCACTTGCTTCAACTGTGGTGAGATGGGACACTTCACTAGGGACTGCCCGAAGAAACGAGGGCATGGGGATCGGACCTACTTCTGAAGGGCAGGTGAATGCTCACGTGGCTGGTGGATAAGATAGAGATAGGAAAATTTCTGTAGAAGGTTTAGATTTCCTTATCTGATTATTGAGTTAAAACTCTTTTTGATTATGAGATTTTTCTGTAATTGAGACTCTGCACTTTAATACTAGTCTTGTTTCTGATCCCGCTATAATCTCAAACCCCATAAGGGTTACAACTCATCTGTTTGTGATAAGTTGGGGGTATCTGTGTTGGACGTTAAGTTGACTATGATACATACATTCTAGATTTTGATAATCTGATCTGTACCAGTAGTCTGTAAGTATTTGAATATTTCTGAAAAGGATAGGGGTTTCTACTCGAAGCGTGAAGTAGATTTCCAGTTTTGACATTGTTTAATGGTAGTAATTCTCTAAGTGTCAATCTGATGTTGATTTCGGTTTTCGGGGTTGATACTTAGAGATTTATTCTCTTAACCGATGTCTAATGGGAACAGAACTTTTGTTTTAATTGTACTTGCTTCTATCACTCGGCTGTATTCTATCGATCGAGTCTTCGACCTTTAGGTAGAAACTAATGGGTATAAACATGTGTTTGAGACATGTTATGTTTGATGATTGCAAGTGGATGTTAGTGGTTGCTCGTGGATGCATATACACACACTAGGCACTAGATCGGCTCAAAAAGCACTCTCATACTACATATCGATGTGTCGCATTTTTCAATTTTTATGGATGCAAAAATGATTGACTCATCACATAAATGTTGCATTAGGATGAATGGTTATGCACTCATATAGAAATGATGTGTATCAAATAGGATTTCTTGCATACATAATTGGACTTATGGCACTAACATAAATTTGCATTGAGGAGGTCAACTGGATCAGTAGACCGCCTGATCTTTGCGTTAGATAAGAGACATACACACACACTTTTGCATATGTTCATACAACATTAGAAGTTTTCTAAGGACAATGGATGCTTGTGAATGATGGTTGAGTAGATGGGTGATTGGATGGTATGACACATTCTTCTTAACTTGAAGATTTTGGGGACGAAATCCATTAAGGAGGGGAGAATGTAACACTCCGTATTTTCTGTAAACATAAAGTAACAAAACAAAGTATACTTAATTTTTAAAAGAAGAATTAAGGGAAACAGGTTGCAACATTGCGTTTAGCTCGGAATTCTGCTTGAGATAGAGTCTGAGTTTGCGTAAATCGGACTTCGTATGAAGAAGTTATGGCACTTAGAAGTTTCAGGAATTTAAAATAAAAACCAGCCCGAATTCAAAATTTAAAAGTTCAAAATTCAAAACACACACCCGGGCTGGGCGGGAAATTTCCCGCCCAGGACCCAGGTCGACCTGGGGGTCGACCATGGTCGCATAGGTCGGCCAGGGGGTCGACTCCCCCCTATTTCTAGATCCGTGGACAGGTTCGTTTTTCTGCATTTGGACGCCCGCTCTGACCAGATTCGTTGATCCCTATGCTATATAAACACCCCTAAGGCTACAGTTTTCTCTACACAACTTCACTACGCCTATACTCTGTCCTAATTCATATTAAAATAAATTAGTGGCGTCGCTACTCTGCTGAAACCTAAACTAGAACTAGTGCTCCTTCTTCTTCCAATCTGAATAGGATTAAAAGAGAACAACTACAACCCCTTTTTCTTTTAGAATCCAACCAAGGTAAGTACAGTTATTTTCAGATATGAAATTTAATTATGATGTTGACAAGGTTATAAATCTGAATATGAGATTATGCATATTCTTGTTTATTAGATCTGTTTTTTTTGTCTAGAGCTAACTTACTAATATTATAGTAATTATTCTGTATCTCTTCCTTCCTTCTGTTCTATAGCCATGCTACCATGAGCCTGAGCCAAATCTCATAAGAGATTGACGCACAAACGCTAAATTTGGGGAAAATAGTGAATGATGCATAATTAGACATGACTGATTTGTGACTGATTTTAGAAAAGAACATATGTTGTAATTTAAGATCTGGATCTGGGCATACTATATATGATAGTCTGTGATTTGGAAGAAGGAGAACTGTTGTGTATATGACTTAGGCGTAAAGATCTATATTATAATAGGATAACTATTAAATGTGAATACGCCTAAATGGGGATTTTTGGATATTTTGCATACGCTGAAATCAAAGGCTATAATTTGGCATAATTCGTATTGTATATCATGATTTGGGGTTTTTGGAGAATATTCTATACTATGTAAATTTAACTAAAATTCGGGGCATATGTTATATTGTGAATTATGACCATAATTTAGGCATGTAAAACTAGGCTTAATTTTATGATTAGGGGAGATATGTCAATGGAACTTTAGGGGATGATTAAATCTGTTAAATTTCCTAATCTGCTAAATCTGTTGAAAACTAAATACGGTAATATGGGGTATGAAAATCTGTAGGCTCGATCTAAAATTTATCAAAACATGTTAATAGAACTTTGGATAATCTGCTGTAATTTGTAAAGAAGTTAATTTGTTGAATTGGCATAATTAGTCTGATATTGGCAAAATCTGTGGATGAATACTTTAGCTAAAATAAGAATGCTGAGACACAAGGTTAGACTCTGTTTGCGGTAGAAGCTTGTCCGGACCCAACCGGCTGAACCAACAACCGCAAACTGTTAGTCTAATGTGAGAGGTCGTAGGCATAGCTAAAAGATACTTAGACACAAGGTTAGGTCTGTCTTGTGGAAAAAGTCTGCCTGGAACCGCCCGGCACATCCAACGGCCACAAGCTACCGACCTAATGTGAGAGGTCTTTGCATTAGTGATTAATTAATGCAAATCCAGGATAAATATGATGCCTAAAACGTGTTGGGTGGATAAGGTTTAATCAACTGGGCGGATGAATCTAATAAACCCGTTTCGTAAATCTGTAGGCCCAATACAAAGTTAGGTAAAACAATCTGTAAGTCTGTTAATCTGTATATCTGATCCGTTAGTCTGAAAACTTGTTAACCTGTATGTATGATCTGAGAACTGGTTAATCTGAACTGTGTACATCTGAAATCTGTAAGTAAGTTAATCTGAAATCTGTTAGTCTGGGGACACAAGGTTAGGAGGGGTAATTACTTATGTCATCTGTTGTGTGGGACCCATATTAGTCAGTAACCCTTTTCTGGTATCAAAACTATGACCCAACACTAGGAGGGGTCCGGGGCACGCTTACTGAACTAATTGTAAGAGGTTCACTCTGATAATGGCGAGGGGTGTCGATGGCGCATTCCAACCGGGTCATGTGCATGCATGGATCCGGTCTGCTCTGAGGATGTAAGACACCGTGACATCTGTAAATAGGTCTGTGTCTATAGGTTGCCACTTTAGGGAATGATACACCCTTCTGTGGGGCTGGCACAGTGTATTTTTGTATTAGGGAGTCGATCGCTTGGGGTAGAATTTAGGGTACACCTAGTTCTGTTTGTTTCTGTACCTTCAATCTCTGTTAGATGGTAACGGCCCATTAGTTGGGGTGGTAAAGGCCCATTATTAGCATTCTGTTTCTGTACTTTCTGTTTCTGTTGGGGTGGTAAAGGCCCATTATTAGCATTCTGTTTTTGTACCTTCTTTCTCAGTTGGGGTGGTAAAGGCCCATTACTAGCATTCTGTTTCTGTAGAGATTTTTCTGTTTCTGCTTCAGTTTAGACAGTAGGGTAATACCTAATCCTGTTATACTAAATATTAGTTCAGGGAAGTAAGATATAGGTAAGAAGCATATCTTGGTCTATATCATTCTGTTTCTTCTGTTTAACTTAAGCATACCTGCTACTCCTGTTGCTGTAATCTCTCATCCAGTTTTATTTACATGTCATGATACTACTATCTGTTTATTTGCTGAAAGTTACAGAACTCGCCATGCTTTATGTCTGTCCTCGTTTGTTTTCGCCTCCTTTTCTTTCCGTTCCCCCCTAAGGTGCTCAGGGTGGAAACATAGAAGCTTGATTCATATCCTCTCTGCTTGAAGTGCTTGAAGTATTGCTTGGCTTTGACTCTACCTTCTTATGGCAGTTTATGTTGGGGGTTATGGTTTTAAAATTATGCATTCTGAAGGATTTTTGTATAAGACTGATACTTGTGTACTTGGATTTTGGTATTATAATTTTGAAGGATTTAACCAAACTTATTTCTATTTCTGCTGTAATAAAGTTATAAAATTTTCAAGTACTACTTTACGTATCTATCTTTTAATATTCTATTCTATTTACTTATAATGCTTCATGGAAGTTAATGCATTCCCTTTGTGAATGACATTAACAGACATGGGGTGTTACATGAGGTGTTCAGGCATACGATATATATATTTATCCTGTTGTGTGTTGTATACGAGGATAGGTTGTTAAAACTATCCATATGTATTACTGTACTCTGATAATTGTAAGTATTATTTCAAAGCTCTCAATAAAGATTTGTTTCTATATTATATTTTATTCCACTACAATGTGAGACTCTGAATTCGGTGTTGGCTCTTCTTTTCTTCTATAATTTTTCTATCTTATTTTTTCTCACCCTCTAACTTCTTTTAACTTTCTGCTTTTCTATATAACTTGGGTTGACTGTGGTAGTTAAGTGTCGACTTAAATTGTATGAAAAAGTGGGACATTACGTTGTATTTTGTTTTAAATTATTATGTTTATGTATTTTTAAAATAGTCGTACTATTGTTGTACATCTATTTTTTGTTATGTAAATTTTCTTGCCTAGCAGATGTTACTTTACTTATTGTTTGAAGTATAGACAGTTTGACACACCCTGCGTGGAGTTTGAAAAGTTTTGCTTTTTTGTAGGGTAGAAATAGTGTCCAACTCCAGTGTTGTAATCTTAATAGGATGGTGGTTGATGGTCGGCTTTACCAAAAAGAACAAGAATAAAAAATATACACACTAATGAAAAAGTATCATGGATGTTCTTATTTGTGGAAGAAGTGAAAAATATATGGGTCACAAGGTGAAGAAGTTTGTTTCAAAACCCAGCAAAAGTGGAGAATAACTGATTGTCATATCGAATTAAGTGCTCTTTGTCTATATGATGAGATAATGATACTGGATGTACAAAATAGACATCGTAATCACATGTATCCCAATGCATTATTTAGGCATGCACATGTGGCAAGATAAAAAGATCGTGAAGTAAAGAATATTGAAATAATGATCAATAGTTGAGCCATACCTTGAAATATTTTTATCTGCTATGAAAATTGATAATCGAGAGAATAAGTCAACCATAAGAAATGTTTATAATGTTGAAATATATAAAGCTTAATTTATTAAGTACAAAAGGAAGATCAGCTACGCAGCAATTTACGAAATTGGTTTATATTCATCATTATAACATACAACATAACTTGGATGATATAACCAATCAAGTTTCAGTCCTATTTTTTAATCATCCTAGATGTGTTGTTCTAGCACAATATTTTCATCAAATATAGTCCTTGGATTGCACATTCAAGATAAATTGTTATTGACTACCGTGGTTTCGTAAACATTTATAGGGGCATCTTTTATCATTGCATTTGCTTTCAAAAGTCAAGGGACTAAGGAGTCATGTATATGGGCTTTAGAATACATGAGAAAGCTGTACAGGAAGAAATAAATTCTATAAGTTATTATAACATATGTCAAAATTGCTCTTGCAAATTCTATTTCAAAGTATTTCTAACAGCCTCTCATATTCTGTATAGGTGGCATATTTTAAAGAATGTTCAAGCAAATTTCAAGCTAAATTTTATTAAGAAAAAAAATGAGTTGTGATTAGCAATTAAAGACAGATTTGATGGATGAGGAAGAGAAAAAGAAATGTGCCTTTTTTTGGGATGGTTAGATTAATATAATTAACTCATTGTCAGAAGAAGAGGACGACTGGGACTTAGTCTCGTTCCATGAAGAATGCCTTGTAAAACAAAAAGCAACCACATACGTCATTAGAAATTGGTTAGGTATATACAAAGTGATGTTTTCCATGGCTTACACCAACAAAAAACACTAGGTCAATTAACACAGCTGAAAGTGTTCACCTTTGTTTGAAGTTGTATTTTGATTCAGTTGCCAATAGATTTGTACAGTGTTGGATGAATGCGCATCTTTGTGTAAAAAATGAATTGTCGAAACTGAACATGCTTTTGAGACAACTACTTCAAGTACAATGCATCGAATTCAAAATTAACCTATGTTTAATGAATTTTTAGTATTTGCCTTGCATAAAGCTTTAGATTTACTAATGAATTAATTGGGTAGCATTTCAAAAAGTAGATTGAGTATCGAGTCTCATGGTTTTATTTTATGGCTAGTAGATGGACAACCATGTGCATATACGCTTGCAAACTTCAGGCATTCACATGATTTCATAACTCTTAGTTTGATTGATTCTTATTGGTAGCAATTATCTTGTACTCCTTCTACATTGCATCGCACACCTCCATCTTTCCTTGACTTGCTCAAAATTCAAGTTTTGAAAAGTGGGTATGATAAAGATTTTGATGTCGTGAGTGCTTATAAAACATCGGATGAGAGTGCAAGCGCTCCCCCAGAAAATCGTTGTCCCTTAAAACAATTGTCAAAAAAAGAAGATCTTCAAAAAAGATAAGTCGACCAGACAAGAGTCTTTTATATTTTGAACGTGTTGAAGCATCATTACCTTATGATTCAAATCTCATTCTGATTTTCTTGAATAAAGTAGGAAGTAACAAAAATAATATATAGAAGAATAATGAGATTAATGGCTATTATTTGTCGCAAACACGGGAAGTTATGCAACCCTACATAATTGGTTTAGAGGACATGTCAAGTGATGGTAATTATGGTTATTGGGTTGTTATTAACTAATTAAATATCTGAAACCAATGATCTGAAAATCTCATAAGTTTGTACAGGAGCATATCATTAACAATTTAACATTCAATTCTAAAATCTACAAAACAATATTGGATCACCATGGTTATAAAGAATGAAAACTAGGTTACGGTGCATAAATATTATTATGCTTAATGAGCGGAAGCAGATATTAGAATCTGGATTTGTCATAGCTGAAACGTTTGGCACTACTGTTGTGTTGTTAAGTAAGCACATGAGCTAAATGTAACACCCCGCATTTTTAACTCAAGATATTAAAATAGGAATAACTTAATTAAATATTCAGATTTAAGCAAAATGAACTATGCTATTGCGTCCATCTCGAAATTCTGGTCAAAATAGACAACTGGTTTGCGTGAAACGGGCACCGTATGAAGAAGTTATGAGCAATAGAAGTTTGTACACATATAAGGAGCTCATATATATATATATATATATATATATATATATAATAAAGTTTATCCAGAAATTTCGAAAATAGGTTCAAAAATCAAAATCGCGAGTGGGAAAGTTCAGGGGTAAAACGAACATTTGGGGGACGACCTAAGGGTCGACCCACCAACAAGGGGGTCGACCTAGGTGTCGACCCACCAACAGGGGTGTCGACCTAGGGGTCGACCCACCCACGAATCTGGAACCTTCTTTTCTGACATGGTCAGTTTTGGTGTTTTTGATTTAATCTAATGGTCTTGGTTCCTCCGCTACACCTATAAACAAAACCTTAGACCTAAACCTAAACTTCATAATTTGGTGGCTACGTTGGAGCTCTGCCATTACCCTCTTCCTCTCTCTATAACACCCCACGTCCGTTAATGTCACTTACAGAGGGAATGAATTAAGTTTCATGGAGCATTATGAGTAAATAGAACAGAATATTACAAGATAGATACATAAAGTAGTACTTGAAAATTTTATAACTTTATTGCAGCGGAAACAGAAATAAGTTTGATTACATTTCCAAATACCAAAATCAAGTACATAATATCGGTCTTGTACAAAACCTTCAGAGTACATAATTTTAAAGCCCTAATCCCTATCAGTAAAAGGCCATACACAGAATCAAAGCCAAGCAATACACCTTTCAACTTCAAGCTGCATGTAATAACCTGGAAATCCGGGCCAGTTTAAAATTTTTATTTTGGCAATTTTAATGAATTTTGAACATTTAAAATAGATTATTTTAAATAATATCGACAAGAAATTTATTTTGAATATAATTCGAACGTATATATTTATACGCGTCGTCGTTAGGATATAAATATTTATTTTAAATTATAGAGGGAATTGAAAATGGCCCTACAGTTCAATAATTCGATTTCAAACTTCAATTGAATGTACCGGGTGCAAAACAATCCGGATTTTGGCGAAACCAAAAATATTAGGGTGTGTTTGGTTAAAAATGAGTTTTAGGTTTTTAGTTTTCAAAATTAATTACAAAACTTTAAAGGTGTAGAAGGAGGAATAGTAGAATGAAAGCAAGATGGAGGGGACCACGGAGGGGATGTAGCAATCATGAAATGAGGATTTTGTCTCCATATTTCTCTCATTTCTCAAAACATGAAAAATGAATAAAAGTTGTTTTTCATTTTGTGTGTTAACTTTGTTTTCTAAAATTGTTGTTTTCCATGATTTACATGCATTGTGCACATTTTTGTAAAGACGAAAACCCAAAACTTAAAATGGTAAACCAAACACTACCTTAGAATCTAGTTGAGAATATCTTTCCAACGAATCTAAAAAATCGAAATTTTATAGCGGGAATCAAAAGTTATGCTCAGTTGAAAATTCAGAATAGTCGCTATGTAAATTGTACATGGCCCAAAAAGTCAAATTTTGCATACGGATGAATTTGGACTCGAAACCTCTTCCATTGAGTTCAAAATGCCATTTAGAACTCCGAAAAGTATAAGCTTTGATATATTCCGATATCCGGAATAGTGGCTATGGGCTGGAGTTGTTCAGTTAACAAAACATAGCCCTTAAAAAGTGAAATTTTGCATACGAGCTCAGAATTCGACGATATAAATTTTTATGGATTCATAATGACAAATCAATGTTGAGTTCCAAATGGCGCGTCGAACGGAGTTAGTATGTGGCCGTGCGAGCTGAAACAGTTTAGGGTAAAGCGAGCAGTCATTTTACAAAGGAACATTATTCATACGACCTCAGAATTCGATTTCGTTTTTTTTTGGATTCGTATCGTCTAAAAATGGTTAAATACAAAAGGGCATGATTTTTGAAGTTAGCACGTGAGCGTGCGAGAAGAAAAGGTGCGCCAAAATCGCATTTTTAGAGCTTATCTGAGCGTTTTCGTGATTTTTTTTGAATGGTCTAACAAACTCGGAATTCGACGAAACTTGTTTCGTTGGACTCGTCTTCACGTCTACTGTCTCATGTCCGAAATCCGCGGCGATTGGAGATCGTTAGCGTTCAGGCGATATGCGAGAAACTAGCATATAATCACTTCTCCTCCTTTTCTATTTCATAAATTCACTTTTCCTCCTTCCTCCACAAAAACTCAAAAATGGAGACCACCCTTCCTCCCACCGCTGCCACCGCCCCTACCCCGCTGCCGCACCTCCCTCCGGCCGCCGCACACCCTCCTCCTCTCTCTCCTCTCTCCATTTGCAAACCCTAAGCCCCAAATCACCACCACCCACCTCCGTGGACCCCACGCCGCACCTCAGCCCCTCCCCCACGTCAGTCAGGGCGGCGCCCCCCCTCAGCACCACCCAACTCAGGCCGTGGGCCCCCCGATCACCAAAAACCCATTTTACACTAATCGCCCGTTTTGCAAATAAGCCCCTGACCGTATTTCGCCAATAACTCCCAAACGGTGCGTTTTTGGCCAAAGTCCCTCTAAACCAAAGTTGTAGAACACGAAATTCTCTTCGATTTGGCTATATGGAAGTCATGTTTTGGAGTTCGGAGCTGCTCGGAAAACGCGTGCGAAGTCTGCTGTTCAAAAGCTGAAAAAATCGTGTACTTTTGCAAATTCTGGCGAATTGGAGCATTTTTGGCAAAAAGTCTCTTAGGAAAAAGTTGTCCGGAATGGCGCGTTTAAGCTAGAAAAAAGGTGGTGTGAAGATTGAAGCTTGTTTGCAATTTCTGGAACCAGAACAGCGAATCCGGGCGTTAGAAAAAAAGTGAGTTTTCTCCGCTTTAAAGCTTCTATGTTTTTGACAAATGAAGTAGAATAAAAATATGATTTTTATATTATAGGAAGAATAAAAATACGATTTTTATATAGTAGAGATAATAAAAATACGATTTTTATATTATATAGATAGTAAAGATTTGATCTTTACTATATGAACAGCGGTATAAAAATAGAATTTTTATCTATATAGTAGTAGAATAAAAATGTGATTTTTATATACATAGCAACAATATAAAAATGTGATTTTTATATATAGTGACTACGGGCAGTGAAATTGGCAAAAAAAAGGCGAGCACGATGAAGATTTCTACATAAGAAGAGTCGTGGCGTTTGGTTTAGCTATTGGTGAGAACTTCTCACTCAAAATTTCTTTTTCAAGTTATATATATATATACTAGGATGCAGACGGTGTTTAGTAGCACCCGACACCACTGTCCACAGACCATGGACTTGTTTGTTTGGTTGCATAGATTAGTTAAATTATTTGAGCTGAATTTGATTGTTTGGGGGAAATGGAAATTGATTGATTGATATGTGTATGGCGTGGGCCATCACTAGACCGGGGATAAGGCTAGGCTTCGTCCCGTTTCTAGTATCGTGCCGTTATGCCGTCGAAATTTTCTAAAATAAGTTAGAAAAATAAAGATATCATTTTATTTGATAAATGAACTTAATAGAATATTCATAGGTTGAATAAAATAATTTGGTCGTTAAAAATATAATTTTTAACGTGAATGTGAATAAATAAATATTCATTTACAAACCGGACGGTTTGTTTATGTACACCTATTTGAAGGACATTGATTGGGACGATAAATTTTATACATCGCCCAACTGCACAATATAAAATCTGTGTTTGATTGTTTGAAACCCCACACGGGTATTGGGATAAAATACGGCATACACTAATCCCAATAATTAGTTGTATGTCGATCGATTGATTGATAGGCTGTTATAAGCGTTAGATATCTATATTTGATGCTTATACTGTGTAGTGCACTTTGGATGATGGTTGATTATGTATTGTTGCTATTATATACATGTGTTGAATGGAATCCATATAATTAACTTTATATGGTAATTGATTGGGCCTCATTCCAATTTAGAAGATAAAGAATATTATAATATAAAGGATCATGTGTTGACAGTACTCATCCGTTGAGATTAGTCATGTGTTGAACGAAATATTTTAACAATAAAATTTACATCTTTATCTTTATAAAATAAAGGTTCATGTGTTGACAGTACTCATCCGTTGAGATTAGTCATGTGTTGAACGAAATATTTTAACAATAAAATTTACATCTTTATCATATATGAAATTAGAAACTAACTGGAAAATAGATAAGATGAGTGGTCTCCTGGATATTGATCTGATGTTGGTTTCGGCCTTCGGGGTTAATATTTAGGGAATCGTTCTCTTACTAATTTACGATTGGAGTCTGATTTGAAATCAAACGATAGATACCATATTTTTTATAAAATATATTAAATAACAAAAATAGTCACATGTGGACAGTACTCATTCGTTGAGATTAGTCGTGTGTTGACAAAAATATAGAGTCATGTATTGAAAGAAATATAGATTCATTTGTTGAATAGAATAACGAAGTAATTGAAATATATAAAGTCGTGTTGATTAGAGATGCGCTATTTTGACGCGAACGATATTTATATCGATTATATTCGTTTTTGAATTTTATTGAGTAGAAAACGAATTCGAATTGAATTGAAAACGAATTGAAATAGAATAAAAATCGATTTGAAATGAATTCAAATTGAATTGAAATTTGAATTGAAATGGATTTAAAACGAATTTATAAGGGAAAAATTCAATTTTGATTTGAATTGGGAATGGAAGTTGAAATTGTTTTGAAACGAATTTAAAACTATTTATAAAATTTGTTTTAAAAATAAATCGGCGAAATATATATATATATATATATATTATATATAATGGCCTGAATAGAACGCGCCGCGCCGCGCCGCGGCAGTTCGTGAATTTCGACCATTTATTTCGAACGGACATTACGGGAGATCCGACCGTCGGATTCTCCTAAAACCGGAACCGCTGGGTTCGTATCGAAAAAAGCTTTCTAACGAATATTAGAAATTTTAAATCTAATGGTTGGATTTGGAGATACGTCCAAATCAAATTTGGAAAAGGTCGCTGTAAGTGCAGTTCGATGACCGTTGATGGAAATCGACTGTACGGGCCTTGATAAAATTATTAAAAATAGTAATAATTAGTGTAAAATCATAAGAAATGATTTGGGAAAAATTGGGAGGAAAAACTCCATATTTGAAAAGATAAAAATAGATTTTTATCGAAATAAACTAGTTTTGAACTAAAATTAAAACCCATTTATTTTTAAATAAATAAATTGGATTTGAAATGGGTTGTAAATAGAATTGATTTGTGGGTTTATCGTGAAGGGTGTTTTAAATAAACACTTGTTCTTTAACCCGATAATAAACAGAATGTGATTTGGGTTTGTCATGAACTGTGTTTTAAATGACATTAGTTCTTTAACCCAGTAAAAGGAGTTTTAATGAATCTGCAATTAGATTGAAATGTGCATTGATAATCTAAATTATCAAATTTGGAAAATAAGCGAGAATGGAGTATTACCAGTTTTGCTCCAAAGCGATAGTCGAATCTTTAATTGGGTTTGAACGTGAAATGGTAATTAATTTTACCGATAACCCAGTGGTGTTAGATATGGAGTATTACCAGTTTTGCTTCATGGGATGAATAGGTTGGGATTGGGAAATAAAATAAATAATTACTTCGGTGTGGTTCGCTAATCTCGACTAGTTTGGAAAAACCATAATTTGGTTTGAAATGACATCCAAAGGAAGATTAAAGGATAAATTTTAAAGAATTTATCTTGGATAAAATTAATGGGAACCTTCCCCTAAGAATATGAAATTTAGAAACTAGCAGTAGGTTAGTTAAGAAGAATGGTTTCCTGGATATAGATCTGATGTTGGTTTCGGCCTTCGGGGTTAATATTTGGGAAATTGTTCTCTTGCTAATTTGCGGTCAGTGGCTGCTGAGTTGGAATGAGGCCTATGTTGTGTTTGTGTAACATTTGTATTTAATATACGCGGGTTGTTTGGAAAGGCCGGGTTTATACCCATTCTGAATAACCGATTCGACGATATGTCGAAGATGATGACGGTGGTCGAAGACCGGAAGTCTTCACATCGTTTGGATAATTACTGATGATCCTGATTGGGCTGTACACCCAAGAGGATGGAAATAGTCGGTGGTCGTCCAGACGTACTTGGAGATCGATGGATATGCGAGGAAAGTGCCTCCGGTTTCGTTCAGACCCAGAACGAACATGTAAATGGATTGTGTGTCTAACATTGGATTTTATTCTGTGTTGATTGATTTCTGTTAAATATATATCTGTTTGGCGGTGGAGAATTTATTCTCTTGCTTAACGCCCTTCTCTGAGAAGTACGAGCTTAGAGGTTATATATCGATAGATATCAATCGCATGGCATGAATTGCCTGTGTGGCACGCTGAGTTGCATGGATCAAGGCTTCTGTTGAAAAGCAAAGTCTTGTGGTTGATGATCAAAGCACGGCCTACGTGGCAGCTTTGTGTATAGCGTGGATTCGCGAGCCTCACACCTCGGTATGAGTCAAAAACGGGATGAGGACCCAAGGAGTGCACGACGTTTCTTTCTAGCTATGGGTGGTGTCAGTGACCTACCAGCCCTGACATTTATATACTTTTCACCTTTGTGGTTTGGATGCGAGGCGCCTCGATTATAGGTCCTATAGGGCCGGGAAACGTGTGTTCAGGAATAACTAATCCTCAAACGTAAGAGAGGACTGGTCTTGGAGGATCCGAGGGGTTACCCAGAGTGTGTAGTCCTGAGGCATTTGCTAGAGTGTCTCGAAGCGGAGAGGAGCTTGCCCCTTGCCTCGACTCATGACGGAAATCCAATTTCCAATACGTGATATTTCGGTTTTATTTGTATAGCCTAGTATGGCGACATGATAGATGATACCCATGCCGCCTAGGATTTATATTTATGATTGAAATTGTTTTGACACTATACACTTATTATAGTATCAAATGATTTGTTTTAAACGTACCAAGCATGTTTGGCTATTATAAGGGAAAACCCTATCCTCCGGCTTGCGTTGCATTGTGTGATGGGGCCTGGGTCTTATAATAGCTTCATTTTTTGAAAAAGCATTGCGATGTTTATTCTATGCACTGGTAATCTTGGGAGGAAACCCGTTCCGTGTTATACGGCGTGGTCCCTTGAATTACTCTCTTTTAAAGTAAAGCTTTAAATAACTGTTTTAGTTCTCACACCAGTCACATGACTGACCTGGTGTTTTTTGTTTTAACCTAAACTCTGGGTGCCCCTATTTTCCACACGGGCCGCTAGTAGTTTTGGTTTTGCAGATTTATATTCACAGGATCCTGATTTACAGCTGGAACGATGCTCGGAAAGCTCTGTATCCGTGCATTACTTCTAGTTGTGCTTTTGTATTATTTTCCGCTGCGATGTATTTAAATGTAATTTAAGTCTCTGATATTTATCGAATGTAGTTTATTCTTTATACTCTGTATATTCTTGTATCTGATGGAATTGTTGTAATAGCAATGAAATGTTCTTCCGTCTGCGTTCTGATTTGTCCTGTTCTCAAACGATCAGGGGTTTCGAACGGTCTTGATCGGTTTAACGACTGATTCAGATCGAGCGAATTTCCTTGCCGTTACACTGCAAGAATGAGATATCTGAGCTAAGCTTGAGTATTTCCTCCCTAAGAACCTTGGGGGGGGGGAACGGAAGAAAAGAGGCAAAACAAACTAGGTCAGACATAATTCTGGTGAGTCTAGTGACTTTAACAATATAATCATTAAAGAAACAGGATAAGAACATAAACTGAAAAGCAAGGAATGACTATAGAATAAACAGGCATGACAAAGCAGACAAGATGAACAAGATATAACACTGATTGCGCTTCTAATCACTACAAGATAATTACTACACTGCACCAATGCTAATTTCACCACACCATTACTAGTTCCATACTGAAAGTTGATCCCCATCTTGTAATTGGTGGTCCTCAGGCGTAACATCTAGTAAGAGGTATTCACCCCATACAATCCTTACTTCCCCATACTAAATACTAAATGTCCCCACACTACCCCCTTATTGCTAAATCGATCGGCTCCCCAAGTTGCATGTATTAATTACTTGTGTCATTCGGCCCTGCTTGTTAACTTGTGTCATTCGGCCCCGCTTGCATGTAGATACCCGTGCGGGTCCCACCATGGGGTGTATCAATCCCTATGATGGCAACCCGACATAATTCAAGATGCACAGTGTATAACTACTGATGCCCAGTGCCAGCTTTTTCCACTCCGGAGCACGTGCACGCCCGTACTCCGTCGGAACCTACACTGACGCACCACCCGCCACTATTTGACCGCTTATAATCAGCCCAGTAATCGTGCCCCACCCTGCCTAACTCAGGGTACCATGATACATTTATGTGGGTTACTGCTGAAATGGGTACCCGTTACTAGGGTTTCCTAATCAACATGTTATAATGGTTAAGTGTCCTCTATTTAACTTAACCTCACCCATCTACCTAATTAACATGTTGTAACGGTTAAGTGTTCTCAATTTACTTAACCCCACCCACTTGTCTAATTAACATGTTATATTGGTTAACTGTTCTCAATTTACTTAACCCCACCCACTTGTCTAATTAACATGTTATATTGGTTAAGTGTTCTCAATTTACTTAACCCCACCCACTTGTCTAATTAACATGTTATATTAGGTAAGTGTTCTCAATTTACTTAACCCCACCCACTTGTCTAATTAACATGTTGTATTGGTTAAGTGTTCTCAATTTACTTAACCTCATCCACTTTTCTATTAACATGTTGTATTGGTTAAGTATCTCCTATTCATATGTTACTTAACCTTTCCATTCTTAGCATGTCTGTTCATTAGCTTTAATTTATTCATTAAAGCACCAACCTCTCACATTAGAGCTGTCGTTTGCGGTTGCTGAATGTGCCGGGCGGTTCCGGGCAGACTTTTACCGCAAACTCATTCTAACCTCGGGTTTTTGGGCTTAATGCGCTAACATCTCACATTAGATCTATGTTTTTGTGGTCGCTGGATGTGCCGAGCGGTTTCGGGCAGTCTTACAGCGCAACTCAATCTAACCTCGGGTTAGGCATGTTCATCTTTTAGCCAATTTACATATTTACCATGTATGCCCAAAACTATATTTTTGTATGCCAATTATGTCTCAAGTTAATTACATGTTTTCTAGCCAATTTATCCCAACATCACATTATCCAATATTTAATATTTTTTCCAATGTTCCCACGTCGTTCGTACATAATTCATGTAATACGTTAGGCTAGCAATTAGCCTAACTTATGGGAAAAAGGAAAATAGAGACATATATATTCACACAAGCATAAAACAGTATAGATTTAACTAAGCTTGTATAACACAAACTTGGCATAGGACCCATGAATCTAATTAAGCACATAATCATGAATTAGCATACAGGATAAATCCAATTAACATATGAATGAGAACTGGCATAGATCTAAACATATAAAATATAATTTGTATGACTTGCATATAAACTTGCATGTACAAATATGGTTTGCATATAACTTGCGTGTATAAACATGATTTGCATATAAACTTGCATGTATAAACATGATTTGCATATAACTTGCATGTATAAACATGATTTACATATAAACTTGCATAAACATAAACTTGCGTTTGCATAGATCTAATCATAGACATAAACTTGCATAAACATAAACTTGCATTTTCCTAGATCTAATCATAGACATAAACTTGCATAAACATAAACTTGCATTTGCATAGATCTAATCATAGACATAAATTTGCATAAACATAAACTTGCATTTGTATAGATCTAATCATAGACATAAACTTGCATTTGCATAAATCTAATCATAGACATAAACTTGCATAAACATAAACTTTATATGATTTACAAGCATTTTCATATAGTCCAGTTCATAACTCATCACAATTACATTTAAATAATTATCTTGTGAAAGTAACTGCACTCACAGAAAACGGAACTTGAATTCTGGGATCTGATTTCTGAAGTTGCTAAGCTAATTCGTTGATGTAGGCATTGATTCGTTCGTTGTTGTTCTAGAATTCCTTATCACAATTCCTAGGCTTTGAATCTTTATCTCTTATCTTTTTTTTTCTTTAATCTTGAATTTGATTTGTTATGGTGGCGGCTAGGTTAGTTTGTAGATGAACAGCATGACGACATCATATTTTAGGGTTATGAGGTTAGGGTTTTGGTTAGATGTGATTATATAGAAGTGTAGGATAGATTAGAGCTTTTAGATCAACTTAGGATTCATCTAAGCCATCCAAATCATCATGACACAACGACACCTCACCAGACCAATCAAAACAAGACACATCATCCCTGGACCTCACAAATATGTCACCCAACCAATCAGAAAAAGCCACGTTCAAAAAAACAATCCTTGACCAACAAAAATGTGCCATGCGCGTAACATGATACGTACGTGTTATATATATATATATTCTATATATATGTATATATATTTTTTGTCTATCTTCCCAATTAACCATTTTCACACTAAACCACTTTTTGAACTGCATTCATACTAAGCCACTTTTTAGCCATTCCCCTGAAACAAAAATATGGCGCTGGCGGGGATCGAACTCTGTACCTCTTGTATGTAAGTCACATGTTCTAACCAAATAAGCCACTAAGTCTTTTGCTTACAAATCTTAGAACAACGCTAAACATTATTCTTTTCTCATTCCTCTTTTACATGTTTTGCTGCAACATTTAATTTAAAGATATCTTTTTCACTTTAAATCAGTTTTCTACAAACTATAGGTCTAAATTTATCAGAAAATCGCCACGAACGCAATGAAAGAAATTTCATGACCAAATTCTGGAGGCTCTTCAAATTATCCTTTTTATTTAATTGTTCGCATGCGTTTCTTCGCATTTCATGTATTGCACTTCTTCTTTTTTCCTTTATTTCACTGCATGAACTTATTACATGAAATATTTATTGTCATTATTTAATTTTTCTCTTAAATGTATCTATGTATATAATTTATATACATATTTCCACATTTTTAATTTCATTAAAAATACGGGGTGTTACATTCTCCCCTACTTAAAGGATTTCGTCTCCGAAATCTTTGAGTTAAGAAGAATGTATCCTACCATCCAACATCCATCTACTCAACCATTCAATCACAGGCATCCATTGTCCTTAAAAAGGTTTCTAATGCTTTCATGATCATATGCATAGTGTGTGTGTATGTCCTTATCTAATGCAAAATCAGGCGGTCTACTGATTCAGTTGACCTCCTTAATGCGAACTATGTCAGTGCCATGAGTCCATCATGTATGCAATTATTCCTAATCGTACTTTATAACTTCTACATGAGTGCACAATCATTCATACAAATGCAACATCTATATGATAACATATCAAGTTTCAATCCATATAAATACATATATGCATATGCAATATGAAAGTGACTGAGCCGATCTAGTGACTAATGTGTGTGTAAATGCATCCACGAGCAACCACTAGCAAACACTTGCATCCACCAAACATAACATGTCTCAAACACATGTTTACAACCATAAGATTTTTCTATCTAAAGATCGAGGATTTAAACTAGAGGACATTAAACGATAGAACAAGTATAAACAAGGTGATAGAAAAAGGAGAAATTAAGAATATACCCTCAAAAAGGAAAAGGCACGACGCACGCATCTTGTCTTTCGTCTCCCAAGTCGCGTCTCTTTGATCATCTCCCCATTGGATTTTAACCAACTTGACCTCCCTGTTGTGTAATTTCTTGACCTCCGATCCAAGGATGCATGTAGGAGCTTGTCTAATCATGGCATCTTTCTCTACTTCCACTTCCCTAAGCATGCTCAGCTCCACTACTTCCACGGTATCATGTAAATGCTTCTTCAAGGATTGTCTTCCTCAAGCTCTCTTCCTATGAACCCTTACTCAAGTGGCTCCCCTACTTGCTTACTGAGTTCCCTCCTCTCTCTGGGAGCCATGTGACGCACTGGTAATGCAACTAGCTTTGCATTATCTACTAAGTATATATGGAGGTCTATCTCGTGCCTTGGGGTAAACCCCGAACCTCATCAAAGACGTCACCATATTCACGGACTACACAAACAATTTCCAAATCTTCGATGAATGCGTCAAGAGATTCTAGGTAGCTAAGAATCACTGAACCCCTAGGGTCACAGGAAATATCAAGTGTCTTTCCACAACGAGTCAACAGTCTAACTACCATCTTTTCACAGTCTAGGATGGCAGCATGCCTGGCAAATCAATCCATTCCTAGAATCAAGCTATAGCCCGTGAAACCAAGAACGAAGGCGTTGCATTCATTCCCAACGCCTAAGATAGACACTCTCAAATCCCAACAAACCATAAATAAGTGAGACGAACCACCAGTAGGATTTGAGACTACAATGGGATCCATAACTAGACTAGTATTTAGGTGCAGTGTTTCAATTATCGAAGCAGACACAAACGAGTGCGAAGCGCAAAAGTAGAAAAGAGTTCTAGGAAAAAGAAATCAAATCTTCAACCGAAACTTCCCATCTCTTTTTGATATACTGACCACGAGAACATAACCTACACTTCCGAAGATCCTGTACTTTGTCCTTGCCCTTGCCTCTTTGGACAATCCTGATAAGATGTCCTGTCTCTCCATAATGATAACAACTAGTCTTCTTCTTCTTTCTAACGTCTTTCTTTAAGTGGCTAGGTATTCAACAATTGTGATACTTTCTTTTTCTCTTGGTCCTTGTTATCCTTACCCCCTTTCTTTGGATCCACTTTCTTATCCTGTGTCCTATCTATGTCTCTCATGCACGTTCTCCATTCGTGACCTCCCACCAAAATGAAGCTTCATCCTTCTTTAACCAAGCAGCTGGTTAAACCTTCCTTCCATCATCTATCTCAAGGGTACCAACAAGTCCTCCACTTTGTTGAGCCAACTTCTAGCCTCGAAAAACGTCTCAGTCCCATGAAGCAGTTTTCTGCCTATCTCACGTAAGTCCTTACACATCTTAGAAAAAGCATCTATACGCGGAGGAAGAGATTCAAAAGGAAGATGGAAGAGATTCAAAAGGAAAAGGAAGAGATACGAAATAAAGAATCGAAAGATAGATATATGGCTTTTGGGAATTATGTTTTTCAAAATAAACTTTTCTCTTGAAAACTCCTTCAAAACATGTTTTGAAAATAGTTTTCAAAAACTTTTATCTGTTCTGGTAACCTTCAGCTTTGATACCAAGTGTAACACACCACGTCCATTAATGTCACTCACAAAGGGAATGCATTAAGTTTCGTGGAGCATTATGAGTAAACAGAACAGAATATTATAAGATAGATACATAAAATAGTACTTGAAAAATTTATAATTTTATTGCAGCGGAAACAGAAATAAGTTTGATTACATTTCCAAATACCAAAGTCAAGTACATAATATCAGTCTTGTACAAAACCTTCAGAGTACATAATTTTAAAGCCATAATCCCAAACAGAAAAAGGCCATACACAGAATCAAAGCCAAGCAATACACCTTTCAACTTCAAGCTGCAAGAAAGAGATATCTGAGCTAAGCTTGAGTATTTCCTCCCTAATAACCTGGGGGGGGGGAACGGAAGAAAAGAGGCAAAACAAACTAGGTCAGACATAATTCTGGTGAGTCTAGTGACTTTAACAATATAATCAGTAAAGAAACAGGATAAGAACATAAACTGAAAAGCAAGGAATGACTATAGAATAAACAGGCATGACAAAGCAGACAAGATGAACAAGATATAACATTGATTGCGCTTCTAATCACTACAAGATAATTACTACACTGCACCAATGTTAATTTCACCGCACCGTTACTAGTTCCATACTGAAAGTTGATCCCCATCTTGTAATTGGTAGTCCTCAGGCGTAACATCTAGTAAGAGGTATTCACCCCATACAATCCTCACTTGCCCATACTAAATACTAAATGTCCCCACACTACCCCCTTATCGCTTAATCGATCAGCTACCTAACTCGCATGTATTTATTACTTGTGTCATTCGACCCCGCTTGTTTACTTGCGTCATTCGGCCCCGCTTGTATGTAGGTACCTGTGTTGGTCCCACCATGGGGTGTATCAATCCCTATGATGGAAACCCGACAAAATTCAAGATGCACAGTGTATAACTACTGATGCCCAGTGCCTGCTTTTTCCACTCCGGAGCACGTGCACGCCCGTACTCCATCGGCACCTACACTGACTCGCCACCTGCCGCTATTTTGATCGCTTATAATCAGCCCAGTAATCGTGCCCCATTCTGCCTAGCTCAGGGTACCATGATGCATCTATGTGGATTACTACTGAAATGGGTCCCCGTTACTAGGGTTTCCTAATCAACATGTTATAACAGTTAAGTGTCCTTTATTTAACTTAATCCCACCCATCTGCCTAATTAACATGTTGTAACAGTTAAGTGTTCTCAATTTACTTAACCCCACCCACTTGTCTAATTAACATGTTATATTGGTTAAGTGTTCTCAATTTACTTAACTCCAACCACTTGTCTAATTAACATGTTATATTGGTTAAGTGTTCTCAATTTACTTAACCCCAACCACTTGTCTAATTAACATGTTATATTGGTTAAGTGTTCTCAATTTACTTAACCCCAACCACTTCTCTAATTAACATGTTATATTGTTTAAGTGTTCTCAATTTACTTAACCCCAACCACTTCTCTAATTAACATGTTATATCGGTTAAGCGTTCTCAATTTACTTAACCCCACCCACTTGTCTAATTAACATGCTATATTGGTTAAGTGTTCTCAATTTACTTAACCCCACCCACTTGTCTAATTAAAATATTGTATTGGTTAAGTGTACTCAATTTACTTAACCTCATCCACTTGTCTAATTAACATGTTGTATTGGTTAAGTGTCGCTTATTCATATGTTACTTAACCTTTTCATTCTTAGCATGTCTGTTCATTAGCTTTAATTTATTCTTTAAAACACCAACCTCTCACATTAGAACTGTTGTTTGCGGTTGCTGGATGTGCCGGGCGGTTCCGTGCAGACTTCTACCGCAAGCTCATTCTAACCTCGGGTTTTTGGGCTTAATGCGCTGACCTCTCAGATTAGATCTATGTTGTTGCGGTCGCTGGTTTTGTCGGGCGGTTCCGGGCAGTCTTACACCGCAACTCAATCTAACCTCGGGTTAGGCATGTTCATCTTTTAGCCAATTTACATATTTACCATGTATGCCCAAATCTAGATTTTTATATGCCAATTATGTCTCAAGTTAATTACATGTTTTCTAGCCAATTTATGCCAACATCACAATATCCAATATTTAATATTTTTCCCAACGTTCCCACGTCGTTCGTACGTAATTCATGTAATACGTTAGGCTCGCAATTAGCCCAACTTATGGGAAAAAGGAGAAGAGAGACATATATATTCACACAAGCATAAAACAATATTGATTTAACTAAGCTCGTGTAACATAAACTTGGCATAGGACCCATGAATCTAATTAAGCACATAATCATGAATTAGCATACATGATAAATCCAATTAACATATGAATGAGAACTGGCATAGATCTAAACATATAAAATATAACTTGCATAACTTGCATATAAACTTGTATGCACAAACATAATTTGCATATAACTTGCATGTATAAACATGATTTGCATGTAAACTTGCATGTATAAACATGATTTGCATATAAACTTGCATAAACATAAACTTGCATTTGCATAGATCTAATCATAGATATAAACTTGCATAAACATAAACCTGCATTTGCATAGATATAATCATAGACATAAACTTGCATAAACATAAACTTGCATTTGCATAGATCTAATCATAGACATAAACTTGCATTTGCATAGATCTAATCATAGACATAAACTTGCATAAACATAAACTTTATATGATATACAAACATTTTAATCTAGTCCAATTCATAACTCATCACAATTACGTTTAAATAATTATCTTGTGAAAGTAACTACACTCACAGAAAACGGGTCTTGAATTCTGGGATCTGATTTCTGAAGTTGCTAAGCTAATCCGTTGAAGTAGGCATTGATTCGTTCGTTGTTGTTATAGAATTCCTTATCGCAATTCCTAGGCTTTGAATCTTTATCTCTTATCCTTTTTTTCTTTAATCTTGAATTTGATTTGTTATGGTGGCGGCTAGGTTAGTTTGTAGATGAACAGCATGACGACATCATAGTTTAGGATTATGAGATTAGGGTTTTAGTTAGATGTGATTATATAGAAGTGTAGGATAGATTAGAGCCTTTAGATCAACTTAGGATACGCCATGTGCGCCACATGATGAGTACATATCATATACGCATATATATATATATATTCTATATATATTTATTTTTTTTCTTTTTGTCTATCCTCCCAATTAACCATTTTCACACTAAACCACTTTTTGAACTGCGTTCACACTAAGCCACTTTTTAGCCATTCCCCTAAAACAAAAATATGGCGTCAGCGGGGATCGAACTTTATACCTCTTGTATCTAAGTGTAACGACCCGGATTTTGAGCGACTTTGGTTATCGACATAAACACGATGTCGATAACCAAAACATCGAAAAATCCTGGTAATTAATGAAAGAAATTAGAGGGTGTGGATAGATAAGATAGAAACTTAGAATAGAAGAAGAAGAAGAACATAACATCAGAGTAACACGAACTTCACAGCGGAACGAATAACATAAAATATATAACATAACTTTGAAATATAACAGTTATGTATACAATAGCACTTATCAGTGTACAACACTTACAACACAGCGGAAATAAACTATAGCTATATGATCCAGAAGCCTCCTGCTCCAGCTCTTCAAGTACATCTGTAAATCCCGACTACTTGACTGCCCGTACAAATTTAGGCACCCAAGAATTTAGGAAAACAACAAAGTAAACTCCGGGTCAGTCATGGGACTGGTGTGAGTAAAATAGTTTAACACAGTTTAACATATATATGATATCTCATAAGAACACGCCGTGAATACGGAACGGGTTTTTCCCTTATGAGAATCCAACATATTTGACAAGCAATATCATTCTGATATTATAATAATGTCTAAGTACAAATATATATCAATCTAGCAGAAATGCTTTCATCTCACGTTCTACATATATAGTATACAATCAAAGTCGCAAGCACGTATTGGATAATGGATTTCCAACTATGACAAGGTATGGAACCACCTTCTGCTAGTGTACCTCTAGAGAGGAATACACTGGGTTCAACAAGAACATCTTGCAACCCGGCCACACATGACCGACCACTCATTTCGCTTGAGTGTATCGAATGTATATCACCAACGGTTGGGATCAACAACCGTTTCCCGAATGGGACAGCATCAACAATAGATTTTTAGAAATAAATGAAACTCTAGATCAGGTGATTATACACCCTAATAGGTGCGACCTACATAGCCATGCTACCTGCCCGATTTCTGTCATTTACCGGATGTGAGGCTAGAAGCTACGCTTATCTTCACATCAGATTCACTTTAAATGCCACATCATCAAATCTATCAAATCACTGATTGACGTCTACAACAGTACTTTACGTGTTAGCTAAAGAAGTTTCCTTCTCCGCTTCCACTCTTCGTACGGTTGAAGAAATCAATGTACGTGACCTATTTGGAAATACTCTGTCAGACATTCATCTTCATTCACTTAAAATGTCACTTTGTCATACCCGTAAAATCACAAATTGATTTCCTCAAAGATACAACGGGTATACAGCTAAGAGAAACGAATTCCTCCGCCACCAACGTATATACGTTTGAAGGGATCAACTTACGCGATCCATTGGATATACTTTGTCAGACCTTCATCCATACAAGTTGTCCTGGGACTGGACAAACCGAAGGCACTATTCAGTATATCCATCTTAGTCACTGTTAACTAAGACTTATACAACAGCCCTTGCACTTTACTCCGTTTTCAATTATCTTTGGCATAAATGATTCGCGACGCTTATGCCAATACAGAGTGGTTCGTTGGATAATAATCCAACCGGTCTCTCCATATTAACAACGTTAAAATGGTCAAAACTTCGATAGTCTGTGAGTTAACTATCAAAGAAAACAAGTGTGCAAACAACGATATTATTTCCAGGTGGAAATAATATCAATCAAACATCATTTAACTCTTATCTCATTAGTTCGTTAATTTACTTATCTTCTGTTTCCATATATTCTAAATTCTTATTTTCTTTTATCAGAAAACATTTCTGATTCTCGTTTGGAAAACATTTCCAAAACTCCTTTACGGTCAAACCCTACCATTTCTTAGTCAAGAAGGAAGTCACTCAAGTTGGGGTATAATTACCTCTCAAACCTTAACTGAACAACGTTATAACTTCGAAATGGTCAAAGTTTATCTTTTAATCTTTAATAACTTCTTTACGCCTTTCTCGGATTCAATTTTACGAATCCACTTCTATATTTAAAACATCGGTTATAACGATAACGTTATAATCCCTACTTTCGAATTATCTAACTTTAATTATAACTTCTATTCTTATTAGTGAATAATTAACCTAACACTTATTTATTTATAAATAAATAAATCTCTATTTGATTAACTCATCTTCGAATAACCCATATTCGATTAACGCCTTCCTTTCGAATATACTATATTTGATTACTCCTTCTCGAATAAACGATATTCGATAATCTCTCTTCGAATAACTAATATTTGATAACTCTTTCTTTTCAAATATCTCATATCTGAAAATCTCACTTTCGAATAAACTATATTCGATAATCTCTTTTCGAATAACTCTTATTCGATAAATCTCACTTCGATCAAACTATAATCGATAACTCCTTTCGATGAAACTAACATCGATAACTCCTTTCGATGAAACTAACATCGATAATTCCCTTCGATGAAACTAACATCGATAACTCCTTTCGATGAAACTAACATCGATAACTCCTTTCGATGAAACTAACATCGATTAATTTAACTCGACGAATTTAACTCGACTAACTCGACTAACTTAACTTGACTCGACTAACTCGACTTACTTGGTTCGACCAATTCGATTTGATTTACCTAGGCTCGACTAACTTGGTTTTATTTAACTCAACTTGATTAACTCCTATCGAATAACTAATATTCGATTTAACTCCATTCGTTTGACTCTAGATCGCAGCGATCACAAATGGTTACACCTGATTCCCTCAGGAAACATCCGTCCGCCTTAGGCTATATGTAGCCCTGCGAATTTCGCTAGCAGTCGTACGAGATGACAACTTACCCTGAATACTATGTTTGACTAACTCTGTCTTAAATAACTATATTTGATTAACTCTAGTTTATTTTAACTCTAATCGATTTACTCTAACTGATTTACCTATCTGATTAACTCTAACTGGTTAACTCTAACTGGTTAACTCTTACTGATTAACTTGACTGACTTAACCCAACTGGTTAACTCGACTTACTTAACCCAACTGGTTAACTCTACTGAACTGGTTAACTCTACTGAACTGGTTAACTCCACTGAACTGGTTAACTCTACTGGACTGGTTAACTCTACTGAACTGGTTAACTCTACTGAACTGGTTAACTCTACTGGACTGGTTAACTCTAACTGGTTATTCATTACGTTCCTTTTAACAACGTTTATTCATTTTTAAAGATTTACTTTTGGTAACGGTTCTTCACTTTAAAAATGATTTTCCCTTTTTAATTTGCCTATATTTATTTCATATAAATATTTCCTTTATAACTTTGTTTATTTCCTACATAAATATTTCCTTTTAACTCTTTATTTATTTTCACAAATATTTCCTTTATATTTGGTTTCCACAAATATTTCCCTTATATTTGGTTTTCACAAATATTCCTTTTATATATTCTAACTCCTTAAATTTCCGGGAAAATTCGCCATAACCTCCTTTGTATCGGGAGCATCGGGAAAATCCCCAAACCCACCACACAGGCCTTTCCACTCAAAAGAAAATGTTTTGAAAATATTTTCTTTTTCTATGTATCTCCTATTTATAAATATTCGAATTTATAAATATCTCTTATTTATAAATATTCCAGTTTATAAATATTCTGTTTCCAATATCACTTTGAAAATCCCCTTATCAACATCCCGTATGTTATGGTATTCAATCAGATTAAATCACGATGTTCAATATCGTCCAAGCACATATAATCGACCACGGATTCTATACCACAATATATGAATCAAAACGGTATTATAAATATTGAGGAACCCAGTTGGGTCCCTCCAACCTGTTTCCCTGCATCCACAGATGTTACACAGTAAAATCAACATCACTTTCAGTTCAGTATTGATTATTCTGATAACGGCATCAATATATAAATATTTAAAGATTTATATATATATATATATTTATTTATATATAATTTCCACTAACTGACTAGAAGTTCAATCAATCAACCAACACACAACAATCAACAGATGATTAATAGTTCTAAGAATACATTATAAAAATATAACTGTTCAGAGTTGGTGAGTTTTACTCACATTGGTGCGTTAACCGTTGAATAACGGTTTGCGTTATTTGCCTCAGTCGGACAATTTATTTTGCCATAAATTGTAACGGACTCCAATTGACTCGCGGTCAGTTCCATTGTGTAGTGTCCGTCCATACGATCTCGACGGATCTTGTTTCGCGGAATTCCTTTCATTCTCATTAGCCCACACTCGACAGATCCCCACTGCAAATAGACGATGTCCTACCTCAATACAATTTTCCATCCCATTTCCAGCCTTGTATTCCACCATTCTGCATCCTCTTTTTCTTTTCTTTTCAAATTTTCTTTTATTGAAAAATGGGCCTTCCATATTTGCATCGGCCCATTTCTTGTTCAAACAACTACTCCCGTACCTCATTTCCTCTACTAATTCAAAGACACATACCATCGGTACCATTTGATTAGCACAAAACCATCCGCTCCTTCACGTTTTAAATAACCCATTCATTTAGTTCTCCTCACGCCATCCCTTTTCTTCAATATTTTCAACTGTCACTTAAGTATACACTCCAGTAAACCCACAGCCTTATTCGCACCTTTCCTCCCCAGCAATACACGACTTCAGCAAATCATTCAAAGCCCTTAACGATCTTCATTTCTTCCATATTATCCCCTTTTCACTTTCACGCATCCGCCAAGCTTCCATTCCATCACCGAAAGTTCATAGCTCCACCATCCACACCATCTCGCGCAGACCCGCGCCTCCCATCCTCCACTTGACCGTCAGTCCCAGTTGCGTCGTCCCGTCTTCCCGGTCCCCTTCTTGTTTAATTCGCACTTCAGCATCACTCCGCAATACCCCCCACGAACCCACGCTGTTAGGCAAAAAGACCACCGAACAAAAAGTTTTACCGAGCTGCTCGAACTCGCCCTAGATTGACGAGGAAATCTAGATGAACCCGAATATATAACTATTGTGATTTATGGGATTTTTCCTAGAATTTCTTACGATTTGTTTGCTTGCCATTTTCTGTGAAGAGAGGATAAGAGCGGCGGCTGTGAAGTTCTTCCGAGAAATTAGGTTTAGGCTCCCCTTTTATAGAGAAGATATTTTGGACCAAAAATATATTTTATTATATTTAAAACTTACGCGTGAAGTCTCGTGAAAATATAACCTCATACGATATCTGTTTTTGACAAACTAAGCTATTCCTAGCATAGAAAATAATTCCGGATTCAATGGGACAGGTTTCGTCGGATTCCGACACCGTTTGCGAAAATCCTTTAGAAAATATCGATGAAAAACACCGAGCATTAATTCATGAAAATTACAAAAAAAATCCTAAAAATATGAGGCCTTGACGTTTCACTAGACCTCTTCCTAAGGTTTCGTATGAAACTTGTTTCGTTGAATTTCGAGTTCGTTTGACCAGTTAACCATTCAGTTTAGTTTGTTTCAAGTTAAAAACATAGTGTACCGTACTATGAAATATCCTGTTCACGTAGGGACTGCTATGGACAGAAACAAAGATACCATTTAAATGAGTGACGTGCTCTGGTCCTAAAAATGTAATAATACCGGTAGATGGACTCATATTGTGAAACCCCGAAATGTCGATACAGGGTGCCAATTACTCCAAATAAAAAGTTGCTTATTTAATTAATTAAAAATTACCATAAAATTCTAAAAATTAAATTATCACTACTTCCCAAAAGAACCTTGTCTAAATTCAAACCCGATCTCTAGTTATATCGAATAAACCGATACGGTCGATAAACGATTCTATAGCGACTATTTTAAAATTTGATTTGGACATATCTCAAAATCTACACGACGAAATCTCGATCTTTCTCTTCCACCAGAAAGATATACTCCACCAGCTCCACACGTTTCTTGTTTCACAGAAATCCGGCTTAAAACGAATCCTGTACATTCAGTTGAAGTTCGAATCGCCAATTTGCGAACTGCAGCACCATTTCGGGCTCGATTTTAATTATATTATAATTCCACGTTCAAACTGTCGTCGATTGAATATATTCGTAAATATAATTCAACTCTAAGCTGAATTAAATCTAAGGGACGACCCCGTTCACAGAATATTGTGATTTCCAATATTTTTGATTATTTCTGAATTAAATATATAATTTAATTATTTAATTTAATTAAATATTCCATATTATTTAATTAAACCTCTATTAAATTCACTACATCACGATATATATAATTAAATAAATTAATTATAATACCCCTGATAATGCGGGTCATTACATTCTTCCCCACTTAAAATAATTTCGTCCTCGAAATTGCTAAGGTAGAGGACGACCCTATCTATTTGGTAAAAGCTTATAGGTTTACCCCTTATCTCTGGTTTCAACTGAACCAACTAATATCGATTTCAATATTAATTCCTTCCGACTAACTAAAATTTTCAAAAATTCTGAAAATTTTCTAACACTTTAAATTTTCGGAAAATTTCGCCATAACCTCCTTTGTACAGCCCTATCGGTAAAACCACAACTCGCCTCTCTAGGCCTTCTCCAACCCAAAAGAAAATCAAACAGCCAAGCGACTTGCCAAATCGGCTCATAAATCTCATGCTTATATCAAATATAAACTTGTACTTTTTTTGTCGGGCATATCAATTCTATCACTTGTATCTGTTACCAATTCAACCTATGCCAATATCAATTTAATCAAACTCTGATCCCTTTATCCTCAACACAACCATTCGCTTATCCATGCCAAATATCATTTCAAATTCGAGTTTTATTCTCGATTCCAAACCCTTAACTTGATTATCAAATTACACTTCAAATTCGAATCTCACAAATCCAATTTGTCTCGATATCATTCTAATCCAATTATATTTCAAGTTCAATTTGCTTTTCCCAATTTCTACTTAAATTTGTTTTCAATTTAACCAAACAAATTCTGGGAGTTTTAAACGGTTTTGTTTTTCTCAAAAATCAAACTTTCCTTTGCAGGATTCAAACAACTTGTTTTTCTCAAAGCAATTCAAAAACAATTTCTTTGGTAGTAATCCATCACTTATCAACTCGAAAATGAACACTAATGATGCTGCAGTCATCATCAGAATTATTTCCCAACTATCGAAGTGAGTTCAATACTATATCACTTTTAAAACCATTTCTAAACCTTTCCACTTTGAAATCAATTCCAAATACCATTGGAAATGCTTTAAACAAATTTAAAATCCCCCAGGATTTTAAAATTCTCATATACTTAATCCAAATCCATTTCCAAACACTTATTCCAATTTCCAGAGTTTGAATTTCAATTCTGATTTAAATTTCAGATTTAATTCATCTGATTTCACGTATTTCACTTATATGAATTCTGATTGGTTATATATATCCATTTCACATGTTATAATCTTACTCGATTATAATCACAACCTATATATGATAATATATCACATATCCATACTGTGTCGGTCCATCGTATTCAAGTGTTTATAAACTCCTACCGATACAGTGGATCAAACTGATCGACCAGAACTCATAAACAACTCAGCCAATGAATCCCCACAATAAAAAATTATTTTTATATCAAATACAAATACGCACTCGTATATATACACTCAACTCAATCTAGGGTGTTACTAACCCTATCTCTACCGAGTCACGCCACAGAGCCAAGGTAATTCTTAACTTAAGCTCTGATACCAACTGTAACGACCCGGATTTTGAGCGACTTTGGTTATCGACATAAACACGATGTCGATAACCAAAACATCGAAAAATCCTGGTAATTAATGAAAGAAATTAGAGGGTGAGGATAGATAAGATAGAAACTTAGAATAGAAGAAGAAGAAGAACACAACATCAGAGTAACACGAACCTCACAGCGCAACGAATAACATATAATATATAACATAACTTTGAAATATAACAGTTATGTATACAATAGCACTTATCAGAGTACAACACTTACAACACAACGGAAATAAACTATAGCAATATGATCCAGAAGCCTCCTTCTCCAGCTCTTCAAGTATATCTGTAAATCCCGACTACTTGACTGCCCGTACAAATTTAGGCACCCAAGAGTTTAGGGAAAACAACAAAGTAAACTCCGGGTCAGTCATGGGACTGGTGTGAGTAAAATAGTTTAACACAGTTTAACATATATATGATATCTCATAAGACCACGCCGTGAATACGGAACGGGTTTTTCCCTTATGAGAATCCAACATCTTTGACAAGCAATATCATTCTGATATTATAATAATGTCTAAGTACAAATATATATCAATCTAGCAGAAACGCTTTCATCTCACGTTCTACATATATAGTATACAATCAAAGTCGCAAGCACGTATTGGATAATGGATTTCCAACTATGACAAGGTATGGAACCACCTTCTGCTAGTGTACCTCTAGAGAGGAATACACTGGGTTCAACAAGAACATCTTGCAACCCAGCCACACATGACCGACCACTCATTTCGCTTGAGTGTATCGAATGTATATCACCAACGGTTGGGATCAGCAACCGTTTCCCGAATGGGACAGCATCAACAATAGATTTTTAGAAATAAATGAAACTCTAGATCAGGTGATTATACACCCTAATAGGTGCGACCTACATAGCCATGCTACCTGCCCGATTTCTGTCATTTACCGGATGTGAGGCTAGAAGCTACGCTTATCTTCACATCAGATTCACTTTAAATGCCACATCATCAAATCCATCAAATCACCGATTGACGTCTACAACAGTACATTACGTGTTAGCTAAAGAAGTTTCCTTCTCCGCTTCCACTCTTGGTACGGTTGAAGAAATCAATGTACGTGACCTTTCTGGAAATACTCTGTCAGACATTCATCTTCATTCACTTAAAATGTCACATTGTCATACCCGCAAAATCACAAATTGATTTCCTCAAAGATACAACCGGTATACAGCTAAGAGAAACGAATTCCTCCGCCACCAACGTATATACGTTTGAAGGGATCAACTTACGCGATCCATTGGATATACTTTGTCAGACCTTCATCCATACAAGTTGTCCTGGGACTGGACAAACCGAAGGCTCTATTCAGTATATCCATCTTAGTCACTGTTAACTAAGACTTATACAACAGCCCTTGCACTTTACTCCGTCTTCAATTATCTTTGGCATAAATGATTCGCGACGCTTATGCCAATACAGAGTGGTTCTTTGGATAATAATCCAACCGGTCTCTCCATATTAACAACGTTAAAATGGTCAAAACTTCGATAGTCTGTGAGTTAACTATCAAAGAAAACAAGTGTGCAAACAACGATATTATTTCCAGGTGGAAATAATATCAATCAAACATCATTTAACTCTTATCTCATTAGTTCATTAATTTACTTATCTTCTATTTCCATATATTCTAAATTCTTATTTTCTTTTATCAGAAAACATTTCTGAATCTCGTTTGGAAAACATTTCCAAATCTCCTTTACGATCAAACCCTACCATTTCTTAGTCAAGAAGGAAGTCACTCAAGTTGGGGTATAATTACCTCTCAAACCTTAACTGAACAACGTTATAACTTCGAAATGGTCAAAGTTTTTCTTTTAATCTTTAACAAATTCTTTACGCCTTTCTCGGATTCAATTTTACGAATCCGCTTCTATATTTAAAACATTGGTTATAACGATAACGTTATAATCCCTACTTTCGAATTATCTAACTTTAATTATAACTTCTATTCTTATTAGTGAATAATTAACCTAACACTTATTTATTTATAAATAAATAAATCTCTATTTGATTAACTCTTCTTCGAATAACCCATATTCGATTAACTTCTTCCTTTCGAATATACTATATTTGATTACTCCTTCTCGAATAAACGATATTCGATAATCACTCTTCGAATAACTAATATTTGATAACTCTTTCTTTTCAAATATCTCATATCTGAAAATCTCACTTTCGAATAAACTATATTCGATAATCTCTTTTCGAATAACTCTTATTTGATAAATCTCAATTCGATCAAGCTATAATCGATAACTCCTTTCGATGAAACTAACATCGATAACTCCTTTCGATGAAACTAACATCGATAATTCCTTTCGATGAAACTAACATCGATAACCCCTTTCGATGAAACTAACATCGATAACTCCTTTCGATGAAACTAACATCGATTAATTTAACTCGACGAACTTAACTCGAGTAACTCGACTAACTTAACTTGACTCGACTAATTCGACTTACTTGGTTCGACCAATTCGATTCGATTTACCTAGGCTCGACTAACTTGGTTTTATTTAACTCAACTTGATTAACTCCTATCGAATAACTAATATTCGATTTAACTCCATTTGTTTGACTCTAGATCGCAGCGATCACAAACGGTTACACCTGATTCCCTCAGGAAACATCCGACCGCCTTAGGCTATCTGTAGCCCTGCGAATTTCGCTAGCAGTCGTACGAGATGACAACTTACCCTGAATACTATGTTTGACTAACTCTGTCTCAAATAACTACATTTGATTACCTCTAGTTCATTTTAACTCTAATCGATTTACTCTAACTGATTTACCTACCTGATTAACTCTAACTGGTTAACTCTAACTGGTTAACTCTAACTGGTTAACTCTTACTGGTTAACTCGACTTACTTAACCCAACTAGTTAACTCGACTTACTTAACTCAACTGGTTAACTCTAGTGAACTGGTTAACTCTACTGAACTGGTTAACTCTGCTGAACTGGTTAACTCTACTGGACTGGTAAACTCTACTGGACTGGTTAACTCTACTGAACTGGTTAACTCTACTGAACTGGTTAACTCTACTGGACTGGTTAACTCTAACTGGTTATTCAGTACGTTCCTTTTAACAACGTTTATTCATTTTTAAAGATTTACTTTTGGTAACGGTTCTTCACTTTAAAAATGATTTTCCCCTTTTAATTTGCCTATATTTATTTCATATAAATATTTCCTTTATAACTTTGTTTATTTCCTACATAAATATTTCCTTTTAACTCTTTATTTGTTTTCACAAATATTTCCTTTATATTTGGTTTCCACAAATATTTCCCTTATATTTGGTTTTCACAAATATTCCTTTTATATATTCTAACTCCTTAAATTTCCAGGAAAATTCGCCATAACCTCCTTTGTATCGGGAGCATCGGGAAAATCCCCAAACCCGCCACACAGGCCTTTCCACTCAAAAGAAAATGTTTTGAAAATATTTTCTTTTTCTATGTATCTCCTATTTATAAATATTCCAATTTATAAATATTTCTTATTTATAAATATTCGAATTTATAAATATCTCTTATTTATAAATATTCCAGTTTATAAATATTCTGTTTCCAATATCACTTTGAAAATCCCCTTATCAACATCCCGTATGTTATGGTATTCAATCAGATTAAATCACGATGTTCAATATCGTCCAAGCACATATAATCGACCACGGATTCTATACCACAATATATGAATCAAAACAGTATTATAAATATTGAGGAACCCAGTTGGGTCCCTCCAACCTGTTTCCCTGCATCCACAGATGTTACACAGTAAAATCAACATCACTTTCAGTTCAGTATTGATTATTCTGATAACGGCATCAATATATAAATATTTAAAGATTTTTATATATATATATATATTTATTTATATATAATTTCCACTAACTGACTAGCAGTTCAATCAATCAACCAACACACAGCAATCAACAGATGATTAACAGTTCTAAGAATACATTATAAAAATATAATTGTTCAGAGTTGGTGAGTTTTACTCACATTGGTGCGTTAACCATTGAATAACGGTTTGCGTTATTTGCCTCAGTCGGATAATTTATTTCGCCATAAATTGTAACGGACTCCAATTGACTCGCGGTCAGTTCCATTGTGTAGTGTCCGTCCATACGATCTCGACGGATCTTGTTTTGCGGAATTCCTTTCATTCTCATTAGCCCACACTCGACAGATCCCCACTGCAAATAGACGATGTCCTTCCTCAATACAATTTTCCATCCCATTTCCAGCCTTGTATTCCACCATTCTGCATCCTCTTTTTCTTTTCTTTTCAAATTTTCTTTTATTGAAAAATGGGCCTTCCATATTTGCATCGGCCCATTACTTGTTCAAACAACTACTCCCATACCTCATTTCCTCTACTAATTCAAAGACACATACCATCGATACCATTTGATTAACACAAAACCATCCGCTCCTTCACGTTTTAAATAACCCATTCATTTAGTTCTCCTCACGCCATCCCTTTTCTTCAATATTTTCAACTATCACTTAAGTATACACTCCAGTAAACCCACAGCCTTATTCGCACCTTTCCTCCCCAGTAATACACGACTTCAGCAAATCATTCAAAGCCCTGACCGATCTTCATTTCTTCCATCTTATCCCCCTTTTCACTTTCACGCATCCACCAAGCTTCCATTCCATCACCGAAAGTTCATAGCTCCACCATCCACACTATCTCGCGTAGACCCATGCCTCCCATCCTCCACTTGACCGTCAGTCCCAGTTGCGTCGTCCTGTCTTCCCGGTCCCCTTCTTGTTTAATTCGCACTTCAGCATCACTCCGCAATACCCCCCACGAACCCACGCTGTCAGGCAAAAAGACCACCGAACAAAAAGTTTTACCGAGCTGCTCGAACTCGCCCGAGAATGACGAGGAAATCTAGATGAACCCGAATATATAACTATTGTGATTTATGGGATTTTTCCTAGAATTTCTTTTGATTTGTTTGCTTGCCATTTTCTGTGAAGAGAGGATAAGAGCGGCGGCTGTGAAGTTCTTCCGAGAAATTAGGTTTAGGCTCCCCTTTTATAGAGAAGATATTTTGGACCAAAAATATAATTTATTATATTTAAAACTTACGCGTGAAGTCTCGCGAAAATATAACCTCATACGATATCTGTTTTTGACAAACTTATCTATTCCTAGCATAGAAAAATATTCCGGATTCAATGGGACAGGTTTCGTCGGATTCCGACACCGTTTGCGAAAATCCTTTAGAAAATATCGATGAAAAACACCGAGCATTAATTCATGAAAATTACAGAAAAAATCCTAAAAATATGAGGCCTTGACGTTTCACTAGACCTCTTCCTAAGGTTTCGTTTGAAACTTGTTTCGTTGAATTTCAAGTTCGTTTGACCAGTTAACCATTCAGTTTAGTTTGTTTCAAGTTAAAAACATAGTGTACCGTACTATGAAATATCCTATTCACGTAGGGACTTCTATGGACAGAAACAAAGATACCATTTAAATGAGTGACGTGCTATAGTCCCAAAAATGTAATAATACCGGTAGATGGACTCATATTGTGAAACCCCGAAATGTCGATACAGGGTGCCAAATACTCCAAATAAAAAGTTGCTTATTTAATTAATTAAAAAATTACCATAAAATTCTAAAAATTAAATTATCACTACTTCCCAAAAGAACCTTGTCTAAATTCAAACCCGATCTCTAGTTATATCGAATAAACCGATACGGTCGATAAACGATTCTATAGCGACTATTTTAAAATTTGATTTGGACATATCTCAAAATCTACACGACGAAATCTCGATCTTTCTCTTCCACTAGAAAGATATACTCCATCAGCTCCACACGTTTCTTGTTTCACAGAAATCCGGCTTAAAACGAATCCTGTACATTCAGTTGAAGTTCGAATCGCCAATTTGCGAACTGCAGCGCCATTTCGCTCAATTTTAATTATATTATTATTCCACGTTCAAACTGTCGTCGATTGAATATATTCGTCAATATAATTCAACTCTAAGATGAATTAAATCTAAGGGACGACCCCGTTCACAGAATATTGTGATTTCCAATATTTTTGATTATTTTTGAATTAAATATATAATTTAATTATTTAATTTAATTAAATATTCCATATTATTTTATTAAACCTTTATTAAATTCACTACATCACGATATATATAATTAAATAAATTAATTATAATACCCCTGACAATGCGGGTCATTACAGCAAGTCACATGCCCTAACCAAATGAGCTACTAAGTCTTTTGCTTACAAACCTTAGAACAATGCTAAACGTTATTCGTTTCCCATTCCTCTTTTTCAGGTTTTGCTGCAACATTTAATTTAAAGATATCTTCTTCAGTTTAAATCAATTTTCTACAAACTAGGTTTAAATTGATCAGAAAATCGCCAAGAACAAAATGACACTAATTTCATGACCAAATTCTGGAGGCTCTTCAAATTCTCCTTTTTATTTAATTGTTCGTGTGCGTTTCTTCGCATTTCATGTATTACACTTAATTTTTTCCCTTCATTTCACTGCATGAACTTATTACATGAAATATTTATTATCATTATTTAATTTTTCTCTTAAATATATCTATGTATATAATATATATACATTTTTCCACATTTTTAATTTCATTAAAAATACGGGGAGTTACACTCTCTCCTCAAGTTATATTCAGAAATTTAGATTTATAAATTATAAAATCTTAAATTAAGATCTGGAAGGAAGAGATTGATGTTTTATGCGTTCAGAATTAAATGAAAAGCAAGGTAAAGTTCCAGATCCAATCTATTTAATTATTCCTCCTCTTTCTTTTCCCTTTTAGTAAAATAGTAAATCCATGTTTATTAGGTTCTGAATTTAATTAGGAGAAAGTCATGGAATGATAGATCTGGACCAGATCCAGGATTTGGAAAGCTTACGAGGTGAGTGGATTTAAGCTACATTATTTTAGATAATGGTATATTGCCGCTTAGCATTCCCCATTATGACGAATTGGAATATGACATGTTAAGATGCCTAAACATATGCGAATAATGATTAAAGTGGTGTAAATGATATGTGGGAATGATTAGCATGATATAACGTCAAATTGTTAATATGAACAATTCATATATTGAATCAGTTGAAATGTTGGAATGTTTACATGTTATAATATTAATTTGAACATGCGGGAAAAATTCATATATTGGATTAGTTGGAGTGCTAAAAAGTTTACATGTAAATTTATCCCAATTATATACAGGGAATAATTGGAATAAGTATATGATTACGTGGATTCATGTTAACGTAGAATTGAATAAATAAATATGAGTTTGGAGGCATTGACCAAATAATGTTCAAGGATCTTAAATTGGATCATAAGTATAAAAAAATGATTCGGGCGCAAAATTGATTATATGTAAAATATGAATTGGCATAATCTGAATAATATGAATTTGGACATATAATCCATCATGAATATAATTGGGTAAATGGGCGTGAGCACCTATAAAGGCATAGATATAATTAATTGATTAATAATGAATGCCTAGAATTACAATTAGAAATTGAAATTGCACTTATGACATGAGGATAGGTTGCATTAGTGGTGGAAGTCTTCCCGGACCCGACCAGCATATCCAACAACCACTAATGTTGAACCTAATGTGAGAGTTCTAAGTGCGCAAATACGAGACGGGATATGACACAAGGTTACGCCCTACTCATGGAAGAAGTCTGCCCGGACCCGACCGACAAATCCAGCATCCACAAGTTGTAGGCCTAATGTGGGAGGTCTATCCCATTATAAACCATAAATGGACATGGTAATGAATTGGACTACTTAACCTAATCTAATCCATAGGGATTTATGAATATGAACTAAAGTTAGGGTTAAGTAAAATTGGTTGGACAGTGGGTAGGCTAAGTAAATCTGAGGGGGTAGGTAATACTTGCATATAGGCCCACAAACTTAGCCCGATAAGGTTATGTAATTAAAGAAACCTAGTGGTATACATAACCAGTAGAAATAATAAAGTTATATAATTAAAGACACCTTTTAGGGTAAGCATAACTTGTAGAGATGACATAATTTAATAAACTAATAAATAAATTGGATAACTGGTGAAATGAGATAAGGGACACTTAATTGTAAATTAAGTAATCAGTAAAGGAGAAAACCTGAAACTAGTTAAGAAAAAGGGGAGAATATATTGTACTTAATTATAAATTAAGTAATCCGTAAACTTGGAGGTTTGAAACCCACTGATAAGAATAACATGTTCAGACTTGTCCTAGGGACAAGGGGAAATTATAACATAGGTTATAATAAATGGGCAGAGAAACTTATTAATGGGCCTTAGTTAGTAGAACTAAGTCAATAAGTAAACAATGATAAGTTGTATCGACGATGTAAGGTGGAATTATGATTAAATGAGAAAGGATAAGGAAACTTATGAAATGAAATAAGTTATATTTAATCGTGAATGGTAAGTGACATGTTAATTGGAAAACATGTGAATTAAGATATATTTAATTAAATATTAAGTAAAACATATTAGTGTAATGATGAAATCAAATAAGAATATAAAAGAGATTGTGGATTACAGACCTTGGGTCACAATCTGGAGAATAACATGTTGCGGGATTATTAATAAACTTAATGGGTTAAGTTATAACTGAAATTAATAAGCAAGAGGAACTTGGTAACTGATGAAGAATTCAATTTGAATGGGAATAACCAAGTCAAAAGGAAACCTGGTAAGGAAAAGCAAGCGCGTAAAAGAATGTTTAGACATAGGGTCTGACAACATATTAAAGTAAGGCGCTTGGACCAGTCCGTACGTTTGAGGGTGAATAACCCAACAAGGTAGATCATCGAGGTGTTATAAGGCACGAGAGGAGACCGCATTCATCTGATTGTTCTGATGGCTCCAAAGGACTGGAAGGAGAAGCACGCAGCTTCCTGAGGTACGTAAGGTGCTCCTAGTTGTCCTCTGTGCGGTGACAGATGTCTTAGGCTGTGCTCGCAGAGGTTGGGTCTGCGTGTAACTACTAGGTGGATGGGCCTTGACTGCAGAAATAGCTATGCAGCCAGAATGCTGTGACGCGATGACGTCAGGATGATTCGGTGCTTGCCTCAACTGGGAGGTAGAGGGTCATGACCAAGGATAGTAGATTATCGGATACCCGTAATCGACAACCAGTGGGATGCGAAAAGACTAAAGCTAATCCCAAGATACCATTCACCCTTCACTATCGGGGTAAGGGGTTGAGGTGAGACGCCACATGGATGTTTAGATTGTTTGCGTAGGTGCAGTCGCTTAGCTTTTGTAGTCTTTACTAGTCGAGGGAGGGGACGAGGTGGGGCCATAACCACCATAAAAACAGACCCTAGGTATACCTGTATATAGAGGCTCTTTAAAGACGGCCTGTACAGATATGGAAAAGCTCCCGACCGAGTTCCGTGTTTCTTGTATTGCCCTGTTATGGAACTCGGTGCACATTAGAGGATGTGCGATTGAGGCATCAACTACAATTAACAGTATGTATGAGGGACAGTCTAGATACGTGCATATCTGCTCTGGGTGGTGTATCGTAGACTTGAGGGCATTACTACGGTATGAGATCTGATTCGGTCGAGGGTGGCAGTCCGTACGCTTACATAGCGTAGTGATGGCAGATATATGCTGATTGTAGCCTTGTAATATAGAGATCCGTACGTTACTCCGGCGTAGGATAAGGGACTGCGATCATTTCGGTGGCATTACGGTGGAGACCGTGCGAGTGGGGTACCATGGGGTGTACCTCGATATTGGGGGTAGCTACACATATATTGTATTAGGGTAATCCACTGCGTAGTAAATGGGTACGACGTGTGTGTAAGCCTTGAGTGTTGTTAACCCAAGTAACCTAATAAAATAAGAAAATATAATTGAACGTTATATTTAGGATTATCCAAAGTGTATATTTAAATCCCATCACCAGAACTTATGTTCTGACCCCCTCATCATAACATACTCGCAGGTTAGATTTGTGGCAGGGACATGATAGCCTTGGATACTGGTTAGGCGGTATTATTAATACGGTAAGGATATATTTTGATTATAACATATTTTATCCATTCTGCTGTGAGATATTTTCTGAGCTCTGACATATTTTATGTTTCTGTCTTTTCTGCAGGATACCAGAGCAAATCAATCTGAGTTTCAAAAGATTGGAATTTTGAAAAAAAATTGGTCTGTTGGAATTCAGGTTGTCACATCTGGTATCAGAGCTTAAGTTTAGGATTCATATATAAACAGTGTGTGAACGTATTTGTATTTTTAAAAATAAAAATATTATATATATATATATACACATGGATCCATAGAGGAACCCACTAAATAGAAAGAGTATAGCAGGGTAAGAATGGGATGTTTGTTATGTACACTAAAGGAATAATTTTGGAAATTTGAGACCCTTAGGAATTTTGGGTGAAGAGTGTACAATGTACTCTGTATGGAAGGAAAGTGAATCCCATATGATTAGTATTTTGGGTTAGTGGGCTTGAAAACCTTATAAATTGGAAAAGGTTAAAAAGAGAAAAATGGATTAGGAATATATACAGCTGAGAGAATTGACCTTGGGGGCGTGTCTAGGAAAGCCTAGAAGAAAACTGGAAACCCGCTTTGAGTCTAACCCATTATTAACTTTTAAGAACTTGAGATTATAGAACTTTAGGGAAAATGGTTAATGGTGTTTTCAAGTTTTAATCTTAAAAGTTATAGTTTTAAATATGTAAAGTATACATATTGGGTTTTGAAGAAAAATGGGGTATATTTAGCGAATAGTGATTTCTTGCGAAAATATTGACTAAAGTAAAATTCTTTCAATAAAAGGTGCATATTATAGAGCATGTAACACCCCTAATTTTTAACAACATTAAAGAGGATAAATTAAATAATTATTAATTTAATATTCAGAATTAGAGGAAACGGACTGCACCATTGCGTTCGTCTCGAAATTCTGGTCAGGATAGACATTTGGTTTGCGTAAAACGGACATTGGTATGAAGAAGTTATGAGGGTTTTAAGTTTGTATACACGTAGAAAGATTTCATATGTAACGACCCGTATTTTAGCGATATAATGATTAATTTATTTAATTATACAAATAGTGATTTGGAGTTTTAAATGGTCGTTGAATTAAAGAATATTGAATATTTAATTAATATAAATAATATATTTATTTCTGAAATAGTCGGAAATAATGGAATTGACAATAATATTATGTGAATTGGACAATTTAAAATATATAATTCAATTTAGAGTTGAATTATATTAACGAATATATTCTATAAACGATAGTTGAACGTATAATTTATATAATGATTATAATCGAGCTAGAAATGGCGCGGCAGTTCGTAATTTGGCGATTCGAACTTTAAACGAATATACAAAATCCGTTCTAAGTCGGATTTCTGTGAAACAAGAAACGTTCGGAGCTGGTGAAATATATTTTTCTAACGGAAGTGAAAAAATCGAGATTTCGTCTTATAGATTGGAAATTATGTCTAAATCAAATTTTCAAATAGTTGCTAAGGAATCGTTTATAAACCATAACGATATATTTAATTATAATTAAATATTGGCTTCGAAATTGGACAAATTCTCTTAGTCGTACTTATAATTTAATTTTTAGAATTTTACTGTAATTTTTATTTTGGAAAATATGCACTTTTTATTTTGGAGTATTTTGGACCCTATATCAACATTTTAGGGTTTCATAGAATAAGTTAACAGACCTACATTATTATATTTTTGGGATTGTGGTACATTGTTCATCCCAATAGTATTTTTATTTTTTGTCTGTGGCAGTGCATACATAAATGAAAATTTTCATATTGAGGTACGCTAAACTTTAAAGTTTAAAACTAAACTGAATAATTGAATACGAATGTATACGTACATTCACGGCTACTGTTATGCAATGTCAAAATATAGTGTACCCAACTTCTGGATACTAAAGGAATTATTACCATCACCATTAAATATCTCTCCTACCCTATCGTGTATGCTACTATATTTAAAGATTACTTTAACGTGAAGTAAACTTAGCCGAGAAGAGTTTTGCAAATCGAAACAGTAGAGTGATGTGCCTCCTATCAAATCCAAATACTTAGCTATTAAGTCTCTTACTCTATAAATACATGACACTAGCCTCTTTCGTTCGTTTTTACTGAAAGCCAAACCATAAGAAATCTTTAAAAATAATTCCGAACGTATATACTGCTATATAAAATCTGAAAACAATTTATACTAGTATTACCGCACAACGGTGGAAAAACTGACCGTTAAATTGTTCAATATGAAATATAAACTTATTTCAAGTCCAAACTGAAGCGCATAACCACAACAAACATTGTTGCATGACTTATATTTTGACTTATATATTTTTTCTTATAAATAACAAAGAAATAAAAGAAGGCTAAATGATAGTAATATGTGCAACAAATCATTTCCAAAAAGTTAGAATGCGAACTAGGTGGATTGGCATCGCACGTAGGTGACGTATCTTGGAAAATGCAATTATATATAGTACAAAAATATGGTTTGGATTTTGATTTATCATAAATGATGTTGAATGATGCAACATGTTTCTACCCGGTAAATATTTGACCCCAACAAGAGCCAATAACCAACCATCATCCCCAACAAAAGAATCCTTGTATCAGGGTGTGGAGCAACACTACAAAGAGTAAACAAAATTAGCTATAGTACAAAATGATGCTTAGCTAAACTTATGGAAAGTAGAATTACATAAGGTCCAGATGAAATGCATACAAGTACATTAGACGATGACATAATTGTAAACAAAAAACAACGTGTAATTATCAAATAGTAAAATATTGTTTGCACATGCTCATTCATGCTATTTCCCTTGCCAAAATTTTGAGTTATTTTGTTTGCATTTTATGGGAAAAATAAAGTTCACTGGAAGGATGCTGTAGCAATTAACATCGAAAAGTGATAGGTTTTGAAACAAAAACAATAGTACATTCAACATTAATATTCTGTTTTTAATAACTTCAATACAAAAAGAGCACACAGCCTAGCCTTTTGTTAATAAAGCATGAAACGATAAAAAAAATTGGAAGAACAACTTACCTGAAGATGAACAAGTGCATTACAAACTCGATTTGAAGCACCGGGAGATAATGTTGGTAGAGAGAGCATGGATAAATTGACACTATCTCCTATAGAAAATAAGTTAAATATTACAATGATGAAGGCAAGGACGTAATAAGTATTCAGAACCCATATGTGAAACCACTATTTTTTTTCAAAATGATAGAGTGTAACATGCACCTGGAGGAGTGCTGTAATCGTTCCATATGAATTCCACAGAAAAGGGACCAAATCTTGGAATATCTCCCTTTTCTGTAAAGCATTGGTATCTGTTATTATCATAAGGTTTAACTGGATACACAGAGAATTATCCTTGCTAACATATAATCACAAATCATATAAACCTATGCAGAAATAACAAAATGAAGTTCATAAAAAATTATTTACTATTCTTGAAATTTGAAGCATGTAATTAACCTTGTTTTTTAAGCAAACTATCAAAATTTTGCACTTGTCTTATTATCATAAAACATTTAGAGAAATTTAAAGAGTGATATTCAGTAAATATACTTAATAGTTAGAATCTTGCTAAAGATGTTGGCATTTACTTATCTAATTACTTAACACCACTCCAAAAAAAACAGTTAATTCATTATGATACTTGCTAATATCCCGGGCTATCATTCTGCAATTCATCCACAAAAAATGCCTTCTCAACGCTTTACTGAATGAACTTTCATTAAAATGACACCATGCAGCAATATTTTTGTTTTGAAATTTGTTGGCAAATAAATTGGCATTAGAAAAAGAAATTTGACTAACAAGATATGAATGAGTAGCCTCTAGATGCTAATGTGCTCAAATGTTCCTTATCAATAATAAAGCCAATATTATCAAGAAAATATTTACATTTTTAAAGAACTTAACGAAAAACTTTTTTTTCCTGTCTGAAAGAAGAATTCAAGATTATTAATGCAGAGGTCGTATTTATTAGCAACATTGCATTTGCGCAAGCTGAAATGCAAGATATAACATGAGACGTGCATAAGTTTAAGCTCAAGGATAGCCAATTTAAATTTTTCATCATTACAAAATAAACAACTACAAAAAATTAGAGCTCCTACTGTGTAAAGAACATCAAAATTGAAAAGGAATAGTAAATGTGCATGTACTATAATTTTTGAAATTGTATTTATCTATTTTTTTTACAGCATACATATGATGTAGTAGTTTTCATCACTTATGACTATTATTATCAATCCAACTCCACAAACATAAATGAATGAATTATAGTATTACCACTCAGGGTTACAAATTATAAAATGCGGAAAAAGCAAGAAGAAAATGAATCGCACTGGAGAAGAAAGTAACTATTACAAATTATCTACATATGAATGTCAAAACTGTGTTAAGTGTGCAAATCAATGTCATGCCCCTGCAACAACGGACGATACAAATACTACAAATTATATGCATATCTTTCTCCATCTATGTAGAAGTCACGAGATTTATACCAAGGAAACCTCCTAAACTAGTTGACAAAGAATGTGTGAGAGTAGTGTGTTGTTGTAATTTGTGTTACAGATCAGCACTAGAATTATATGATAAATTCAAGAAAGAAAAAAACTAGATTGAAATATGCAGAGAGAGGGAGTAGCAACTGCCAGTTATGTAATTTCCAAGATTATTATGCATAAAGCCAAAAGAATTCATGTGATTTTAGTTGTAACAATAATGTTATGTAGTATGTAAACAATTTTTTCCATGCTTATTATGCACATTAACGTCGATTTCATCATAGGGAAAAACAAATTTATATCAATTGTAGTTTTTTATTTGATTAAGACTAATTAGAAAGATTTCCAGCCCAGGATCTCCATCTTGTGCATTGCTTAATGGTTTGATTTATTTTCTCTTGAATTTTCTTTTTAATTTCTAGTTAGTAGAATAATTTCGTAAGCTATGGTAAGTTTCAACCATAATTACTCCGCTTATGACAAATGGTGTTAATATAGTGGAAAAATGAGAAGACTCATCTAACAAATTCAAGTCTGCTATTTTTTTTAATTATCTTTCTTGTCTATGTTTAATGTGCAAAACATAAAAGTATGGCAGAGATAAGCAATTACCTAATAAATTTTGTGTTAGTATATCAGATGATTATATCATCACATGCACAACACAAAGTTTAAACCCAAAATACGTACAGATAATTTCAAATGCATACCTCCATTGAGCCAAAGAAGAAGAGGTTTGCTCCCAACTTTGCTAGTAGCTTCAAAGAACCAATTAAAATGCTCTACCGTTGCTCTCTTGAACATTGACATAGCCTGCATACTATCCGAAGCTAACAAATTGCTACCCTTACAGTCAAATAACTTGATTAGCTTCTTGTTGGGCTAACACTTTACTCTCTATAATAAACCGAGACTCTAGCAGAACTACTATGTGCGTAGCGACATGAGCAGCTTATGAGTATCAACCGACAGACTTAACTCCAAATAAGATAACAAATAGTATAAATAAAGTTTGAACTATTGGAGATGAAATAATAAATGATGAATGTTACCGATAAATATCAATACTTTAATCTACTACAATGAAGCATTAAAATAAGCTTATGGATAATAGAACGCAACAAAAAAAAGTAACCTAGACTGTGGATTATGGAAATCCAATATAGAAAGAATCAAAATTAGTACCTGACCATTATGAAGTTTTGCCTGAAATAACCAATATCTCTGCTACCATTTACCTATCAAATAAGCACCCTTATGATGAAATATTGGTTTTGCACTAACAACATAACTTAACTTACCTACAATCTTCAATAGCACATTTAATTTTATTCACAATAGGACGAATATGATAAAGATAAACTAAGCATACATTTTATTCTCCCTAGGTATCATCAATATGCATGCACAAAAATACGGTACCTAAACCTAAAATATCAGCTCCTTCCCATGCTAACACATACAAAGAAGGGAAGAAAAAAATTGTGAACAAATAAAGATAAACTTTCAACTTTCTCCTTGCTTATTCTTTCTATATACATGCAAATAATTATTGCTACAATTGCTTTACTGCTACATTATTTACAAACATGTTGCGGCTTGCAATAAATTGAAAGAAAACATCTATGTTTCCATTTGTCACATACAAGAGAAAAGAATTAAAACATATCTACATTGTTGTAAAAAATCTTAACTACGATTTGAATCCCGTTTCAAATCGAATCTATACCTTTACGATTCGATTTATATTTCGATTCAAGTCTAGCTAATACCACGAATTTGATAGATTATTCAATCCAAATTGGTACATTCAACGTAGTTATTTGAGTCTACAATCCCAATTCTAACCATTTTCAAATAAAATAAAATGGGAATAGGAGAAGAACATTAAGTTTTAGTATTAGACATAGAAGTTCAAACATCAAAATAGATTTCAAATTGTGTGCAAACCTTAGAATATGAAATATTTGAATCTATGGTTAACGATTTAAATCTCATTTCGATTTAAAATTTGAATTTTACGATTTACGATTTGAATCTCATTTTGAAAACCTTGCATATCTACATATTCACAAATATAACATTGATTTAAATCTGGAATGTGACAAAATGTTGTTGCCCTATTTTATAGCTACTAATAGCAGATGCATGCAAAGCATGCATGCATTCGGTTATTTCCATCTATTAAAAGTAGTTACCCATTTAATTATACATTAATTACATTTTACTTTTTCAATAAACTTTTTTCCTATATCTACTAAATTATTTCTATAACTTTTTTGTCTTAATCATTTCATCTCAGTGTAATGTTATATTTTATATCAAACCTACTCACTGAGATTTTTTTTCACATGGGATGATAAGTCGTTATATTAGTTACAAACCATTTATTAAGGTAAATAATTATATTTTTTTCACACGCAGATAGCATAAAATATAACCCGTCTAACTTAATGTTGTTATTATTTGATCTAAGCTATTATCCATATGACATTTATAACCAAAGATTCTCATTTATGAAAAACCATTCAGAATATTCAGTAAGTATCCATGAACTTAAATTAAAATATGCAACTTACAACTTAGTAAACCATGTAATGGAGTCTAAAAATACTAGGAAATTTATTAATAGTGGGTTTGGAACCAAGTTTCATATAATATGCCAATTAATTTAAGAAATTTTACAAAATTGGTTTTATGCATATTCTAACTCTATTTCAAATGTCTAAAAAAATAAACCGTTAACTAAAATTCTTACCTAAACAAATTCAAGATAGTAAAACATCAATTGAAAAATTGTTTGAAATCTACCTTGTTTTTTCACGATGAACCTCATAAGTCCCACTCATCTGCCATTTGGAGACCCATAAATTGGTGAAAATAGATTCAACATCTCCCCCTTTAACTCATTGTGACTTCCTTGCCCCTATGTAATAATCAAACATTTGTAATCAGAAATAAAAGATACATAAATCCATACCCTACACCCGCCATCAAAAATTTAATAGGAAGGATACTTAGATAGTTAGTTAGGAAACTTGATCTACATGAACGATTGTTTGTAAACTAAATTTTATAGATGGGATAAAATCGTAATGCTCAAATTTTATATAAAAAACTGAATAAAATCACGGACTGTAAATTCCAAAAGTACATACCTAAATATTGATACATACTTTAAAATCCACATAACTAATTATAATTAGGTCTCGTGTTTATAATAACATTCTTGAAATCATGGTTAGTTAGAGGAGGCTGCTTAAGAGGGAAGTGATAGTTGGAGGGCAGGGATTGTGAAGCAGCGACAAACGAGATTTCTAAATCAGTCTCTTACATTATGAAATAAAATCGATCGATCAAAAAATGAATTGATTAACCTAAAAAAATGAATTGATCTTAGGGAGAAGAAATATGCGAGATTAGGGGAGAACGAGCATAGCAGAATAAGTGATAGTTGGATGGAGGAGAGTACGTTTTCCAGTTTACTCAGAATTAGAAGGAGAAAACTCGCGAAGGAAATAAAACGAGAAGAAAACGAAAAGAAGGAAAACGCGGAAAGGAAAGTCCTTGTGAGCGAAAATTACGCTGAAATTCATTGGCTTAGACAATTTGTTTTTGGCTCTTACAGTAGGCAAACCTCCCTAACAGTCGGTTTGATGAGTTGTATGGAGTCCTTCTTCTTTTCTACAGTATGGATGGGTTCGAAGACTCCTGGGAAGTGGAGCTGTTCCTTTTCTGGAAGAAGTTACTGGGCGGATTTTCACAGAGGAGTAGGGTATACGAAGGGGTGTGCGAGCTTGTCGAAATGGGTGCCAGGACAGATGGACGTGACGGGAGGTCTGGGCTGCGGAAAGCTTTTGCAAGAAGAAATATAAAAGGATATGTAGTTCATAGTACATGAGTATGTGATGGTGGGAATTTGAAGGGGAGGGCCAGTGTCTTACGTGAATGGGAGGATAGGGAAATGCATCTAAAATGGGTTTATTTTCGTGAAGAAAAGAATTGAAAACGAGGAGATCGAGGTCAGGAAATGGCGTGTTACGGAGGGGTGATAATACGCACTGTAATGGTGCATTACTAGAGCAGAGGAATACTTTGGAGAAGGAGAAGCTGTGTAACACGGGAATGAAGACTTTATGGCTGATCATTTTGAGTTTGGGCCGAAATAGAGTGGGTGAAGCCAGCAATAAAAGAAATAGAGAAAAAATGGAGAAAACTAGGGGTAGGGGAAAAAGAGAACACGGTGCGTGAATTGTTGAAGTAAGGAGAGAAACAGTATTACAAATGGGTAAAAGAATAAAATATTATGGGTCGGGTTTTCAAGAGCTTGGGCCAGATTAGAGTAAAAGCGGTGAGGCCCAAATTGTCTTACTTATTAAAATTTAATTTACTTAAAGGTATATACTAAATTATTAGTATCATAGCTTGGTCATACGGTGTCAGAATTTAGAACGGTCAGATCCGTTGGGATCGTATGGACGGGGCTACACGGTGGAACTAACTGAAAGTGAATGGGAGCTCGTTACAATTTATTGCGAAATAAAGTGTCCGTCTGAATCAACTGACACAAATCGTTATTTAATGATGATCGTCCAAAGTGAGTAAATCTCATTAACTCTGTACAACTTATATTTTTATAAATATAATCTAGTATTGATAAATGATGATTGATTGTTGTGTGTTGGTTGTTTGGTTGAATTGCTGATTTATTCGTTGAAATTATAGACAACAATATATATAAATCGTTAATCAAATAGTGATTCTGTTTATCAGAATATTTCATATTGAAATGAAATCGATGTTATTTATGTTGTTTAACATCTGTGGATGCAGGTAAACAGGTTAGAGGGATCCAACTGGATTCCTCAATATTTATACTACTGCTGTTTTCATATATTGATATATGATGTGATATATAATCTGTGATTGATTATGATGATGCTGGTCATGTTATTTGGTATTTTAAACACCATAAGAAATACTAGAATGCAAACAAAGAGGAAATTTTCAAAGTGTATATTGAAAATAAAATATTTGGAAAACAAATATTGGGATATATAAAAGGAAAATATAATTAAGGAATATTTATTTAGAAAATAAATTGAATTTTATAAAAGGAAATATTTATAAAATAAATAGAATTATAAAAGGAATATTGATTTAGAAAGTAAATAGAATTATAAAAGGGAAATATTTGGAAAATGAATAGAGTTTTATAAAAAGGGAATACATTAGGGAAGTTTAGACCCGTGCTTCGCACACGAGTGTAACATGATATTGATTTAAAGTAAATATTTTACAAACAAAATATTTTAAAAGAATTTGGGGTTTGAATTAGGAATTTAAATGGAATTACTGAAATTAGAAACTGACTATAAATTAGTTGAGTTGAATGGCTTTCTGGATATCGATCTGATGTTGGTTTCGGCCTTCGGGGTTTATGCTTGGGAAGTTGTTCTCTTACTAGTGTACAGTTAGAGACTGATAGAGGTGGGAAAATATTGATGCGTGAATCAGAAATGGAAACGTTTTCCAAACTTAATAACATATATTTTCTAATTTTAGAAAATAGGGAATTTATGAATATATGGAAATGAAAAATGGGAAATTGGGAAATGAAATGATGATTGATCGGTAAGATTTCCATTTCGGAATACAACCGTTGTTTGCACACAAGTTTTCCTTTGATAGTTGAATCACCGACTATCAAAGATTTTGACCATTTCCGTTATTAATACGGAGAGACCGGGATTAGACATTTTATCTAAAAACCACTCTGTATGGCACTAGCGTTGCGAATCAAATATGATGAAGATAATTGAAGACAGAGTTATGTAAGGGCTGTCCTGTTTACAGAATAGTGCCTTCGGTCTGTCCAGTCCTAGGGCGACCTATATGGAAGAATGTCTAACAGAGTATATTTAATAGATCATGTAAGTTGATCTCTTCAAACGTATTTATGTTTGGTGGCGGAGGAATTCGTTCTCTTAGCTGTTTACCCATGATATTTTTAGACAAATCAATTTGTGATTTAGCGGGTGTAACACCCCACCTCCGTTAAGGTCACTCACAAAGGGAATGCCTTAACTTTGGTGGAGCATTTTAGTAAACAGAACAGAAACTTACAAGACAGATAAAAACAGTACTTGAAAATTTTTAACTTTATTACAGCGGAAACAGAAATTAATATGTTTACATCCTTTCAATTTCAGAATTCAAGTACAAAATATCAGTCTTGTACAAAAGCCTTCAAAACACATAGTTTAAAATCATAATCCCCATGGAACGGAAGCTATACAGAGCCAAGCCATACTTTAAGCACTTCAAGCAAAGAGAAATCCGGATCAAGCTAAAGTATTTCCCTTCTTGGATAACCTAGGGGGGAACGGAAGAAAAGAGGCGAAACAACAAGGGTCAGACAAAAAGTCTGGCAAGTCCAGTGACTTTCAGCATATGAACAGATAATAATAATATGATATGAACATAAAACTGGATGTGAGATAACTATAACAGGTGTAGCAGATATAACAGAAAAACAGAATGATATAAACTATTGTTTTACACTTCTCTGCACTAATACTAGTATAGCAGAATTAGGTGTCACCCTAATGTCTAAATTGAAGCAGGAACGGGTACAGAATACTTTTAACAGAAACAGAATGCTAATAATGGGCCTTTACTACCCGATCAGAAACAGACAGAAGAAGAAACAGATTTATTCCTATGGAGACAGAATGTGGAATTAGGTGTACACTAGTAATGGGCCTTTACCACCCGGACAGACGGTACCACACAGAAACAGACAGGTGTTACCACCCAACAGAAACAGACGGTACCAACAGAAACAGACAGAACTAAGCGTACCCTAAAACCCTACCCCAAGCGATCGGCTCCCTAATACATAAATATCCTGTGTCGGCCCCACAGTAGGGTGTATCACTCCCTAAAGTGACAACCAATTGGCACAGACCTATTTACAGATGTCACGGCGTCTTACATCCTCAGAGGCAGACCGGGATCCATGCACGCACATGACCCGGTTGGAACGCACCATCAACACCCCTCGCCATTATCAGAATGAACCACTTATAATTAGTTCAGTAAGCGTGCCCGGACCCTACTTACTGTTGGGTCAAAGTTTTGATACCAGAAAGGGTTACTGACTAATATGGGTCCCAAACAACAGATGACACAAGTAATTCCCCTCCTAACCTTGTGTCCCCAGACTAACAGATTTCAGATTAACTTGTTTACAAGTTCAGACATACAGAATTCAGGTTTACTAATTCACAAATTAAGTTAACAAGTTTCCAGACTAACAGGTCAGATGTACAGATTTTTCAGATTTGTCTAACTTTGTATTGGGCCTACAGATTCATGGACGGGTTTTACTACATCTATTAATCCCTTTGGTTTAACCCTATTTTCCCCAATACGTTTTAGACGTCATTATTAACTTAGATTTTGCATTAATTAATTATTAATGCACAGACCTCTCACATTAGGTCGGTAGCTTGTGGCCGCTGGATATGCCGGGCGGTTCCGGGCAGACTTCTGCCACAAGCCAGACCTAACCTCGTGTCTTATGCATGTTATGACTAACTTCTCACATTAGAACCTATTGTTTGCGGCCACTGGATGTGCCGGGCGGTTCCGGGCAGATTTACGCCGCAAACTCATTCTAACCTCGAGTTAGCCATGTTTATCTTTGCGGCCAATTAATTAATAATTTACCGTTTATGCGCACGCCCAATAAATATGCCAATTCAGATTATATCAATAACATGATGATTATATCAACATAGCAGATAACAGATTTTATATGACTTAACGGATTTAACAGATTTAGCAACTTAGCAGATTTTGGCATATAACAGGTTAGGCATTTCAACCGACAAATTTAACAGATTAGGCATTTCAATCTAATTAGCAGTCTAGGCAATATAACAAAACTAGCAGTTTAGGCAACTTGGCAAATTAGCAGATTTAGCAAATTTAATATTTCTAAAGGTTCTATTTACATGCCTTGCCTAAACATAAATTAGGCCTAAGTTCATATGCCTAAATAATGTCATGATTCACAATATGATCATATACTTCCATGTTTGCATACATTTACATAGCGCAGAATATGGACATAATTTACCCTATAACATATGTTCCAATTTTTGTTAAACTAGCATTTTACAGCAGATTCACATATAAATTATACCAAATATAACCATTAATTCCAATGCATGCCATATATCCAAAAATCCCTATTTAGGTGTAATTACAATACTAGATATCCTAATTAATGTAAATCTTAAGTTTCCATATCTTCCTTCTTTTCATGTCATGAATTATTATGCAAACTATCCCCAATAATATAAATCTTTAAACCATATCTTCTAAAAATCAGATCTTGCCTTTTTATATGCATTTTGTCCAAAGTCTCAAATCATATGCAATCTTTACAGTGGTTCCTCTTCTTCTTTTATCACAAAATATGCATAGGTCTAAAACTAGTTTATAACATATGCTATTTTTTTTCTAATTAATTACAGGTCTAAATTACAACATAACTATGCATACAACATGCATAAATTATATGTTCATAGTTAAATTTATGCATCCAATCCCAAGTCATATGTCCAATATATTTTATGCCTCAGACCTAAAGTCATACATTCAATTTGGTTTTGTCAAATTTCGCATCATTCATCCCAAAATTTGCGTTCATACGTTCATCTCTTATGAGATTAGGCACAGGCTCGTGGTAGCCTGGCTATAGAAACAGAAAAGAAGAAAGGAATATAGAACAGTCACAGAAAACAGATCTAACAGAAGAGAATACAACCTCAAATTCAGATTTAAATGCATATCAAAATTATAATTAACGTTTATAGCGGAGAATAACTGTACTTGCCTTGATTGGATTAAAGAAAGAACTTGTTGTCGAATCTTTGCAGAAATTATAATCTCTAGTTTGAATTGAGTTGCTTAGGCTGATGTTGATTATCTTCTAGTTTTAATTCCAGCAGAGCAGAGACGCCATTTTTATTTTTTTATTAGAAGAAGAGAGCAATAGAGGCTAGAGAATTGTACAAGAAACCTAGGTAGAGTCTAGGGTCCTTTTTATAGGGGTAATGAACTGATTAGAACCATTGATGTTGCTTGGATTGATCGTAGCCATTCATCCTAAGGAGAGACCAATTAGAGCTTGCCACCTAGCCCTAATGACAAAGCAGACCACAGAAAATCGACCAACAGAGAATAGGCCAGCCGGGTTAGACTGGGTTCGACCTGGTCTGGACCAGGTCGACACCCCTGTCGACAGGCCTGTCGACCTGGTTAGACCAGGTCGACAGCCCAGTCGACCTGGGTGCGTGAGGCGGGTGTTCTTCCGCCCTGGCCCATTGGGCCCCACTTTTAATTTTTTAAACTGTTTTATTCTGTTTGAAATTTAAATTTAATTCAGAAACTTCCGAAGGCCATACCTTCTTCATACGGACTCCGTTTTTCGAAAACTCGGACTCTATTTCGCGTATTTTTCCGAGACGAACGCAATGGCGTATCCCGTTTCCCTTAGTTCTTTGATTTCAAATTAATTATACTTTAATTTGTTAATTCCACAGTTATAGAATTTGCGGGGTGTTACATTCTCCCCCACTTAAAAGGATTTCGTCCCCGAAATCTTCAAGTTAAGAAGAATGTGTCCTACCATCCAATAATCCATCTACTCAATCATCAACCACAGGCATCCATTGTCCTTATAGACTTCTAATGCTTTCATGTTTAAATGCACAGTGTGTGTTCATGTCCGTATCTAATGCAAAATCAGGCGGCCCACTGATTCAGTCGACCTCCTTAATGCGAATCATGTTAGTGCCATGAGTCCAATATGTATGCAAATTTTCCTACTTGAGACATATCATTTCTATATGAGTGCACAACTGCTCATTCATATGCAACATCCATATGCTGATTCAACCATTTTGCATCCATAAAAATTTAAAAATGCTCACACATCCATATGCAGTATGAGAGTGCTTTCGAGCCGATCTAGTGTCTAGTGTGTGTATATGCATCCACGAGCAACCACTAGCAACCACTTGCATCCACTTGCAACCATCAAACATAACATGTCTCAAACACATGTTTACACCCATTAGTTTCTACCTAAAGTTCAAATATTCGATCGATAGGATACAGTCGAATGATGGAAGCGAGTACAGATAGAACGAAGACTTGGTTCCCATTAGACATTGGTTGAGAAAATAATTCCCCTAAGTATCAACCCCAAAGACCGAAATCAATATCAGATTGACACTCAGAGGATTACCTTCTTTAGACAATGTCAAAACTGGAAATCAGAATTATTCAGATATTTACAGACTACTGATACAAATCAGGTTCCCTAATGATCCTTAGGAAGCTAAGCATGATAAAATCATACCCTACGAAAACTCAGAATGTATGCGTCATACTTGACGCCTAACACAGATATCCCTCAAACCCCAATCTCAAACAGATGATCCATAACCCTTATGGGTCTGAGTCTACAGCGGAATTCAGAAATAATACTAGTATTAAAGTGCAGAGTATCAATTACAAAATCAAAATACCAAAATCAGAAAAAGTCTTAACTCCATAATCAGATAAAGAAATTAAACCTACTATAGAAACTTTCCTATTTCTATCCTAGCCACTAGCCTCAAGAGTGTACGCCTGCCCTCCTTGTCCTCGTCTCTTCGGGCAGTCCCTAGTGAAGTGTCCCATCTCCCCACAGTTGAAGCAAGCGCCCTTCCTTTTTCTGCAATCCTTGTTCAGATGATTGAGCTCCCACAAGTAAAGCACTTTTTCCCCTTCTTATCTTCAGACTTCTCATCCTTCTTTTGTGTTTCCTTTTTGGGCCCCGCCTTCTTATTCTGTGTTTCTTCCTTCTTGGTCTCTTTCGGGCCCTTGTCTTCCTCGTGCAGTAGTGCCATATCCACCAATTTCTCGTAAGTTGCTCCCATGGGTACATGGGTCATGGCAAGGCTGTGCAGTGGCTCATTCAATCCTTTAACAAAGCGGAGAGCCTTTTTATGCTGAGTGTTGACTAAATCCAATCCGAATCTTGCTAGTTGGTTGAACTGGTTGACGTATTCCTTGACCGTCATACTTCCTTGCTTAAGAGACAAGAACTTTTCCAATTGTAAACTTCGTTCAGCTTGCGAGAGGAATTTTGTCTCAAACCTTGTTCTGAAATCCATCCAAGTCTCAATTGGTCTCTCGGCGTTAGTGACTTCCCACCAGTAGGAAGCTTCGTCTTTGAGCAGCCATACTGCCAACTGTACCTTCTGCCTATCGTCCACCTCGAAGATAACGAACAGATCCTCAGTTTCTTTGAGCCAATTCCTTGCTTCTACGAATGATTCAGTTCCTTTGAAATCCTTCCCACCCATGGCCCTAAAATCTCTACAGATTTTTGAGAAAGCAATAGCACGAGGAGGGGGTGGAGGAGGGGGATCATTTGCTGGACCTGCAGCGGCGGTCCTAGCCTCAAGATATTGACGAAACCAACCGGGTACATGAACACCCTCTGTTATCTCAGATGCTTCAGACATGCTGGAACGAAAAAGGAAAGGTTCAATACAAAAAGGACTGAAAGAAAGATATATGGCTCTTGGGGATCATGTTTTTCAAAATAAGCTTTATTTTTGAAAATACTTCCTTTCAAAACCTTTTTTTTTTTTGAAAATAATTTTCAAAACTTTTTATAAAATCTGGTAACCTTCAGCTCTGATACCAAGTGTAACACCCCACCTCCGTTAAGGTCACTCACAAAGGGAATGCCTTAACTTTGGTGGAGCATTTTAGTAAACAGAACAGAAACTTACAAGACAGATAAAAACAGTACTTGAAAATTTTTAACTTTATTACAGCGGAAACAGAAATTAATATGTTTACATCCTTTCAATTTCAGAATTCAAGTACAAAATATCAGTCTTGTACAAAAGCCTTCAAAACACATAGTTTAAAATCATAATCCCCATGGAACGGAAGCTATACAGAGCCAAGCCATACTTTAAGCACTTCAAGCAAAGAGAAATCCGGATCAAGCTAAAGTATTTCCCTTCTTGGATAACCTGGGGGGGGAAACGGAAGAAAGGAGGCGAAACAACAAGGGTCAGACAAAAAGTCTGGCAAGTCCAGTGACTTTCAGCATATGAACAGATAATAATAATATGATATGAACATAAAACTGGATGTGAGATAACTATAACAGGTGTAGCAGATATAACAGAAAAACAGAATGATATAAACTATTGTTTTACACTTCTCTGCACTAATACTAGTATAGCAGAATTAGGTGTCACCCTAATGTCTAAATTGAAGCAGGAACGGGTACAGAATACTTTTAACAGAAACAGAATGCTAATAATGGGCCTTTACTACCCGATCAGAAACAGACAGAAGAAGAAACAGATTTATCCCTATGGAGACAGAATGTGGAATTAGGTGTACACTAGTAATGGGCCTTTACCACCCGGACAGACGGTACCACACAGAAACAGACAGGTGTTACCACCCAACAGAAACAGACGGTACCAACAGAAACAGACAGAACTAAGCGTACCCTAAAACCCTACCCCAAGCGATCGGCTCCCTAATACATAAATATCCTGTGTCGGCCCCACAGTAGGGTGTATCACTCCCTAAAGTGACAACCAATTGGCACAGACCTATTTACAGATGTCACGGCGTCTTACATCCTCAGAGGCAGACCGGGATCCATGCACGCACATGACCCGGTTGGAACGCACCATCAACACCCCTCGCCATTATCAGAATGAACCACTTATAATTAGTTCAGTAAGCGTGCCCGGACCCTACTTACTGTTGGGTCAAAGTTTTGATACCAGAAAGGGTTACTGACTAATATGGGTCCCAAACAACAGATGACACAAGTAATTCCCCTCCTAACCTGTAACGACCCAGAAAATCTGAACCAATTTAAAATATACTGGATAAAAGTAATCATCAGAGTTGCACAGTATACAGGATCTTACTTAGTACAAATACAGTTCAGCTATACATAAATGTCTACAGCGGAAATAAACAAAATATGTACAATAGGAGCTGAACAGCATAAAAGGAAATAAATGATAGAACCCATCTTCAGCTCCAGCTATCCAGAAAGAACCAGCTAAACCTGAATACAAGGCTGCCCGTGTAGAAAAAGGGGGCACCCGAGTTTGAGAGTGAAACAAACTACGAGTCAGTCATGGGACTGGTATGAGAAATCCACTCAACACATATATAATTGGCTAATCACAGGACCACGCCACTTTCGTGGAACGGGTTTACTCCATTGGATTGCCAGTGCTTTAAAACAAATCTTTCTTTTAAACATCGCTATGCTTTTTATAAAAATGAAGCCGTTATAAGACTCAGTTCCCATCACACAATGCAACGCAAACCGGAGGATAGAGTTTTTACCTTATAACGGCCAAAATATGCTTGATACGAATAAAACAAAGGCAATTGATATTATTGCTAGTTTTTATATGTTTTGAAAACAATTTCAAATCATAACTATCAATCATAGACGGCATGGGTACCATATATCATGTCGCCATATATATACAATCGAAACCGCATCGTCACGTATTTGGAAATTGGATTTCCGTCATGAACCAAGGCAAAAGATAGTCCTTACCGAATTCGAGACGCACTAGCCCGCCCCTCAGGCAAGTACTCAGTCAAGCCTTTGGATCGTCAGGGCCGGCCCACCGATGTGGATTAAAATTCCTGAACACTGCGTTTCCCCACCCTTTGGGGTGTAAATGAGCCAACGAATGACTCCATCGGACCCGGATCGCCCGATCAAACCGAGGCGCCTCGCAACAGCAACAACCACATAGGTGAAAAGTATATAAATGTCAGGGTTGGTAGGTCACTGACACCACCTTGTGTCCCCAGACTAACAGATTTCAGATTAACTTGTTTACAAGTTCAGACATACAGAATTCAGGTTTACTAATTCACAAATTAAGTTAACAAGTTTCCAGACTAACAGGTCAGATGTACAGATTTTTCAGATTTGTCTAACTTTGTATTGGGCCTACAGATTCATGGACGGGTTTTACTACATCTATTAATCCCTTTGGTTTAACCCTATTTTCCCCAATACGTTTTAGACGTCATTCTTAACTTAGATTTTGCATTAATTAATTATTAATGCACAGACCTCTCACATTAGGTCGGTAGCTTGTGGCCGCTGGATATGCCGGGCGGTTCCGGGCAGACTTCTGCCACAAGCCAGACCTAACCTCGTGTCTTACGCATGTTATGACTAACTTCTCACATTAGAACCTATTGTTTGCGGCCACTGGATGTGCCGGGCGGTTCCGGGCAGATTTACGCCGCAAACTCATTCTAACCTCGAGTTAGCCATGTTTATCTTTGCGGCCAATTAATTAATAATTTACCGTTTATGCGCACGCCCAATAAATATGCCAATTCAGATTATATCAATAACAGGATGATTATATCAACATAGCAGATAACAGATTTTATATGACTTAACGGATTTAACAGATTTAGCAACTTAGCAGATTTTGGCATATAACAGGTTAGGCATTTCAACCGACAAATTTAACAGATTAGGCATTTCAATCTAATTAGCAGTCTAGGCAATATAACAAAAATAGCAGTTTAGGCAACTTGGCAAATTAGCAGATTTAGCAAATTTAATATTTCTAAAGGTTCTATTTACATGCCTTGCCTAAACATAAATTAGGCCTAAGTTCATATGCCTAAATAATGTCATGATTCACAATATGATCATATACTTCCATGTTTGCATACATTTACATAGCGCAGAATATGGACATAATTTACCCTATAACATATGTTCCAATTTTTGTTAAACTAGCATTTTACAGCAGATTCACATATAAATTATACCAAATATAACCATTAATTCCAATGCATGCCATATATCCAAAAATCCCTATTTAGGTGTAATTACAATACTAGATATCCTAATTAATGTAAATCTTAAGTTTCCATATCTTCCTTCTTTTCATGTCATGAATTATTATGCAAACTATCCCCAATAATATAAATCTTTAAACCATATCTTCTAAAAATCAGATCTTGCCTTTTTATATGCATTTTGTCCAAAGTCTCAAATCATATGCAATCTTTACAGTGGTTCCTCTTCTTCTTTTATCACAAAATATGCATAGGTCTAAAACTAGTTTATAACATATGCTATTTTTTTTCTAATTAATTACAGGTCTAAATTACAACATAACTATGCATACAACATGCATAAATTATATGTTCATAGTCAAATTTATGCATCCAATCCCAAGTCATATGTCCAATATATTTTATGCCTCAGACCTAAAGTCATACATTCAATTTGGTTTTGTCAAATTTCGCATCATTCATCCCAAAATTTGCGTTCATACGTTCATCTCTTATGAGATTAGGCACAGGCTCGTGGTAGCCTGGCTATAGAAACAGAAAAGAAGAAAGGAATATAGAACAGTCACAGAAAACAGATCTAACAGAAGAGAATACAACCTCAAATTCAGATTTAAATGCATATCAAAATTATAATTAACGTTTATAGCGGAGAATAACTGTACTTGCCTTGATTGGATTAAAGAAAGAACTTGTTGTCGAATCTTTGCAGAAATTTTAATCTCTAGTTTGAATTGAGTTGCTTAGGCTGATGTTGATTATCTTCTAGTTTTAATTCCAGCAGAGCAGAGACGCCATTTTTATTTTTTTATTAGAAGAAGAGAGCAATGGAGGCTAGAGAATTGTACAAGAAACCTAGGTAGAGTCTAGGGTCCTTTTTATAGGGGTAATGAACTGATTAGAACCATTGATGTTGCTTGGATTGATCGTAGCCATTCATCCTAAGGAGAGACCAATTAGAGCTTGCCACCTAGCCCTAATGACAAAGCAGACCACAGAAAATCGACCAACAGAGAATAGGCCAGCCGGGTTAGACTGGGTTCGACCTGGTCTGGACCAGGTCGACACCCCTGTCGACAGCCCTGTAGACAGGCCTGTCGACCTGGTTAGACCAGGTCGACAGCCCAGTCGACCTGGGTGCGTGAGGCGGGTGTTCTTCCGCCCTGGCCCATTGGGCCCCACTTTTAATTTTTTAAACTGTTTTATTCTGTTTGAAATTTAAATTTAATTCAGAAACTTCCGAAGGCCATATCTTCTTCATACGGACTCCGTTTTTCGAAAACTTGGACTCTATTTCGCGTATTTTTCCGAGACGAACGCAATGGCGTATCCCGTTTCCCTTAGTTCTTTGATTTCAAATTAATTATACTTTAATTTGTTAATTCCACAGTTATAGAATTTGCGGGGTGTTACAGCGGGTGTGACGATGTGACATTCAAAGTGAATGAAGATTTGGTTTGTAAAGGATACGGTATGGCTTCTAACCTCACAACCAGGAATGGTATAAAATCGGGTAGGTCGCATGGCCAAGTGGTTAGCTGCCAATTAGGGTGTATTATCACCTGATCTAGAGAAATTCCATTTACTTCTATTATCTATTTTGATTTTGTCCCTTTCGGGAAACAGTTGCTGATCCCAACTGTTGGTGATAATACATTCGGTACACTCAAGCGAAATGAGTGGCCGGTCGTGTTTTGCCTGGGTTGCAAGATGTTCTCGTTGAACCCGGTGTATTCCTCTCTTGAGATACATTGTCGGAAGGTGGTTCCATACCTTGCTAGTTGGAATTCATTAACCAATAAGCACCCACGGTGTTTGATTATATATTATGTATATGGAACGTGAGATGAAAGCATTCTGCTAGATGATTATTATATTGTGGTTGATAGACACTATTATAATATCAAAAGGGTTTTTGATATAAAGATTATTGTTTCTTTCAAAAGGTTTTTGAATGTTGAACCAAGTGTTTTGGATTCTCATAAGGGAAAAACCCGTTCCGTTATACGGCGTGGTCTTATGCGATATCGTTTAATTGCTCAAACTGTTTTAAATGGCTTTACTCATAACCAGTCCCATGACTGACCTAGAGTTTGTTTTGTTTTGTTTTCCCTAAACTCTTGGGTGCTCAAATTTGTACGAGCAGACAAGTAGTCGGGATTTACAGATGCACTAGAAGGAGCTGGAGCTGGAGCAGGAGGTTTCAACAACATTTTTATAGCTATTGTTTATTTCCACTGTGATGTAAGCGTTATACGCTAATAATGGTATATTACAGATGCCGTTTTATTTCAAAGTTATGTTATGAAATATATTTATTCGTTCCACTGTAAGGTTCGTGTTTACTCTGATGTTGTATGTTCTTCTTCTTCTTCTTCTATTCTAAGTTTCTATTTTATCTATTCTCACCCACTATTTTCTTTCATTAACTATTCGGTATTTCCAATGCTTGATAGTCGACATTGTCTTATATGTCGATTACTCAGGTCGTGAAAACCTTAGTCGTTACAGTGGTATCAGAGCTTAAGGTCAAGTAATTACCTTGGCTCTGTGGCGTGACTCAGTATAGATAGGGTTAGTAATACCCTAGATTGAGTTTGAGTGCATATATACAAGTGAACGCATTTGTAGATTTTATAAAAATTGTTTTATATTGTGGAGAATTATTTGTTGAGTTGTTTAAGAGTTCTGGTCGAGCAGTTTGTTCCACTGTATTGGTAGGAGTTTCTAAACACTTGATTACGATGAATCGACACAGTATGTTTTGAAAAGAGGGTAAACGAAATAATTTTACCCAAAGTATATTTTGATATAAAGGACTTATATTGGAATGATTATAATATATTGGATATATTGGTAGTTATTATAATCGATTAAGATTATAAATTAAATGGTTATGTAAATAACCAATCAAAATTCATAAAAGTGTAGTATTTGGAATCAGATGAATTAAACCAGAATTGGAATTAAAACCCTGGAAATTTGGAAAGGTGTTTGTAAATGGATTTGGATTAAATATATGAGAATTTCAAAATCCTGGGGTATTTAAATTGTTTTACAAGCGTTGTGAATGGTATTTTGAATTGATTTCGAAATGAGATTGTTTAAAGATGGTTTTGAAAAGTGATATAGTGTTGAACTCACTTCAATCGATGGGAAATAATTATGATGATGCTGGCCACATCATCAGTGTTCATTTTCAAGTTCTAAGTGACGGAATACTACCAAAGATATTGATTTCGAATTGTTTTGAAAAAACAAGTTGTTTTGAAATTCCAAAAAGGAATATTTGATTTTTGAAAGAGCTAAACTGTTTAAAAACTCCCAGGAAAAGATTGCTTGAATTAAAACAAATTTAAAAGCAAATTTAAAGTAAAGCCAGTTAAGTGGTAATTGAAATGGAATTGAGATAGAAAATATCAAATTAGATTGGATTAGAGATAATCCGAAATGGAATTGGACTGGTGAGTTAAGAGTTAAAGTTAAAAATGGAATCTGAGTTAAGAACATAATTCAGCTTGGGCATAACCGAATGATTGGTATGACACTGGTATAAGCAGGATTAGTAACACATGGAAATGATATATTGATATGCTGACAAAAAGGTACAAGTTTATATTATATATGGGTTTGAGATTTTGATGAGCCAAATTTGCAAGCCGCTTGGCTGTTTGATTTTCTTTTGGGCTGAAGAAGGCCTAGAGAGGCAAGTTGGAGTTTGAGCTATTGACTAGTACAAAGGAGGTGCTGGCGAAATTTTTCGAAAAGTTAAGGTGTTAGAAAATTTTCAGGATTTTTGAAAATTTTCGTTAGTAGGAGTGAATAAATATTTAATTGAAATTAAATTGGTTCAGTTAAAACTGAAGTTAAAAATATAACGAATAATTTTTAACCCAGTTAATAGGGTTTGTTTTCTATCTTAGCAATTTCGAGGATGAAATTATTTTAAGGGGGGAAGAATGTAACGACCGTATTTTAGTGATATAATAATTAATTTATTTAATTACATAAATAGTGATTTGGAGTTTTAAATGGTCGTTGAATTAAATAATATTGAATTTTTAATTAATATAAATAATATATTTATTTCCGAAATAGTTGGAAATAGTGGAATTGTCAATATTGTGTTTATTGGACAATTTAAAATATATAATTCAGTTTAGATTTGAATTATATTAAAGAATATATTATATAAATGATAGTTGAACGTATAATTTATATAATAATAATAACTGAGCTCGAAATGGCGCGACAGTTCGTAATTTGGCGATTTGAACTTTAAACGAATATACAGAATCCGTTTTAAGTCGGATTTTTGTGAAACAAGAAACATTCGGAGCTGGTGAAATATATTTTTCTAATGGAAGTGAAAAAATTGAGATTTCTTCTCATAGATTGGAAGTTATGTCTAAATCAAGTTTTCATATAGTCGCTATGGAATCGTTTATAAACCGTAACAATATATTTAATTATAATTAAATATTGGCTTCGAAATTGGATAAATCCTCTCAGACGTAGTTATAATTTAATTTTTATAATTTTACTATAACTTTATTTTGGAAAATAAGCACTTTTTATTTTGGAATATTTTGCACCCTATATCAACATTTTGGGGTTTCACAGAATAAGTTAACGGACCTATATTATTATATTCTTGGGATCGTGCCACATTGTTCATCCCAATAGTATTTTTATTTTTTGTCTGTGGCAGTACGTACATGAATGCAAATTTTCATATTGAGGTACGCTAAACTTTAAAGTTTAGAACTAAATTGAATAATTGAATATGAATGTATACGTACATTCGCGGCTACTGTTATGCAATGTCAAAATATAGTATACCCAACTTCTGGATACTAAAGGAATTGTCACCATCACCATTAAATATCTCTCCTACCCTATCGTGTATGCTGTTATATTTAAAGATTACTTTAACTTGAACTAAACTTAGCCGAGAAGAGTTCTGCAAACCGAAACAGTAGAGTGATGTGCCTCCCATCAAATCCAAATACTTAGCTATTAAGTCTCTTACACTATAAATACATGACACTAGCCTCTTTCATTCGTTTTTACTGGAACCCAAATTGTAAGACATCTTTAAAAATAAATCCGAACGTAATACTGCGATATAAAATCTGAAAACAATTTATATGAGTTGTATGGAGTCCTTCTTCTTTTCTATGGCATGGATGGGTTCAAAGACTCCTGGGAAGCGGAGCTGTTCCTTTTATGGAAGAAGTTACCGGGAGGATTTTCATAGAGGAGTAGGGTATACGAAGGGGTGTGCGAGCTTGTCGAAATGGGTACCAAGACTGATGGACGTGAGGGGAGGTCTGGGCTGCGAAAAGCTTTTGCAAGAAGAAATATAAAATGATATGCAGTTCGTAGTACAGGAGTATGTGATGGTGGGAATTTGTAGGGGAGGGCAAGTGTATTACGTGAATGGGACTGGGAGGGGAGTACACATGAATGGGAGGACAGGGAAACGCATTTGAACTGGGTTTATTTTTGTGAAGAAAAGAAGTAAGAACGAGGAGATCGAGGTCTGGAAATGGCGTGTTACGAAGGGGTGATAATACGCACTGTAATGGTGTGTTACTAGAGCGGAGGAATACTTTAGGGTAGGAGAATCTGTGTAACACAGGGATGAAGACTTTGTGGCGGATCATTTTGAGTTTGGGCCGAAATATAGTAGGTGAAGCCCGCAATAAAAGAAATAGAGAAAAAATGGGGAAAACTAGGGGTAGTGGAAAGAAGAGAACATGGTGCGTGAATTTTTAAAGTAAGGAGAGCAACAGTTTACAAATGGGTAGAAGAATAAAATGTTATGGGTCGGGTTTTCAAGAGCTTGGGCCAGATTGGAGTAAAAGGGGTGAGGCCCAAATTGTCTAACTTATTAAAATTTAATTTACTTAAAGGTATATACTAAATTGTAAGTATCATAACTTGGTCATACGGTGTCAGAATTTTGAACGGTCAGATCCGTTGGGATCGTATGGACGAGGGCTACAGGTGAACTGACTGGGAGTGAATGGGAGCCCGTTACAATTTATAGGGAAATAAATTGTCCGTCTGAATCAACTGATGCAAATCATTATTTAACGATGATCATCCAAAGTGAGTAAATCTCACTAAATCTGTACAATTTATATTTTTATAAATATAATCTAGTATTGATAAATGTTGATTGATATCGGTGTGTTGATTGTTTAGTTGAATTGATGATTTATTGGTTGAAATTATAGATAACGATATATATATAAATCGTTAATCAAATATTGATTCTGTTTATCAGAATATTTCATATTGAAATGAAATCGATGTTATTTATATTGTTTAACTTATGTGGATGCAGGGAAACAGGTTGGAGGGATCCAACTGGATTCCTCAATATTTATACTACTGTTGTTTTCATAAATTGTGATATATAATGTGATATATAATCTGTGATTGATTATGATGACGCTGGTCATGTTATTTGGTATTTTAAATACCATAAGAAATACTGGAATGTAAACAAAGAGGAAATTTTCAAAGTGTATATTGAAAATAAAATATTTGGAAAACAAATATGGGATATATAAAAGGAAAATATAGTTAAGGAATATTTATTTAGAAAATAAATAGAATTTTATAAAAGGAATTATTTATAAAATAAATAGAATTATAAAAGGAATTTGATTTAGAAAGTAAATAGAATTATAAAAGGGAAATAATTTGAAAATGAATAGAGTTTTATGAAAAGAGAATTTTATATTAGGAAGGTTTAGACCCGTGCTTCGCACATGGGTGTAACATGATATTGGTTTAAAGTAAATATTTTACAAATAAAATATTATAAAGGAATTTGGGGTTGGAATTAGGAATTTAAATGGAATTACTGAAATTAGAAACTGACTAGAAATTAGTTGAGTTGAATGGCTTTCTGGGTGTCGATCTGATGTTGGTTTCGGCCTTCGAGGTTTATGCTTGGAAAGTTGTTAGCTTACTAGTTTACAATTAGAGACTGATAGAGGTGGAAGATATTGATGCGTGAATCAGAAATGGAAACGTTTTCCAAAGTTAATAACGTACATTTTCTAATTTTAGAAAATAAGGAATTTATGAATATATGGAAATAAAAAATGGGAAATTGGGAAATGAAATGATGATTGATCGGTAAGGTTTCCATTTGGGAATACTACCTTTGTTTGAGCACATGTTTTCCTTTGATAGTTAAATCATCGACTATCAAAGATTTTTTCCATTTCCGTTGTCAATACGGAGAGACAGGATCAGATATATTATCTGAAAACCACTCCATATGGCATTAGCGTTGCGAATCAAATATGATGAAGATAATTGAAGACGGAGTTATGCAAGGGCTGTCCTGTTTACAGAATAGTGCCTTCGGTCTGTCCAGTCCTAGGACGACCTGTATGGAAGAATGTCTAATAGAGTATATTTAATAGATCACGTAAGTTGATCTCTTCAAACATATTTACGTTTGGTGGTCGAGGAATTCGTTTCTCTTAGCTGTTTACCCGTGATATTTTTGGAGAAATCAATTTGTGATTTGGCAGGTATGACGATGTGACATTCAAAGTGAATGAAGATGTGATTTGTAAAGGATATGTTATGGCCTCTAGCCTCACAACTAGGAATGATATAAAATCGGGTAGGTCGCATGGCTAAGTGGTTAGCTGCCAATTTCATTTATTATATAATCTATTTCGATGCTATCCCTTTCGGGAAACGGTTGCTGATCCCAACCATTCGTGATAATACATTTGATACACTCAAGCGAAATGTGTGGTCGGTCATGTTTAGCCTGGGTTGCAAGATGTTCTCGTTGAACCCGGTGTATTCCTCTCTAGAGATACACTGTCGGAAGGTGGTCCCATACCTTGCCAGTTGGAATTCATTAACCAATAAGCACCCGCGGTTTTTGATTATATATTATGTATGTGGAACTTGAGATGAAAGCGTTTTGCTAGATGATTATTATATTGTGGTTGATAGACACTATTATAATATCAAAAGTCTTTTTGATATAAAGATTATTGTTTCTTTCAAAAGGTTTTTGAATGTTGGACCAAGTGTTTTGGATTCTCATACGGGAAAACCCGTTCCGTTATACGGCGTGTTCTTATGAGATATCGTTTAATTGCTCAAACTGTTTTAAATGGCTTTACTCATACCAGTCCCATGACTGACCCGGAGTTTGTTTTGTTTTGTTTTCCCTAAACTCTTGGGTGATCAAATTTGTACGAGCAGTCAAGTAGTCGGGATTTACAGATGCACTAGAAGGAGTTGGAGTAGGAGGCTTCAGCAGCGTTTTTATAGCTATTGTTTATTTCTGCTGTGATGTAAGTGTTATACTCTAATTATGGTAATTTACAGATACCGTTTTATTTCAAAGTTATGTTATGAAATATATTTATTCGTTCTGCTATGAGGTTCGTGTTTACTCTGATGTTGTATGTTCTTCTTCTTCTATTCTAAGTTTTTATCTTATCTATTCTCACCCTCTATTTTCTTTCATTTACTATTCAGTATTTCTGATGCTTGATAGTTGACATTGGGTTATATGTCGATTACTCAGGATCGCGAAAACCCGGGTCGTTACAATATATATATAAATGAGTCAGAGATGGGTCAGAATTTTATCCAAAACAGTTCGAATTTGAAAAATTCGTTAAGGCGGCAAAAATCCCGTTCTGGGGAGTTGACCCCCCTAGAGGGGTGTCGACCTATGGGTCGACCCCCTTAAGGGGTGTCGAGCTATGGGTCGACCCACCCACATGGGTGTCGACACCCCTAGGCCTGATGTGAAACTTAGTTTCAGGGGGACCGACAAATATATATATGTGTGTCCTATTCTCCTATTTTCTTCATTGGAAATCATGGAGGCCATATGCTGCCGGTATACAAACTGAGACAGGACCATTTTCTATAACAACGTACTTTGCAAATCAAATTCAGAAGTTCAAGATCTGTTCTTTCTCAATTCTCTAAACCTAATGCTGTGAGTTTTTAGTTTCTTTTATGTATAGATAAATAAAAGTAAATTATGAAAGACTGTGAATTGAATATGTTGTAAACTGTGGATCTATGCGATTGTTAACTCTTATACCATGTTATAATAGATCTACACTTTTGGATCTAATGCAACAGTGATTATTCCATTATGTTACCTATGTGGATCTTGACTTGTAACTATATTACAGTGAATGTAAATCTGTTAATTTGAAAAGTTGTAACATTGGTTAGATCCAATTCTTTATGTAAATCACCCTTCAATTGTCGTATTGCGATCAACTTAGATAAGTTGTAAATTGGACATGAGAACCCATATTTAGATCTAAACATGCTGTTATGTCATTCTAATGGTGTTAGATATACTTTAACCTCTAGACCTGAATTATGTAATCTAAATTATCACCTTGTGTTATCATGTTAAATCTAATCCAATTGGACATCTAAATTGCTAATTTAGATCTTACTATGCTTATTATGAAATCATAGTTATGTTAGAATCAATTGGCTGCCGCCAGTTCATAAGTTTTATTCCACCTTTTTATGATGTTAATTACATGTCCATTCACCTTGTTATCATGCTAGTTTATGTTTATGCCAAGAAGATCACTTTAGTTATATTCCCATTATTTTCCCTATTATCGTTTGTGGCTAGGCTATTGTGCAGCCAGTTTATGAGTACGCTAGTTTGGGAACGGGGGAGAAGGGTTAATATTGGCATAATTAGAATATTAACATTATTGAACATAAAATTCAAATGGGAATAAAAAGAGAAATAATCACCTATAATGACATAGGTAGATTTAGATAAAAATTGGAATGTCTAGTAATTACAATTAAGAATTGTAGTTGCACTTATGACGCGAGGTTAGGTTGCATTAGTGGTGGAAATCTGCCCGGACTCGACCTGCATATCCAGCAGCCACTAATGTTGAACCTAATGTGAGAGGTCTAAGTGTGCAAATATGAATCGGGATAAGACACGAGGTTAGACCCAACTGTGGAATAAGACTGCCAGGACTCGACCGGCATATCCATCATCTGCACGCTATAGGCCTATGTGGGAGGTCTTGCCCATTGTAACCATAATTGGACATGGTAATGAATTGGATTGCTTAGCCTAATTTAATCCATAATGATTGTATGATTATGAACTTAAGTTAGGGTTAAGAAAAATTGGATGGGTAGTGGGTAGGTTAAGTAAATTAGAGGATTGGGTAATATTTACATATAGGCCTATGAACTTAACCCAATAAGGTTTTGTAATTAAAGACACCCTTTAGGGTAAGCATAACTAACATAGGGCTATGTAATTAAAAACACCTAAGGGTATACATATTCAGTGAAAAACCTAGTAGGGATACAAGACATAGGGGAGAGCTTGTATCAGATTGGGTGGGACCCATTTCAGTCAGTAACCTGTAGAAGGTATCAAATAAAGTACTCCGTGCTAGGAAGAGAAGGGGCACGCTTACTGATTGATTATAAGAAATCCAAACAAGACGGACGGTGTGGGCGGCGCAAACCGACCGGGCCATGTGCGTGCATGAGCCGGGCAGAGGGGTATAAGACGACCATGTCACCAGTAGATATGGTTGTGCACATCTTGGGAAATGAAGGGTTGCCACTTTAGGAAGTGATACCTCCTACTGTGGGCCTAGCACATGATATCTACGGAGCAGGGAGCCAATCGATTAGGGTAGCGGTTAGGGTACACTCGGACGTATGCCCTAAGTCTACCAACTTATAGTGGAAGGGATCATCAAATTTTAGTTATACTAGTAATAGTGCAGAGTAATCATTAGAGAAGTGTATACACCTTACCCTGTCTACCTTGTCACACCTGCCATTTATGTAGTGATCTCTCTTATCCACTTTATATGCCTATCATGTTACTTTTATTTATTTAGTCGCTAAAAGTAACTAGACTCGCCAGACTTTATGTCTGACCCTTTTGTTTCTCCTTCTTTCTTCCGTTTCCCTCCTAGGTTTTCAGTGAGGAAACACTCAGCCTTAATCAGGACTCAGATATCATCTTACTAGGAGCTACTTCTGAAGTATGGCTCAAGTTCTTATCTCTATTATGGCTTAACTCTTTTAGTTGGGGAATTATGTTTTTCATATTCTTATGTACTCTGATGATGCAAGACATAAGTTATTTTATTGTAATGGTTTTTATAACTTATGGTATTATGGACCACGACATTATGATTAATGTTTGAAACAAAAATTTAAAATTTCCGTTGCTATCTTATTTATATCTGTCTTGTAATTATTTTGTGTATGTTTACCTATAACACTTCACGAAACTTAATGCATTTGCTTAGTGAGTGACATTAACTGACGTGGGGTCTCACACTTGGTATCAGAGCCAAAGGTTACCAGATTAGATGAATTTTTTTGAAGTTTTATTTTCAAAAATGTTTTAAAAGAAAGTATGTACAAAAAGAAACGTCTATTTTGAAAATATTCCCTAAGAAGCCATATGTAATATCCTTCGGACCTTTATCTAAATTTCTTCCTTTTTCCTTTTTCAGAATGTCCGGGGAACAAAACATTCCTAATATCCCAGAGGGCGTCACAATATCCGGATGGTTCCGTGGGTATTTGGAGGCAACGGCGCCTAAAATGAAACGTTCCTCCCCAGCTGCATCAGTCATTCCTCCTCCTCCCCCCAAGAGCAGATAACTTCGCCAAGATCTGCAAGGACTTATGTGCTATAGGAGGGAAGCCATTCCATGTGAAGGAGACATTCTTAGAAGCTAAGAACTGGCTTAAGGAGACCGAGGACTTATTCGTAATCTTTAAAGTAGAGGATCGAAGAAAGATTCAGTTAGCTGCTTGGCTATTAAAGGACGAAGCCACATTTTTGTGGGAAGTCACCCAAGCTGGACGTCTGGTGGAAACTTAGGAAGATTTTATGCAGAGGTTCAAAATGAAATTTGTTTCCTAAGTTGAGAGAAGCATACAGATGGAGAGGTTCTTAACACTCAAACAAGGAAACTTGATGGTGAAGGAGTATGTGAACAAGTTCAACCAGCTGGCAAGGTTCGGTTGGAGCTAGTGGATACACAGCATAAAAGGGCTTTGCGATTTGCTAAAGGGCTGAATGAGCCTCTGCATGGGTTAGCCATGTCCCATATTCCAATGGGGGCCACTTTTGAAAAGCTTGTTGATATGACACTAATGCATGAGGAGGACAAGGGAGAAAAGAAGGAAGCAAAGGCTAAGGGGACATCACAGAATAAGAAGGTGTGGCCCAAAAAGGGGCAGCAACAACAGCAACAACTGCAAAAAAGGAGGGAAAGGCGATAAAGGCAAGAATAAGAGAAAAATGTCACAATTATGGAAAGGAGGCTCACTTGATCAAAGACTGTAAGAGAAGAAAGAGAAATTGCTTCTATTGCGGAGAGGTCGACCACTTCTCTAAAGAGTGCCCAAAGAAACAGGGATCGCAAAGAAAGGTCAAAGAGCAGGAATTTCTTGAGGGCAGGTGCATGCTCTCGCGATCAGTGCTCCTGAAAGATGTAGAAAAATTTCCGTAGAAAGTTTAGTTTTTCTTTCGAACCATCCATTTAGAACACTTTTTGATTCTGGCACTTCACACTCGTTTATATCTAGTTCTGTGGTTGAATCTCTGCACTTAATTACTAGTATAGTAGTAGATCTCGTAGTTGTTTCAAACCCCATTGGTGGTTCGGCTCATTTATCGACGATTTGTTGGGGTATGAAAATATCTATGTTAGGCATCGAGTTTGAGTGCGATGCGTATGTGCTTGGGTTTATGGGCTATGGGTTGATTCTAGGAATGGATTGGCTTACCACGTATGGGGCCATTCTGGATTGTGAGAGGAGGGTTGTTAGACTCCTGACTTGTCATGGGAAGACCCTCTAAGTTTCTTGTGACCCTAAGGGTCTGTTATGCTTTGCTTTCTAAAGTCTCTAGATGCATCCATAGATGATTTACAATCTGTTCCAGTGGTTTGAGATGATTCCGAGGTTTTTGATGAGGTATAGGGTTTATCTCCAGGGTGAGAGATCGACTTCTGCATATATCTGGTAGACAATGCAAAGCAGTTGCATTACCAGTGCGCCACATGGTTCCAAGGGAAAGGAGGGAGCTGAATAAGCAAGTAGGGGAGCTACTTGAGAAAGGGTTTATCAGACGAAGCACATCTAAATGGGGTGCTCCAGTAGTATTCGCAACTAAGGCAGATGGTTCGCTTCGTTTGTGTGTTAACTATAGAGAGTTGAATAAGTTCACTAAGAAGAATAGGCATCTCTTCTGAGGATTGATGATTTATTTGATCACCTTGTTGGTGCCTTGGTATTTTCTCAGTTGGACATAGCTACGGGATTCCATCAGTTGAGGGTGGCTGAGGACAACATATATAAGACCGCTTTTAGAACTCCGGACGGTTTCTTTGAATGGCTAGTGATGCCTTTTGGGCTGACAAATGCAACCGCCTATTTTGTTAGTCTGATGAGTAGGGTGTTTCGGGAGTTCCTAAACAAATTTGTTGTAGTCTTTGTTGATGATATTTTGATCTTCTCCAAAAGCGAGGAAGAGCTTGCCCAACATTTGAGAGAATTTTTGAAAACTCTCTGTGACCATTAGCTTAAGGCGAAGTTCTCTAAATGCGATTTTAAGATAAAAGAGGTGAGATTCTTAGGGCATGCGGTCTCCAAAGAAGGGATAGCTGTAGATCCCGCTAAGGTGGTTGCAGTGCAAGATTGGCAGATTCCTAAAAATGCAACCGAGGTGAGAAGCTTTCTTGGGTTGGTAGGTTACTATAGGAAGTTCATTAAGGACTTCGCAAAGATATCAACTCCTCTCACTTGGCTGACAAAGAAGAATATGGCATGTTCATGGGATATAGACTGTGACGTTGCTTTCCAATGACCGAAGAGGGCTCTAACAATAACCCTAGTCTTGACCTTGCCTGACAGAAATAAGGTGTTTACTATTTACACTGATGCGTGTAGTATAGGGCTTGGTGCGGTTCTAATGCAAGAAGGCAAAGTAGTATGTTATGGGGGTAGATAGTTAAGAGTTCATGAGAAGAACTACCCCACTCATGATCTAGAGTTAGCTTCCATAGTGTTTGCGTTAAAGACGTGGCATCATTATTTATTTGGAGAGAAGTTCGAGTTATACACCGATCATAAGTCTCTCAAGTATCTGTTCTCACAGAAGGATCTCAACATAAGGCAACAACGTTGGATGGAGTTCTTAGCTTCTTATGATTTTGTAATTGCTTATACCTCCGGTAAGGGTAATGTGGTGGACGACGCACTAAGTAGGCAGAGGATGGCCCTGAGTCCTCTTTTTGTGGAAAGAAAGAATTTGTAGTTCATACCAGCTTTTGATTTTAGACCCTCCATCGAGGTTTTGCCTGATTTGTTTGCATCCTTGGAGATAAGACCAAATCTTATGGACCAAATAGGAGCTTCGCAACAAGGTAACCCACAAATTTTAGACATCATGGAAAAGCTCAGAAAAGGGGAGACTTGTAGTCACCTCAGTAGATATGTTGTAACGTCCCGCCTCAATACTCGCGTTAGCCAAGGCCATTGCAAGCAATGGTGTCAACTAACCCGAAGAATAAGGTTGTTGAGGAGCGACCATCTGTATGTTAGCTTTGAACGAGTGTTAAATATGTCAGATAATGTGGTCTAACTTTTCAAAATCTCATGAGGAAATCCGACACATCTAAATCAAGTCCAAATCTACTACACAGTGGCTATATATAATTCGAAAAGCAATATAAAATACATAACAATAACATCAGAGTCAGACACAAATATTCAAATCACTAAGGCAGAAATAGATATGAATAAGACACATAAGAATATTTACATAGGTAGGAGTCATAGTCGATCCACTACACTACACAGGAATAGATACAAGAGCAAACCCAAAATAAATATTACACATAAGGAGTCACTATCTCAACTACATAAAAGAAAAAGTACAAATAAGTGTAATTAGCCAAAAGGAGTAGCAAGCCCATGCTATAGTCATGTAGATGCACCTGCAATACCTCGGTTTGACCCGAGTATTGTTTATAAGAAAATAAACAATAAACGGATTAGTCTAGCTATACTTATCGTAATAAACTATGATAAAATCGGAGATATAAACATGAAATAACATATATGCAAAAGGAACAACGTTTACATGAAGAATGTGAAGGCTCAAAAAAATGTCTATAATATAACTCACAGAAATATAGATGCTTATCCTACTCTAAAGATATTGATATTCACGAGAAATAATGTCACCCATCAAGTACACATGAATTAGAAGATATGATATCAACACAAGGATATTCATGAGATATGATGTCACCCATCAACTCCACTTGAAAAAGAAAATATTATATCGTGTATCTCTACGATATGAAATGATTTGAAGATCAACAATATAAACCTATGAACCAAAGTTCCTCAGGATGATCCGAAGATCATCGCGAATCCGAAGATCGCATGAGTCAAAGCTTCTCAGGATGAGCCGAAGATCATTGATGTTACCCGAAGGTCAATTGATCAGATTTGACCAAGTTTAGTGTAAACTACGCCAAGTTAGTAAATGTAAGAGTTGAGCTACATGGCCCACAACCACTTGCTCTACTCGAATATTTACAAACAAGTTGTATATTCCACTAGATATACGAGACGATCATTGCCACAGTGTTCAATCGAACGAGTCCAAGAATTAATTGTCGAAGCAAACACAAGGGGTCATAGTCCTTGTTTTTACTAAGGCGTTTAATTAGATTTCTCATACGAACGAGAAAGAGGTTTATCAAATATATACTAGTATATTTGTAAATCAATTTATAAAATAACTTCATAAAATGAAGTCGGATTTGAAACCAATTTGGAAAATAACTTCATATAATGAGGTAGAGTTAAAAACCATTTAGTAAAAGATTTGGTATCTACTAATAATTAAAAACCCTTTTTATATCATTTCGAAGTGGCAAATCTCGTGTGATATTGATCGAATTGAAAATCAAACGAAGAATTCATGTTTTAATAACATAAACGAAACCCCCGACTATCGATTATAATATTCGTTCACCATGAATGAATCGAAAGTTCCTGAAATCGAGATGCAGAAATCTGCAAACCAAAGAACTACAAAGTCACAAACGAATTTGAATTTGGCCGAAACTCAGCCGGGAAAGAGCCTGAATGGGCCTAAACTATCGACCATGGTCTCGTTCCTCAACATGATCCGAAGATCATCAAAAAGCATGAAATCATGAAAAGGCCACAATTGATCCCAAATAATGTAAATTACTACAAAATTAGTTTCATTTTTAAGCTCTCATCGATAAGGTTCCAACGCATCTTGTTTCGCTGAATTCCGAGTTCTTATGAAAAAGTTATGACCGTTTAAAGTAAACTAATTACTTTACCCTTTGTTTTTCTTTGTTCGATTGTTTACATTGGAGGTTTTCCTCCACCAAAAATTATCATGAAATCCAAATCACTCCAAAATAGTTTCATTGGAAAGCTCTCGTCGAGACGGTTCCAACGCACCTGATTTCACTCAATTTTGAGTTCGTATGAAAAAGTTATGGCCGTTTAAAGATTGAATATATTTTTTTTTTACTGTTCGGCCATTAATGGCTGAACAGAAGGCATTGCTCCGCCTTTAATGGCCGAACGGCTGTTAAACCCCCAAAAATTTACATTTTTGCCTACCGGACATCTCCAAAATGATACTGGCCAATGCGCGAAGGCCTATGATGTTAAATACATGCAAATGAGACGTCTATAACTCACCGAAGCAACTCATAACACCAAATTCACATGCACAAACATTCACACAAGAGATTTGCAATGATTCTTGATTATAAATTCTAAAACGGGCAAATTTTATAACTAATGCAATCAAATGCGATATAAGCGAATTATAAAGACTTATAACTTTGTCGGGGCAGCAACAAAGCTTCCCAATAACACCAAGTGAACTAGTAACTTATGAATTAGATTGTATGAACAATCCTTATCATAATTTTCAACTCAATGAAACATAAATACATGAAATCGACTATGTTGCTCTAACCTAAACAATTCACAAGCACATGCAAACTTGTATGAACACTAAATTACACTTGTATAAGCTAGTGGCTTATGACATAGAAGAGAGTTCATAAAGAACTCACCTTTGCTTGCTAAAAGAAAGAATTCGATTCAAAGCTTTGCTAAAACAAGCTCTCCTCCAATATAGCTTGCTAATCTCCAACCTAAATATGAATTCACAAATTTCCTAGAAGTTAGGTCATTGAAAATTTTAGAAATTGGAGAGAAAGCAAGAAGGAGAAGATAGAGAAGATGAAGAGGAGGCTTACCCAAGTGGTCTCTTTGATTTCCCCCTTGATTTAGATCTCAAGAAGCTAACCCTAGCCTTAAGAATTCTAATTTCCCACTCCACTCACCTTTTTTATTTCTCTTTAAGGTTTGGAAGTAAATGATGAGGGAGTGGTTAGTTTGGGGTATTCTAAGGTGGCTAGGTTGGCTAACCCAAACCCAAGCCTAAAGTCCCAAATTTCTGAAATCGGAACATATCGAAGCTTATAGTTTTTGAACACGTAAACGACGTTTTGAACTCAATGGAAGTGGTTTCGAGTTCAAATTCGTTCATATGCAAAAAGTTATATTTTGGTCATATACCAAATGAAAAAGACCAAAATCTCTCAACTCAAATGGTATCAATGTTTATAGCCAAAAAGGTCTTGAACGATGATCCGGACTTAATGGAAGTGGTCTCGAGTCCAAATTCAACCGTATGCAAAATGTGACTTTTCGGACACACTTCGATTAACGATTAACGATGTTATATTTAAATAAAATATTTAAATATATTATCGTTAAATATGCGGGTTGTTATAGACTTCCCCCCTTAAAGAAATTGCGTCCCCGCAATTACTTAAGGAAAAACCTATATAGTAACAACCAAGCATTAACAAAGAATTGATATACAAAAATATAGTGAACCAGGAAATTCACTAATGAATTATTACACAAGTTTTAAACATTGAGTTATAGATCACAATATAACTTAAGTTTATTTGTACGTATAATGTTCAAATAAAAGTCAGACATATACGAGCAACTAACTTTTTTTTTTCATAAGCGTTTTTAAGAAATTAGAATTTTCTTGCTCAAAGTCTATATATTGTAAACCTCAATTTCAATAATTATTTAAATTTTAATCGCAAACTACTTTACCGCGATTTTTCTGAAAACTTGGTTTAGTCATATCTTAAAATTTTCAAGATGAAATTCAAATCTTTTTTATTTCATTAGAAAACTACAATACTATAGATTCGGACAATTCCTTTTTCAATGAATTCCGACCTGTATTGGATCCTACACACTCATTTGAAATTCAAATCGAAAATTACGAACTACCGCCACGCATCAAGCTCATTTTAATTAAATTTAATTAATTCGTTTAACATTCAATAAGTTTATGAATTATAAACCTATACACTTAAGTTTCCAATACAAACTAGTTAATAAATCCAATTAGAAAGTTGGTATCGACTATCCAAAATCGTTGAACATTCCTTGTATCGTCTTAGCTAGAAAATTTTATCCCTTATAAAATTTCTTAAAAGTACTAGCTTATAAAATTTTCTTACATTGAATAGGATGTATATGATGGTCATATATATCCCATTCACAAGTATAAGCGATCCCGTTGGGGAAACAAGATCATAAAATAAATCCGGGTTATATACCCTAAATTGGAAATATTAGCAAGTTATCTAATATTTCGAAAGCAAATAAATTGAAACTTTTAAGTATAGACCCCAAAAATCTCAAATTTGAAATATTAGCATGTCCTCTAATATTTCACGAATAACTTCTGAATCATGAAAACTAGATAAATGGTAGAAGTTGAAAGAATTTCTTAAAACTTGAAAAAGTTGGTTTTCAAATTCACAAGCATATCACCTACAAGAATGAGGTCAAACCAATCGGGTAATGATCTCGAAAACTTTGGTCCATTAAAGTTAACAAAACAAACTGGAATATTTGTTAACCCCAATGACGAAAAGTGCACGATGAAAAGCGGTTGGTGAGAATCAATTGGTAAGTCAAATAGTGGAATGACTTAAGCACAACTAGATTGAGCTACGGAAATGAAAAAATTCAATTCTGAACTCAATTACCCGTTAAGGTAGCCATCCTAGAATGGATGCAAGGTTTTAGAAATTCACATGTAATGTGTACTATAGAAACTAATTTTCCTTGATGTCATTCCCATTATTATGAGAATTTTAGAAACATAAGGAAGTTAACAAATCTAAAATAAACTCGTTAAGAACGACAAGAAATTGCATCATCGAAAAGGGATGTCGTAGATGGACGATTCTTTTGAAATATTAAACATAGACCTTTAAGTGATTAGGCCAATACATTCCAAGAAATCATCGTAAACTCCAAACAACCAAGACATGTAAATACTCATGCAGAGAATGATCTCTCTTCAAGGGAAGAGTTTGAACATCCATGAACATGGAAGTAGCCAAAGAGAGAAATGGCCTATTCCAAGCCGAAAGTCACCAAGTGATTAGTTTTAAACTTGGTGAAGGGATAAGAAAATTCGTTAACCACAAAGTTACAAATCAACAAACAGAACTTTTTGTCTTTCGATAAGGTGGTTCAATACTGCAAAGAATTCTAACTTAGAGTTCCGTCTCACAGACGTGATGGCTTCGCACCATCACTTGTTTATGTGATTGGGACGATAATTTCTACACATCGCCCAAGTGCACAAATAATTTATTATTTGTTTGTTGGATGAAACCCCACACGGGTATTTGGATGATATTTGACATATACTAATCCCAATATTTAGTTGTAGAATCCACTCAGGTTGTTATTTGGATGGTTGATAATTATTTATCATGATTGTTGATTACATGCCATATATGGAAACCATATGACTGAAACTATATGGTTTTTGATTGAGTCACATTCCAATAAAGAATATTCTTAGAAAAAGAATATTTTAGAAAAAGAATATATTTTAGAAAAATATATTTTTATCGAAATGAACTGCTTATTAACTAGAATAAATCATTAAATTAAGATTTAATTAAGTTTTCCAATTTGTTAATATTTAATTGAAATTAAATTAAATTAATTGGATTTTGGATTTGTCGTGAATGGTATCTTCAATAACACCTTTCTTGAACCCAGTTGAGAAAAGAATAAATCTTTTAATTAAGATTACTAAAGTTTTCAATTATATTTAGTAATTGGAATAAAATGAAATGTGAGTTGGGTTTATTGTGAACGGTGTTTTTAAACGACATTTGTTCTTTAACCCAATTGATAGTGAAAATATGATTTAGAATTTATAAATCTTTTATTAAGATTTTAATGGAAATTTCTCCAAAGTAAAGTTTTCTAATTTAATATATTAAATTGGAATTGAATGGAAGTCGATTTAATAATAATCGAGATAAGCTTCTATAAAAGAAGACCGTTACTATATATGGAATTTAAAAGGGTTTTGTCGTTATTCCATTTATATTATTGGTCTGATACAGAAATTCATATAGATTATATATTGATTTGATTTCTATGAAAATTCCATATTTTGTGGAAGACGATTTTGGGTTTACAGTGAACTGTGTTTTAAACGACATTAGTTCTTTTGCCCAGTTAAAGATAAGAATAATTTCTTAAATTTAAATAATCATTAAATAATGATTTTTGATATTAAAACTAAATTGGAGTTTTAACAAATCTTCAAAAGAAAGATTTAAGAATAAATTTTAAAGAATTTATCTTTGATAGAATAACGTGAATATTTTATTAAAAGAATATTCTGAATTGGAATGAGGCGTTGGATGTGTTTTTATAGCACTTGATTTTTTTATTATTAAAATACGCAAGTTATTCGGAAAGACCGGGTTTAACCCATTCCGAATAATTACTACGACGATGAAGAGTCGAAAATGAAGACGGTGGTTGAAGACCAGCAATCTTCACATCGAATGAACAGCTACTGATGCCCGACACTAGGTCGCTCCTAGGAAAGGGTTAATAGTGGTAGTTTTTCCGGACGTACGTGTTGATTGTCCAGATATGCGGGAACCTAGCATCTCCGGTTTTGTTCAGATCCAGAACGGACTTGTAAATGGATGTGTGTCTGACGTTGAATTTCATTCCTTGTAAATTAAATTGATTTCTATTTAATATATATCCGTTTGGTGGCGGAGAATTTATTCTCTTGCTTAACACTCTCAGAGGGTATATATTGATAGTGATTGATCGCATGGCGTGGATTGTCAATGTGGCACGCCAAGATGCAAATGATCAAGGCTTTTGTTGAAAAGCAGGGCTTGTGGTTGATGATCAAAGCATAGCCTGTTTAGGCGTAGCTTTTTGTATAACGTGACTTCGCGAATCTCACACCCCAATATGAGTTAAAAACGGGATCAGGACTGCAGGGAGTGCACACGTTTCTTTCTAGCTAGAAGTGGTGCCAGTAACTTACCAGCCCTCACATTTTTACTTATGTGGATGATGGATTATGAGGTCCCTTGGTTTTATAGGTTGTTAGTGGACATATTAGAGGTTCAAAAGAACCGGGAAGCGTGTGTTCAGGAATTGCCAATCCACTAGCGTTATATGTGGACCGGCCCTGAAGATCCAAGGGTTCACTGCGGGGAATCCTGAGGCATTTGCTAGAGTGTCTCGAATCGGAGAGGACGATCCCTAGCCTCGATTCATGATGGAAACCTAATTTCCAATACGACACCATGCGGTTTTGATTGTAGAACTAGTATGGCGACATAGTATATGGTACCTATGCCGTCTATGATTGATACATTATGATTGAAACTGTTTTCGAATCATATATACACTAATAATAATATCAAAAATTCGTTTTTATCGTATCAAGCATTTTTGACCATTATAAGGTAAAACTCTATCCTCCGGTTCGCGTTGCATTGTGTGATGGGACTTGAGTCTTATAATGGTTTCATTTTTCTAAAAAGCATTGCGTTGTTTAATGATTTACTTTAATTTATGCACTGGCAATACAGTGGAGTAAACCCGTTCCGCGTTAGCGGTGTGGTCCTGTGATTAGCCTTATTATTATATAAGTTAAGTAAGATTTCTTATACCAGTCCCATGATTGACCTGTAGTTTGTTTCACTGGAAAACTCGGGTGCCCATACTTTCCACATGGGCAGTCAAGTAGCTTTTTGCAGATATATTTACAGGATCTTGGTTCACAGCTGAAGCGATATTCGGAAAGCTCTGTATCTGTGTATTCCTTTCGGTTGTATATTTGTATTATTTTTCCACTGCTATTTAAATGTAATTTAAATCTCTAATATTATTGCATTTATATTGTGCAATAATTAGTCATACTCTGTTATGTTCTTGTACCGTGATGTAAATATTGTAATCAACAATAAAATGTTCTTCAGTTTGTGTTCTGATGTGTGTTGTTCTCAAAGCAATTCAGACTTTCCTTTACGGGGAAGTTTGGGTCGTTTTACAAAATCTTCATATACTCAATTTTCCAAATTCAATATAAAATAATATACTCAAATACATATAATTAGATAAAATTTTCAAAACTAAATTTGTCTTTTAATAAATAATACTCTTCTAACTCGTTCTAGGATACTACTGGTCCCATCTCTAAGAGTCATTCTTATTGGATATTACTAATCCAATCTCTGATGAATTCTTTCGTTTGTTTCTAATGTGCCTTGGACTCGAGCTCTGTAAGCCAAAGATCCGATACCACGATGAAATGACCCAAAATTCCCCTTATGGGAAAGCCCGAATTGAGTTGAGAACACGACAAATCAGAACACAAACAGAAGAACATTTCATTACTTATTACAACAATTACATCAGAGAACAAGTATATAGCAGAGTATGAATAAATAATATACATTTGATAAACATCAGAGATTTACAAATTACAATGCAGCGAAAAAATAATACAGAACACAACTGAAAGGAATACATGGATACAGAGCTTTCTAAATATAGTTCCAGTTGTAAATCCAGGATCCTGTGAATATAATATCTGCAAGATCGAAACTACTAGCTGTCCGTGCGGAAAATAAGGGCATCTAGAGTTTTGGTTAAAACAATAAATTCCAGGTCAGTCATGTGACTGTGTGAGAGCTAAAATAGTTATTTAAAACTTTACTTTAGAAATAAAGTAAATCAAGGGACAATGCCGTATAACATGGAACAGGTTTTCTCCCAAGAATACCAATGTAGAAAACAGTTTATAAACATCGCAATGCTTTTTGAAAAATGAAGCTATTATAAGACTCAGGTCCCATTACACAATGCAGCGCAAGCAGGAGGATACCGTTTTCCCTTATAATATCCAAATATGCTTGGTACGTTTAAAACAAATCATTTGATACTATTATAAGTGCATAGTGTATAAAACAACTTCAAATATAAATGTATCAATCATAGGCGGCGTAGGCACCATAATATTATGTCGCCAAATATATATTTACAACTAAAATCTTGAAATCACGTATTGGAAAGTGGGTTTCCATCTATGAACCAAAGCAAGGGATTATCCTCACTGATTTCGAGACACTCTAGCAAATGCCTCAGGATCCCCCGCAGTGAACCCCTTGGATCTTCATGGCCGGTCATCTGTCGATGATTGGCTGTACCATAAACTATATGTTTGTCGGATCTATCGAACCTCAAGGTCGGTATATCGACCATATCATCCATCGATCTCGTAGTGATCGATATATCCATCGATCCCATAGTGACCGATATATCCGAGGTGCCTCTCTATCCAATAAGTAATAATAAGCAACATCCACATGAGTAAACAGTCTGGGCTCCATACCATGATGTTACTCATAGCCAGAACTAACATATGTCCATTTCCATGCAGTCACTATCCCGTTTTTGGTTCTTACCTGGGTGTGAAGCTCGCGAATTAATGTTACACAAAGCTATGCTATTTAAAGTCGTGCTTTGATCATCAACCACAAGATTCTGCTTTCAAAAGAAGCCCTTGATCATTTGCATCTCAGCATGCCACACAGGCAATTCACACCATGCGAATGATGTCTATCGATATATAACCTCTGAGATCGTACGTATCAGAGAAGAGTGTTAAGCAAGAGAATAAATTATCTGCCACCGAACATATATATATATTTAACAGAGATCAATCAACATAGAATAAAATCCAATATCAGGCACACATCCATTTACAAGTTCGTTCTAGGTCTGAATAAACCGGAGGTACCTTATTCCTCGTCCCATATGTCCAATACAGGAGAGAGGTCCTCGCATATCCGGTCGATCTCCAAGTACGTCTATATGATCACCACTTATTACCTTGTCTTGGGTGTACAGCCTAATTAAGACATCAGTAATCATCCAAAGGATGCGAAGACCTCCAGTCTATAACCACCGTCTTCATCGTTGACTTATCGTCAAATCAGTTATTCAGAATGGGTATAAACCCGGCCTTTCCGAATAATTCATGTATTTTATAATTAAGTGCTATTAAGTAAAAATACGCCTTATTCCAGTTTTGAATATTCTTTTATTTAAATATTCATATCCCTTGGGAAAGCTTCCCATTAATTTATCAATGATAAATTCTTCAAATTTATTCTTTATTCTTCCTTTGGATATCAATTCAAACCAAATTAAGGTTTATCCAAACTAGTCGGGATTAGCGCACCTTACCGAAGTTACCATTTGTTTAATTTTCCAATCCCAACCTATTCATCACATTGAGCAAAACTGGTAATACTCCATATCTAACACCACATTGTTATTGGTAAAATTAAATACCATTTCCCGTTCAAATCTAATTAAATATTTAACCATCGCTTGGAGCAAAACTGGTGATACTTCATTCTTGATCATTCCCCAAATTTGATAATTTAAATTATCACATTCACATTTCAATCAAATTAAAGATTCATTAAAACTCCACTTAGTTTTAATCTTCCCAAAAATCAATATTGATTATTTAACTTTGGACACCCAAGCACGTCACATAGACAATCTACACCGTACTATTGATTTCTACCGATATATAACCTCTAAGCTCATACGTCTTAGAGAAGGGTGTTAAGCAATAAAATAAATTCTCTGCCACCAAACAGATATATATTTAGCAGAGATCAACCATACAGTTCGAAATACAAGGTTAGACATGAAATCCTATCTTTAACTGGGTTAAAGAACTAATGTTATTTAAAACACAATTCAGGATAAACCCAAAATCCCATCCCACTAATTATGGAATCTTCGGGGAAAACAGATCAACATATAATCGATATCAATTTCCGTATCTGACTAATAATATAAATGGAATAATGACAAAGCCTTTTAAATACCATATATATATTAACAGTCTTCCTCCATAGAAGATCACTTCTATTATTACCAAATCGAATTCCATTCAATTCCAATTTAATATATTAAATTGGAAAACTTTAATTTGGAAAATTCCCATTAAATCTTAATAAAAAAAATTATAAATTCCAAATCACATTTCATTGTTAATCGAGTTAAAGAACAAGTGTTATTTAATACACAATTCACGATAAACCCAAAAATCCAATTTCAATTCAAATCTAATTAAATACTAATTAATTGGAAAACTCTAATAAACTTAATTAAAAAATTTATTCTTCTCACAGCTGGGTTTAAGAACAGTGTTATTTAAGACACCGTTCACGACAAACCCAAAATCCAATTCTTTTATGCAATTCCAATTAAATATTAATTAATTGGAAAACTTCACTAAATCTAAATTAAAAGATTTATTCTTTTCTCAACTGCGTTTAAGAAAAGTGTTATTTAAGACGCCGTTCACAACAAACCCAAAATCCAAATTTGATATTAAATACAAGTCTCAGAATAGAAATTATATCATCTTAAATTCAACATCAAATTTTGAAATTAACGGATATCGTATTGGGAATAACAATATATGTGTCTACCGATTCCCATAACCACATCTATATAACCACAGATTCCAATACCGAAATATTCCGATGATTATTTCCATTCCAAATCCATTCCAATTTGTTCGTTGGAAATTTCTGGTTATATTAAAACCATTCACAAATCCAATTTATTTTATTTAAAAATTATTAGATTTGAAATCTAATTAATAACTAGTTTGAGACGACCCGAACTTCCCCGGTAAGGAAAGCCCGGATAGAATTGAGTACAAGACGAATCAGAACGCAAACAGAAGAACATTTCATTGTTATTACAACAATTCCATCAGATACAAGAATATACAGAGTATAAATGAATAAAATACATTCGATGAATATCAGAGATTACAATAAATTACATAGCAGCGGAAAAATATACAAAGCACAACTGAAAGTGATACACGGATACAGAGCTTTCCGAGCATCGTTCCAGCTGTAAATCAGGACCCTATGAATATAAATCTGCAAAACCAAAACTACTAGCTGCCCGTGTGGAAAATAGGGGCACCCAGAGTTTAGGTTAAAACAATAAACTTCAGGTCAGTCATGGGACTGGTGTGAGAACTAAAACAGTTATTTAAAACTTTACTTTAAAAGACAGTAATTCAAGGGACCACGCCGTATAACACGGAACGGGTTTCCTCCCAAGAATACTAGTGCATATAACAAAACAGCGCAATGCTTTTTGGAAAAATGAAGCTATTATAAGACCCAGGTCCCATCACACAATGCAACGCAAGCCGGAGGATAGGGTTTTCCCTTATAATAGTCAAACATGCTTGGTACGTTTAAAACAAATCATTTGATACTATAATAAGTGTATAGTGTCAAAACAATTTCAATCATAAATAGAAATCATAGGCGGCATGAATGACCCATACCACTATGTCGCCATACTAGTTCTACAATTAAAACCGAAATATCACGTATTGGAAACTGGATTTCCATCATGAGTCAAGGCAAGGGGCAAGCTCCTCTCCGATTCGTGGCACTCTAGCAAATGTCTCAGGACCCCACTATGATCCTTGGATCTTTAGGGCCGGTCCTCTCTTACTTTTGAGGATTAGTTATTCCTAAACACACGTTTACCGGTCCTTACAGACCTATATCCGAGGCGCCTCGCATTCCAACAACCACATGGGTGAAAATTATATAAATGTCAGGGCTGATAGGTCACTGACACCACTACTAGCTAGAAAGAAACGTCGTGCTCTCCCTACAGTCACTATCCCGTTTTTGACTCATACCGAGGTGTGAGGCTCGCGAATTCACGCTATACACAAAGCTACGCCACACAGGCCGTGCTTTGATCATCAACCACAAGACTTTGCTTTTCAACAGAAGCCTTGATCAATTGCCACTTATGCGTGCCACACTGGCAATTCACTCCATGCGACTGATGTCCATCGATATACAACCTCTGAGCTCGTACGTCTCAGAGAAGGGCGTTAAGCAAGAGAATAAATTCTCCGCCGCCAAACAGATGTATATTTAATAGAGATCAATCAACACAGAATAAAATCCAATGCCAGACACACAGTCCATTTACAAGTTCGTTCTAGGTCTGACCGAAACCGGAGGCACTTTCCTCGCATATCCATCCATCTCCAAGTACGTCTGGATGATCACCAACTGTTTCCCTCATCTTGGGTGTACAGCCCAATCGAGATCATCAGTAATCACCCAAACGATGTGAAGACTTCCGATCTTCAACCACCGTCTTCCTCTTCGACATCTCGTCGAATCGGTTATTCAGAATGGGTATAAACCCGGCCTTTCTGAATAACCCACGTATATAATAAACAAATGTTACACAAACACAACAAACGCCTCATTCCAATTCAGAATATTCTTTTATTCACAAAATCACATTCTTAGGGGAAAGGTTCCCATTAATTTTATCAAAGATAAATTCTTCTAAATTTATTCTTTAATCTTCCTTCGGATATCATTTCAAACCGTATTATGGTTTTCCAAACTGGTCAGGATTAGCGAACCACACCGAAGTAATTATTTATTTTATTTCCCAATCCCAACCTATTCATCCCATGGAGAAAAACTGGCAATACTCCGTACCTAACACCACAGTGTTATCGGTAAAGTTAATTACCATTTCACGTTCAAATATAATTAAAGATTTAACTATCACTTTGGATCAAAACTGGTGGTACTCCATTTTCGATCACTTTTCAGATTTGATAATTTAAATTATCAATTCACATTTCAATCTAATTAAATATTCATTAAAACTCCACTTAGTTTTAATCTTTACAAAAATCAATATCTTGTCTTTAACTGGGTTAAAGAACCAATGTCACCTAAAACACGATTCACGACAAACCCAAATCACATTTGATATTAAATTCAAGGCTCTGAATAGAAAATATATCGGCTTATATTCAATATCAAATTCTGAAACCAACAAATATCGTATTGGAAATAACGATATGAATATATCTTTCAAATTTCCACCACCATATCTGTGTAATCACAAAATCCAACATCGAAATATTCCGAAGACAATTTCGATTCAAATCCATTCCAATTTATATATATTGGAAATTCTGGTTATTTTCAAAACCAATTCAAATTCAATTTATTCATTTCAAAAATAAATCGATTTTAATTCTAGTTCAAAACTAGTTCATTTCGATAAAAATATATTTTTATCTTTTCAAATGTGGAATTTTTCACCCAAGTTCTTTCCAATTCACATATTATGATTTTACACAAATTATTGATATTTTTAATAATTTTATCAAGGCCCGTACAGTCGATTTCCATCAACGGTCATCGAACTGCACTTACAACGACCTTTTCCAAATTTGATTTAGACATAATTCCAAATTCAACCGTTAGATTTCAAATTTCTAATATTCATTGGAAAGCTCTTTTCGATACGAACCCAACGGTTCCGGTTTTAGGAGAATCCGACGGTCGGATTTCCCGCAACGTTGATTCGAAGTCAATGGTCGAAATTCACCTACTACCGCGGCGCGGCGCGTTCTATTCAGGCCATTATATATATATTATATATATTTCGTCGATTACCTTTTTAAAACGTATTTTATAAATCGTTTTAAATTCGTTTTCAAAACCCATTTCAACACTATATTCAATTTCTAATCAAAATTGAATATTTCATATCATTACTATATAAATGATAATATTTTCAAAACGTTATATTTTGAAATCACTACCTTTTCTATATTCATTATAAAAACGAATATAATCGATATAAATATCGTTCATGTCAAAATAGCGCAACTCTAATCAACACGGCTTTATATATATATTTCAATAAATTCGTTATTCTATTCAACAAATGAATATTTATTCCATTCAACACATGAATCTATATTTTTTTTAACACATGAGTACTGTCAACACACGACTATTTTTGTTATGTAATATATTTTATAAAAGTATGGTATCTATCGTTTGATTTTCAATTAGACTCCAACCGTAAAGTAGTTCTAACTTTAAATATGATAAAGATGTAAATTTTATTATTAAAATATTTTACTCGACACATGAATAGTTTCAACACATGCACATCGTCAACACATGACTATTTTTATATTCAACACATGAATCTTTATTTTATAATATTCTTTATTTTTCCAATTGGAATGAGGCCCAATCAATTACCATATAACGTTAGTTATATGGATTCCCTACAACACATGTATATAATAGCAACGATAAACAATCAACCATCATCCAAAGTGCACCACACAACTGCATAAGCATCAAATATAAATAATTAACGCTTACACAGCTTGGCGACCGATCGATCGACATAAAATTAAATAATTGGGATTAGTGTACACCAAATATCATCCCAACACCCGTATGGGGTTTCAAATCAACAAACACAGATTTTTATTTGTACAGTTGGGCGATGTGTAAAATTTATCATCCCAATCAATATCAGTCGAATCAGTGTATATAAACAAATCCGCCGATTTGTTTATAAATATTCATTTATTCACATTCACGTTAAAATTTATATTTTCAACGATAATTAATTTATCTCCACCATCTACATTTTATTATCGATTTCACATCAACATCACAAACAAATTTCACAACACATCAAACAAGCATACAAGCCGCCCATGGTCTGTGGACGACGAGTGTCAGGTGCTGCTAAGCACCGTCTGCATCCTAGTATATTTATATATATAACTAGAAAAAGAAATTTAAAGTGAGGAGTTCTCACCAAAGCTATCCCAACTCCACGTCACTTCAAATGTAGGAAATCTTCGCCTTTCTCGCTTTTTCTCACTTTCTTTACCCATAGCCACTACATATATAAAAATCACATTTTTATATTCTTGCTATGTATATAAAAATCATATTTTTATAATTACTCCATATGGATAAAAATTCTATTTTTACATCGCTACTATATAGATAAAAATTCTATTTTTACATCTCTACTATATAGATAAAAATTCTATTTTTACATCTCTACTATATAGATAAAAATTCTATTTTTACATCTCTACTATATAGATAAAAATTCTATTTTTACATCGATCTTCATATAATAAAGATTATATTTTTATAACGCTCCTCTCTATATAAAAATCGAATTTTTTACTTTGCTATTCAATATATAAAAATCGAATTTTTACTTTGCTATTCAATATATAAAAGTCGAATTTTTACTTAGCTATTCAATATATAAAAATCGAATTTTTATATCATCGATATAAAAATCACTTTTCCACTTCAACGTATATATAATAAAAAATCAGATTTTTATTTCGCTACATATATAAAGATCAAATTTTTATCATCATACCTATATAAAAATTATATTTTTAACTTTTCTATATTATAAAAATATAATTTTAACCTTTCTATATGATAAAAAATATATTTTTATCCTTTCTATATAATAAAAATTATATTTTTATTCTACTACACATATAAAGGTCAAATTTTTACTATCTATATAATATAAAAATCTCGCCTTTTTATATTTAAAGAATCAACCTATTTATTTTTAACGAACTCATCTTTTTATTTTTAAAAACCCAATCTTATCACATAGAAAAATATAATCTTTTCATGTATAAAATCAACTCTTTTTAGTTAACAAAATCCAATCGTTTATTGTTTAAAACTGAAATTAAACAATGTTTTATCCCTACATTAACTAGACAAAGGAAAATAAAATAAAAGGGAAAAAGAAAGACTTACATCGTTTTTTTAATTGGGGGGGGGGGGGAGGCTTCATTGTCTGGCGCCATGGGGGGGCTTGCGCTCCAGCCGGCGGCAGCAGGCCTGGGGGATCGACGGTGGGAGAGCAGCGTCGGACTGCGGGGGGGGGGGGTGGCGGATCCAGGTCTGGCTAGGGTTTCTCGAGGGGTCTCGCGCGAAGCTTCGCAAGAGGGGAGAGGAGGGAGAGAACGCGGAGGAGGAGGATGAGGAGGGCGACGGGTGAACGAGCGGCGGTGGATGGGGTGGCGGCTTCCGTCATCGTCGAGTCCCTTTTTTTTATTTCGATTTTCTAATGAATCGAGGGTGGGGGGGGGGGGGGGCTGGAGGTTTTAGGAGAGAAAGGTGGGGTTGGGTTTTTTTATATTATTTATATTTTATTTAATTTATTCATTAAAGCAACTTTTTCATTCGAACTCGAAACGAGGCCCATCGCCTGTCGTACATAGCTAATTACCCCCATTCCGAACACAATGGTATATGTTTCGCAAGCCAATTCGATCGTTACGATCAGTTTTCGTCAAATTTACATTTAAATCATTATATTGAATTTTAAACGTACATTTCAATTTACCGGGGCCACATACTAACCCTAAAAATTCTCGAAAAATATTTCCTAGCTTCGTATTGACGATACGGTCCTAACAAAACTAATTTCGTCGAATTCTGAGACCGTTGGAAAAATGCCATTTTCCAGTCGATTAAAATCAACTTAAACTGGTCAAACGCGTTTTCCTTTGCTACGCTCACATATTGATTCGAAAAATTATGAATTTTGGAATCTAGCAATAATTTGACATCGCGGATCCAACAAAAGTGGTTTCGTCAAAATTCGAGGTCGTTTGCAAAATGGCTATTTTTAAGGGCCTGAATTCCATAGCGACTATTCTGAATTTTCAACTGGACATATCTTTTGATTCCCGCTATGAAATTTTGTTTTTTCGGATTCGTTGGAAAGATATCCTCAAATAGATCCTATTATTTTTGGTTTCACTAAAATATGATTTATTTTGCACCCGGTACATTCAATTGAAGTTTGAAATCGAATTATCGAACTACCGCACCATTTTCAATTCCTTTTATAATTATAAATAATTATTTACATTCTAACGACGACGTATATATATACGTTCTAATTCTATTCAAAATTAATTTCTTGTCGATATTATTTAAAATAAATCATTTTAAATGTTCAAAATTCATTGAAGTTGCCAAAATAAAAATTTTAAACTGGCTCGGATTTTCGGGTAGTTACATTCTCTCCCACTTAAAACTTTTCGTCCTCAAAAACGAACGAAGTCGAAAGTTGTTTAACTAGTCAACTCAACTTCCATTATTTTCGTTACGGCTTAAGTTCTTCAACTTTTCAGTTTCTAAGAACTTTTCAATTTTTTCAAAAATTTGGCTAACACCCTAAATTTTCGAAAAATTTCGCCATAAACTCCCCTGCACTGGGAGCACCGGGAAAATCCCGAAATTGCCATACAGGACCTTTGATCTTAAAAAGAAAAAGCCAAGCGGGTAACCAATCGGCTCATAAAATCATCATCACCCAAACAAAACAGTAAATTATGGTAAACATGTACCTATTTGTCGGGCAAACAAATTTTATTCTTCTGCTCTAGCCTCCTTGCTATGACCTGTTCAATGTAAGTACATATATATGCAAGCAAATGCGAACAATTTTCAATATAGTTCACTATTTGATTCTATTAGGCTAAATGGTTCAAAATTATTAAACAAATAAACAAACAACACAACCATCAATCAATTAGTGGATTATCGTTTCAAATTTATAAATTTGATATATATAGAAAATCATGTTTTTGATGCCAAATCACAACAATAAATCTAGATATATAAGTTTTAGTTCTCACGTCAGTCTAATGGAAATATATAGATATCACACCTTCGAAACACGAACACAAATACTGATAATGCGGCCGCATTACCAGAATTATCTCCGGGCGACTAGAGTGTGATTCTATATCTATCCAGTATGTTAAAATTTCGAATATACGTTCATGACGCGTATATGCAAAATCTTTATATATTGGACTGTCCAAATTCAATATAAATAGATATTCAATTACGTATAAAACGATTTAAATTTCAAAACAAAATTGTTTTCATTTGAAAAATATACTCTTCACATTCGTTCTAGGATACTACTTATCCCATCTCTAACGAGTCATTCTAATTGGATATTACTAATCCAATATCTGATGAATTCTTTCGTATGGTTCTAATGTGTCTTGTTCTCGAGCTCTGTAAACCAAAGCTCCGATACAAAATTGAGACGACCCAAACTTCCCCGGTAAGGAAAGCCCGGATAGAATTGAGTACAAGACGAATCAGAACGCAAATAGAAGAACATTTCATTGTTATTACAACAATTCCATCAGATACAAGAATATACAGAGTATAAATGAATAAAATACATTCGATGAATATCAGAGATTACAATAGATTACATAGCAGCGGAAAAATATACAAAGCACAACTGAAAGTGATACACGGATACAGATCTTTCCGAGCATCGTTCCAGCTGTAAATCAGGACCCTGTGAATATAAATCTGCAAAACCAAAACTACTAGCTGCCCGTGTGGAAAATAGGGGCACCCAGAGTTTAGGTTAAAACAATAAACTCCAGGTCAGTCATGGGACTGGTGTGAGAACTAAAACAGTTATTTAAAACTTTACTTTAAAAGAGAGTAATTCAAGGGACCACGCCGTATAACACGGAACGGGTTTCCTCCCAATAATACTAGTGCATATAACAAAACAGCGCAATGCTTTTTGGAAAAATGAAGCTATTATAAGACCCAGGTCCCATCACACAATGCAACGCAAGCCGGAGGATAGGGTTTTCCCTTATAATAGTCAAACATGCTTGGTACATTTAAAACAAATCATTTGATACTATTATAAGTGTATAGTGTCAAAACAATTTCAATCATAAATAGAAATCATAGGCGGCATGAATGACCCATACTAGTTCGTTCTAGGTCTGAACGAAACCGGAGGCACTTTCCTCGCATATCCATCCATCTCCAAGTACGTCTGGATGATCACCAACTGTTTCCCTCATCTTGGGTGTACAGCCCAATCGAGATCATCAGTAATCACCCAAACGATGTGAAGACTTCCGGTCTTCAACCACCGTCTTCCTCTTCGACATCTCGTCGAATCGGTTATTCAGAATGGGTATAAACCCGGCCTTTCTGAATAACCCATGTATATAATAAACAAATGTTACACAAACACAACAATCGCCTCATTCCAATTCAGAATATTCTTTTATTCACAAAATCACATTCTTAGGGGAAAGGTTCCCATTAATTTTATCAAAGATAAATTCTTCTAAATTTATTCTTTAATCTTCCTTCGGATATCATTTCAAACCGTATCATGGTTTTCCAAACTAGTTGGGATTAGCGAACCACACTGAAGTAATTATTTATTTTATTTCCCAATCCCAACCTATTCATCCCATGGAGAAAAACTGGCAATACTCCATACCTAACACCACGGTGTTATCGGTAAAGTTAATTACCATTTCACGTTCAAATCTAATTAAAGATTTAACTATCGCTTTGGAGCAAAACTGGTGGTACTCCATTTTCGATCACTTTTCAGATTTGATAATTTAAATTATCAATTCACATTTCAATCTAATTAAAGATTCATTAAAACTCCACTTAGTTTTAATCTTCACAAAAATCAATATCTTGTCTTTAACTGGGTTAAAGAACCAATGTCACCTAAAACACGATTCACGACAAACCCAAATCACATTTGATATTAAATACAAGGCTCTAAATAGAAAATATATCGGCTTATATTCAATATCAAATTCTGAAACCAACAAATATCATATTGGAAATAACGATATGAATATAGCTTTCAAATTTCCACCACCATATTTGTGTAATCACAAAATCCAACATCGAAATATTCCGAAGACAATTTCGATTCAAATCCATTCCAATTTATATATATTGGAAATTCTGGTTATTTTCAAAACCAATTTAAATTCAATTTATTCATTTCAAAAATAAATCGATTTTAATTCTAGTTCAAAACTAGTTCATTTCGATAAAAATATATTTTTATCTTTTCAAATGTGGATTTTTTCACCCCAGTTCTTTCCAATTCACATATTATGATTTTACACAAATTATTGATATTTTTAATAATTTTATCAAGGCCCGTACAGTCGATTTCCATCAACGGCCATCGAACTGCACTTACAGCGACCTTTTCCAAATTTGATTTGGACATAATTCCAAATCCAACCGTTAGATTTCAAATTTCTAATATTCATTGGAAAGCTCTTTTCGATACGAACCCAACGGTTCCGGTTTTAGGAGAATCCGACGGTCGGATTTCCCGCAACGTCGATTCGAAGTCAATGGTCGAAATTCACGAACTGCCGCGGCACGGCGCGTTCTATTCAGGCCATTATATATATATATATAATATATATATATATATATATTTCGTCGATTATCTTTTTAAAACGTATTTTATAAATTGTTTTAAATTCATTTTCAAAACCCATTTCAACACTATATTCAATTTCTAATCAAAATTGAATATTTCATATCATTACTATATAAATGATAATATTTTCAAAACGTTATATTTTGAAATCACTACCTTTTCTATATTCATTATAAAAACGAATATAATCGATATAAATATCGTTCACGTCAAAATAGCGCAACTCTAATCAACACGGCTTTATATATATATATATATATATTTCAATAAATTCGTTATTCTATTCAACAAATGAATATTTATTCCATTCAACACATGAATCTGTATTTTTTTCAACACACGACTAATCTCAACACATAAGTACTGTCAACACACGACTATTTTTGTTATGTAATATATTTTATAAAAGTATGGTATCTATCGTTTGATTTTCAATTAGACTCCAACCGTAAAGTAGTTCTAATTTTAAGTATGATAAAGATGTAAATTTTATTATTAAAATATTTTACTCGACACATGAATAGTTTCAACACATGCACATCGTCGACACATGACTATTTTTATATTCAACACGTGAATCTTTATTTTATAATATTCTTTATTTTTCCAATTGGAATGAGGCCCAATCAATTACCATATAACGTTAATTATATGGATTCCCTACAACACATGTATATAATAGCAACGATAAACAATCAACCATCATCCAAAGTGCACCACACAACTGCATAAGCATCAAATATAAATAATTAACGCTTACACAGCCTGTCGACTGATCGACATACAATTAAATAATTGGGATTAGTGTACACCAAATATCATCCCAACACCCGAGTGGGGTTTCAAATCAACAAACACAGATTTTTATTTGTGCAGTTGGGCGATGTGTAAAATTTATCATCCCAATCAATATCAGTCAAATCAGTGTAAATAAACAAATCGGCCGATTTGTTTATAAATATTCATTTATTCACATTCACGTTAAAATTTATATTTTCAACGATAATTAATTTATCTCCACCATCTACATTTTATTATCGATTTCACATCAACATCACAAACAAATTTCACAACACATCAAACAAGCATACAAGTCGTCCATGGTCTGTGGACGACGGGTGTCGGGTGCTGCTAAGCACCGTCTGCATCCTAGTATATATATATATATATAACTAGAAAAAGAAATTTAAAGTGAGGAGTTCTCACCAAAGCTATCCCAACTCCACATCACTTCAAATGTAGGAAATCTTCGCCTTTCTCGCCTTTTCTCACTTTCGTTACCCATAGCCACTACATATATAAAAATCACATTTTTATATTCTTGCTATGTATATAAAAATCATATTTTTATAATTACTCCATATGGATAAAAATTATATTTTTACATCGCTACTATATAGATAAAAATTCTATTTTTACATCTCTACTATATAGATAAAAATTCTATTTTTACATCTCTACTATATAGATAAAAATTCTATTTTTACATCGATGTTCATATAATAAAGATTATATTTTTATAACGCTCCTCTCTATATAAAAATCAAATTTTTACTTTGCTATTCAATATATAAAAATTGAATTTTTACTTTGCTATTCAATATATAAAAATCGAATTTTTACTTTGCTATTCAATATATAAAAATCGATTTTTTATATCATTGATATAAAAATCACTTTTCCACTTCAACGTATATATAATAAAAAATCAGATTTTTATTTCGCTACATATATAAAGATCAAATTTTTATCATCATACCTATATAAAAATTATATTTTTAACTTTTCTATATTATAAAAATATAATTTTAACCTTTCTATATGATAAAAATTATATTTTTATCCTTTCTATATAATAAAAATTATATTTTTATTCTGCTACACATATAAAGGTCAAATTTTTACTATCTATATAATATAAAAATCTCGCCTTTTTATATTTAAAGAATCAACCTATTTATTTTTAAAGAACTCATCTTTTTATTTTTAAAAACCCAATCTTATCACATAGAAAAATATAATCTTTTCATGTATAAAATCAACTCTTTTTAGTTAACAAAATCCAATCTTTTATTGTTTAAAACTGAAATTAAACAATGTTTTATCCCTACATTAACTAGACAAAGGAAAATAAAATAAAATGAATGGGAAAAATAAAGACTTACATCGTTTTTTTTTAATTGTGGTGGGGGGGGGGGGGAGGCTTCATTGTCTGGCGCCACAGGGGGGCTTACGCTCCAGCCGGCGGCAACAAGCCTGGGGGATCGACGGTGGGAGAGCAGCGTCGGACTGCGGGGGGGTGGCGGATCCAGGTCTGGCTAGGGTTTCTCGAGGGGGTCTCGCGCGAAGCTTCGCAAGAGTGGAGAGGAGGGAGAGAACATGGAGGAGGGGGATAAGGAGGGGCGACGGGCGAACGAGCGGTGGTGGATGGGGTGGCGGCTTCCGTCCTACCCTTTTTTTTATTTCGATTTTCTAATGAATCGGGGGGGGGGGGGGCTGGAGGTTATAGGAGAGATAGGTGGTGTTGGGTTTTATTATATTATTAATATTTTATTTAATTTATTCATTAAAGCAACTTTTTCATTCGAACTCGAAACGAGGCCCATCGCTTATCGTCCATAGCTAATAACCCCCATTCCGAACACAATGGGATATGTTTCGCAAGCCAATTCGATCGTTACGATCAGTTTTCGTCAAATTTACATTTAAATCATTATATTGAATTTTAAACGTACATTTCAATTTACCGGGGCCACATACTAACCCTAAAAATTCCCGAAAAATATTTCCTAGCTTCGTATTGACGATACGGTCCTAACAAAACTAATTTCATCGAATTCTGAGACCGTTGAAAAAATGTCATTTTCCAGTCGATTAAAATCAACTAAAACTGGTCAAACGCGTTTTCCTTTGCCACACTCACATATTGATTCGAAAAATTATGAATTTTGGAATCTAGCAATAATTTGACATCGTTGATCCAACAAAAGTGGTTTCGCCGAAATCCGAGGTCATTTGCAAAATGGCTAATATTAAGGGCCTGAATTCCATAGCGACTATTCTGAATTTTCAACTGGACATATCTTTTGATTCCCGCTATGTAATTTTGATTTTTCGGATTCATTGGAAAGATATCTTCAAATAGATCCTACAATTTTTGGTTTCACTAAAATATCATTTATTTTGCACCCGGTACATTCAATTGAAGTTTGAAATTGAATTATCGAACTACCGCGCCATTTTCAATTCCTTTTATAATTATAAATAATTATTTATATTCTAACTATGACGTATATATATGTTCTAATTCTATTCAAAATAAATTTCTTGTCGATATTATTTAAAATAAATCATTTAAAATGTTCAAAATTCATCGAAGTTGCCAAAATAAAAATTTTAAACTGGCTCGGATTTCCGGGTTGTTACATAGTTCTTTTTGATAAAAATCTATTTTTATCTTTACAAATATGGAATTTTTCTTCCTAATTCTTTCCAAATCATTTATTATGATTTTACACAAAATATTATTATTTTTAATTAATTTATTAAGGCCCTTTCAGTCGATTTCCATAAACGATCATCGAACTGCACTTACAGCAACCTTTTCCCAATTTGATTTGGACTCCAAATCCAACCGCTAGATTTCAAATCTCTTATATTGTTTGGAAAGCACTTTTCGATACGAACCCAACGGTTCCAGTTTTAGGAGAATCCGATGGTTGGATCTCCCGTAACATCAATTCGAAATCAGTGGTCGAAATTCACGAACGGTCGCTGCGCGACGCGTTCTATTCAAACCATTAAATATATATATATATAATATATTATATATATTTCGCTGAATTCCATTTTAAAACGTATTTTATATATCATTTTAAATTCATTTTAAAAATGATTCCAACTTCGTTTTCAATTTTAAATAAAAATTGAATATTCTATATCATTATAATATATAAATGATAATATTTTCAAAATATCAGATTTTGAAATCATTTCCTTTTCAATATACATAAAAATGAATAAAATATCGTCTGCGATAAAATGGCGCATACCTAATCAACACGGCTTCATATATTTCAATATTTTCATGTCTATCCAAAATCAGACATCAAAACCATATTTTGATCTTTTACTGAGTATTAATTTAAAATATTCTTACTTTAGAATATTATTTATTTTAAAATATTTGTTATTCCTGAATTGGAATCAGACACAGTCAGTTACCAAATAATGTTATTTATATGGATTTCAGATAACACATGTATACAACAACCATGATACACAATCAACCATCATCTAGAGTGCCTTACACAATTGCATAAGCATTAAGTACAAATATTTAATGCTTACAACAGTCTGTCAACCAATCAATTGACATACAACTAAACAATTGGGATTAGCGTACGTCAAATATCATCCTAATACCTGTGTTGGGTTTCAACCAACAAATACTGAATATTATTTGTGCAGTTGGGCTATGTGTAAAATATATCATCCCAATCCATGTCAGTAAAATGAATGTACATAAACAAATCATCTGGTTTGTATATTAATATTTATTTTCATTTCAGGAGAATTTTTGCCTTTCATATATACGTTAAAAATTATATTTTTAATGATTAATATTTATTTCAACACATGAATATTTTTAACAGTTCATACATTCAATAAAAATGATATTTTTATTATTCAAATATTTTATTCAACATATGAATATTTTATACAGTTCATATACATATTAAAAATGTTATTTTTAACTAACACATTTTATTTTAGAAAATTTCGACAGCTTAACGGCGCGATACTAGAATCGGAATAAGGTCTAGCCTTATCCCTCGCCTAGTACTGGCTCGCGCCATACACATACCGATTCCAATCAATTCAATTAACATCCCAAGCCAAATTCAACCAATTTCTTAATAGGGTTGCCAAACCCTATTAATTAACAATCAATCAAATAAAACAACCAATCAAACATCCATGGTTTCAGTCAAAGGTGTAGGGTGCTACTAAGCACCGTTTTCATCCCAGTATGTATTTAACTGTAAACAAAATTAGAGTGAGAAGTTATCACCTTTGGTTTCCACTCCGTCATTCTTTTATTTGGCGGATTTTGGATTTGGATTTGTTTCAATGCGTTGTGTTCTTCTCCCTGATTTCAACGCAATCTGTTTCACGTAGTTTACATTAAAAATTCACATTTTTAATAACGCTTCCATACATATAAAAATCATATTTTTATATCTATTATATATATATATATATCATATTTTTATATCGTTAACAATCATAACTTTATATCGTTATCCATATAAAAATAACATTTTTATGCAATGTTACATATATATATATATATATCATATTTTTACAATGCCGTGTATACATTAAAAATCATATTTTGACAATGCCATTACGTATAATAAAAATCAAGTTTTTATCATGCCATTACATATAATAAAAATCAAATTTTAATCATGTCATTCATATAATAAAATCAAAACTTTATCATGCCATTTATGTAATAAAAATCAAATTTTTATCATGCCATTCATATAATAAAATTCAATTTTTATCATGCTTCTATATATGTAAAAATCATATTTTTACATTGCTATTCATATAAAAAAACTGATTTTTATTCATATATAAAAAACTAATTTTTAAATTGCTATTCATATTAAAAAAAACTGATTTTTAACTTGCTATTGTTATATATATAAATTGAATTTTTATCGTGCTATAATATATATAAAAATCAAACTTTTATCATGCTATAATGTATATAAAAATCGAATTTTTATAGTCCTTTTACATACATAAAAATCATATTTTTAAACTACTATCTATATAATAAAAATCATATTTATTTTTAATAGCTAAAAAAACAAAATCAAAAAAAGAAAAAAACTTACATCGATCGAAGAAGGGGGTTTTGCTCGCTGTTCGACGGGAGGTGTGGCTGTCGGTTCGCGCGATGCGGCGGCTGGCGTTCGTTAGAAGGGCGGAGGAGCTTGCGGTTGCTTCGATTAGGGTAGGGTTTTCGAATTCGCGGTGGCCTGGGTAGAGGGCTGCGGTGGTGAACTGGCGGCGCAGGGTGGGGGAGGCCTTGGCGGTCGACGGTGGGCACGGTGGCGTAGGGTGTTGACGCGGCTAGGGCTCGCAGGTTTTAGGGGTTTTGGAATTGGGCTTGAACGGAGAGAGGAGGAGCGGGGGCCACCAAAGGTGTGGTGAGGCGGAGGGATGCGCGACATCACCTGGAGGCGTGGTCGGTTGGGGAGCGATGGGCTGGAGTTTTTTTTCGATCAGAATGATGACTAGGGAAGAGAGATAAATGTGGACTTTATATAATAATATATATTTAATTTAGTTTTATCTCTAAAATGTAACTTTTTCATTCTGACTCCAATTCAAACCCAACGACTATCTCCCCTAGCTAATTACCATCATTACGAACACAATGGGATATGTCCGGTAAGGCAATTCGACTGTTACGATTAGTTTTCATCAAAATTAAAATATAAATTAATATAACATTCACAATTTATTTCAAGGTACATATTAATTTACTGGGGACACATACTGACTCCAAAAATTCCAAAAAAATAAATCTGGCTATGTTCTGAAGATACGGTCCTAACAAAACTAATTTCATCAAATTCGGAGGCCGTTTGAAAAACGGTTAATTTCCAGTCGATTAAATTCAAACTGAAATTACCAAACACGTTTAAATCCGCCATGCTCACATATTGATTCCAAAAATTATGAGAAATCTAGCAATAATTTGACATTTCGGATCCAACAAAAGTGCTCTTGTCAAAAACGGAGGTCCTTTGCAAAATCGTTATTTTTAAGGGCTATATATTGTATAAAATATATATAAATTCCATAGCGACTATTCCAAATTTTAAACTGGACTTAACTTTAAATGCTCGTTATGAAATCTAGATTTTTCGCATTTTAGAAAGATATAATTAAACAAATTCAAATATTCTTGGTTTTACTGAAATCCGATTTATTTTGAATCTTATACATTTGAAATTTGAAATCGAAATTTCAAACTACCGGGACATTTCAGGCTCTCTTTTAATTAAAATAAATTTATACGCTCTAACTTCGATTAAAATCAATTTTTAGTCCTTATTATTTAAAATAAATCATTTTAAATATTCAAAATTTATTAAAATAAGTAAAATAAAAAATTTAAATTGGTTCTGAAAATCCGGGTTGTTACAGGTTGGCTCTTAGCTCTTTGAAAACTTTAGGAAGAAGAAGACCTTCCTACAACTTCCCAAGCATACTCCATCACTCTGGGAAGAAGAAGTTGCTTCATCCTGGACACTTGGACTATTTTGGGATGTATAGTGACACGACCTGTACTGACACGACAAATCAGAACACAAACAGAAGAACATTTCATTGCTTATTACAACAATTTACATCAGAGTACAAGAATATACAGAGTATAAACAAATAATATACATTTGATAAATGTCAGAGATTTACAAATTACAATGAAGCGGAAAATAATACAAAAGCACAACTGAAAGAGATAAACGGATACAGAGCTTTTTGAATATCGTTCCAGCTGTAAACCAGGATCCTGTGAATATAAATCTACAAAACCAAAACTACTAGCTGCCCGTGTGGAAAATAGGGGAACCCAGAGTTTAGGTTAAAACAATAAACTCCAGTTCAGTCATGTGACTGGTGTGAGCACTAAAACAGTTATTAAATCTTTACTTTAAAATATAGTATATCAAGGGACCACGCCGTATAATACGGAACGGGTTTCCTCCCGAGAATACCAGTGCATAAAACAAATAGCGCAATGCTTTTTTTAAAAAAAGAAATGAAGTTATTATAAGACCTAGGTCCCATCACACAATGCAACGCAAGCCGAAGGATAGGGTTTTTCCTTATAATAGCCAAACATGCTTGGTACGTTTAAAACAAATCATTTGATATAATTATAAGTGCATAGTGTGTAAAACAACTTCAAATATAAATGTATCAATCATAGACGGTATGGGTACCATATATTATGTCTCCATACAAGGCTCTACAATCAAAACCGAAATGTCACGTATTGGAAATTGGATTTCCGTCATGATTCTAGGCAAGGGATGTACTCCTAACTACTTCGAGACACTCTAGCAAGTGCCTCAAAACTGCACACTCTGGGCAACCCTGGATCCTACAGTGCAGGTCCACACTTATGTTAGTGGATTAGTTATTCCTGAACACACATTTCCCCACCCTATAGGGTGTCTATGAGCCAGATGACTCAATATCCATCGGCTCCGTAGAGACCAATATATCCGAGGCGCCTCGTAATCCAACAACCGCATAGGTAAAAATATAAAAATGTCAGGGCTTGCAAAACCATGACACCACCTATAGCTAGAAAGAAATGTCATGTTCTCATTGCGTTCCCTTATCCCGTTTTTGACTCATACCGAGGTGTGAGGCTCGGGAATTAACGTTATACACAAAGCTATGTCATATTAAAGCTGTGCTTTGATCATCAACCACAAGACTCTGTTTTCAACAGAAGCCTTGATCATTTGCATCTCAGCATGCCACACAGGCAATTCACACCATGTGACTGATGTCTATCGATATATAACCTCTGAGCTCGTACGTCTCAGAGAAAGGCGTTAAGCAAGAGAATAAATTCTCCGCTGCCAAACAGATATATATTTAATAGAGATCAATCAACACAGAATAAAATCCAATGTCAGACACACATCCATTTACAAGTTCGTTCTGGGTCTGAACGAAACTGTAGGCACCTTATTCCCCGTTTGTCCAATACAGGAGAGTGGTCCTCGCATATCCGGTCGATCTCCAAGTATGTGACGACAAGGAATTTTGCTCGATCCGAATCAATCGTTAAACCGACCAAGACCGTTCGAAACCCCTGATCGTTTTGAGAATAGGACAAATTGGAACGCAGACAGAAGAACATTTCATTGCTATTACAACAATTCCATCAGATACAAGAATATACAGAGTATAAATGAATATTATACATTCGATAAATATCAGAGTTTACAATAAGTTACATAGCAGCGGGAAAACAATATAAAACACAACTGAAAGTAATACACGGATACAGAGCTTTCCGAGCATCGTTCCAGCTGTAAATCAGGATCCTGTGAATATAAATCTGCAAAACCAAAACTACTAGCTGCCCGTGTGGAAAATAGGGGCACCCAGAGTTTAGGTTAAACAATAAACTCCAGGTCAGTCATGTGACTGGTGTGAGAACTAAAACAGTTATTTAAAACTTTACTTTAAAAGAGAGTAATTCAAGGGATCACGCCGCATAACACGAAATGGGTTTCCTCCCAAGAACACCAGTGCATATAAATAAGCAGCGCAATGCTTTTTCTAAAAATAAAGCTATTATAAGACCCAGGTCCCATCACACAATGCAACGCAAGCCGGAGGATGGGGTTTTCCCTTATAGTAGCCAAACATGCTTGGTACGTTTTTAAAAACAAATCATTTGATACTATAATAAGTGTACAGTGTCAAAACAATTTCAATCATAAATATCAATCCTAGGCGGCATGGGTACCATCTATCATGTCGCCATACTAGGCTCTACAAATAAAACTGAAATATCTCGTATTGGAAATTGGATTTCCGTCATGAGTCGAGGCAAGGGGCAAGCTCCTCTCCGGTTCGAGACACTCTAGCAAATGCCTCGGGACTACACACTCCGGGTAACCCCTGGATCTTCAGGGCCGGTCCTCCCTTACGTTTGAGGATTAATTATTCCTGAACACACGTTTCCCGGTCCTAACAGACCTAAAATCAAGGCGCCTCATCCAACAACCACATAGGTGAAAAGTATATAAATGTCAGGGGTGGTAGGTCACTGACACCACCATAGCTAGAAAGAAATGTCGTGCTTTCCCTGCAGTCCTTATCCCGTTTTTGACTCATACCGAGGTGTGAGGCTCGCGAATTCACGTTATACACAAAGCTATGCCACGTAGATAGTGCTTTGATCATCAACCACAAGACTTTGCTTTTCAACAGAAGCCTTGATCAATTGCCACTTAGGCGTGCCACACAGGCAATTCATGCCATGCGACTGATGTCCATCGATATACAACCTCTGAGCTCGTACGTCTCAGAGAGGGGCATTAAGCAAGAGAATAAATTCTCTGCCGCCAAACAGATGTATATTAAATAGAGATCAATCAACACAGAATAAAATCCAATGTCAGACACACGGTCCATTTACAAGTTCGTTCTGGGTCTGAATGAAACCGGAGGCACTTTCCTCGCATATCCATCGATCTCCAAGTACGTCTGGACGATCACCAACTGATTCCCTCATCTTGGGTGTAAAGCCCAATCAAGATCATCAGTAATCACCCAGATGGTGTGAAGACTTCCGGTCTTCAACGACCGTCCTCATCTTCGACATATCGTCGAATCGGTTATTCAGAATGGGTAACCCGGCCTTTCTGAATGACCCGCGTATATAATAAACAAATGTTACACAAACACAACATACGCCTCATTCCAATTCATCAGTCACTAACCGTAAATTAGCAAGAGAACAATTCCCCAAATATTAACCCCGAAGGCCGAAACCAACATCAGATCAATACCCAGGAAACCATCCTTCTTAGCTAACCTACAGTTAATTTCTAAATTTCACGTTCTTAGGGAAAGGTTCCCATTAATTTTATCAAAGATAAATTCTTTAAAATTTATTCTTTAATCTTCCTTTGGATATCATTTCAAACCGAATTATGGTTTTCCAAACTAGTCGGGATTAGCGAACCGCACCGAAGTAATTATTTTATTTTATTTCCCCATCCCAACCTATTCATCCCATGAAGCAAAACTGGTAATACTCCATATCTAACACCACGGTGCTAACGGTAAAATTAATTACCATTTCACGTTCAAATCTAATTAAAGATTTAACTATCGCTTTGGAGAAAAACTGGTGATACTCCATTCTCGCTCACTTTCCAAATTTGACAATTTTCATTATCAATTCACATTTCAATCTAATTACAGATTCATTAAAACTCCTTTTACTGGGTTAAAGAACTAATGTCATTTAAAACACAGTTCACGATAAACCCAAATCACATTCTATTTATTATCGGGTTAAAGAACAAGTGTTATTTAAAACATCGTTCACGATAAACCCACAAATCAACTCTAATTCAATTCCAATCAAATATATTAGAAATTCCGATTATTTAAAACCCCTTTCAAATCCAATTTATTTATTTAAAAATAACTGGGTTTTAAATTTAATTTAAAACTAGTTCATTTCAAAAAAAATCTATTTTTATTTTTACAAATGTGGGATTTTTTCATCCCAGTTCTTCACAAATCATTTCTTTCGATTTTACACAAATTATTAATATTTTTAATAATTTTATCAAGGTCCGTACAGTCGATTTCCATCAACGGCCATCGAACTGCACTTACAGCAACCTTTTCTGAAATTGATTTGGACATATCTCCAAATCCAACCGTTAGATTTCAAATTTCTAATATTCGTTAGAAAGCTCTTTTCGATACGAACCCAACTGCTTCGTTTGCGTCAAAATAGCGCATCTCTAATCAACACGGCTTCATATTTTTCAATAACTTCGTTATTCTATTCAACAAATGAATCTATATTTCTTTCAATACATGACTAATCTCAACGGATGAGTACTGTCAACACGTGACTAATTTTTTTATTTAATATATTTTATAAAAATTATGGTATCTATCATTTGATTTCAAATCAGACTCCAACCGTAAATTAGTAAGAGAACGATTCCCTAAATATTAACCCCGAAGGACGAAACCAACATCAGATCAATATCCAGGAGACCACTCATCTTATCAATTTTCCAGTTAGTTTCTAATTTTATATATGATAAAGATGTAAATTTTATTGTTAAAATATTTCGTTCAACACATGACTAATCTCAACGGATGAGTACTGTTAACACATGAACCTTTATTTTATAATGTTCCTTATTTTCCCAATTGGAACGAGGCCCAGTCAATTACCATATAATGTTAATTATATGGATTCCACACAACACATGGATATAATAGAAACGATAAATAATCAACCATCATCCAAAGTGCACCACGCAACTGCATAAGCATCAAATATAAATAATTAACGCTTACACAGCCTGTCGACCAATCGATCGACATACAATTAAATAATTGGGATTAGTGTACGCCAAATATCATCCCAACACCCGTGTGGGGTTTCAAATCAACAAACACTGAATATTATTTGTGCAGTTGGGCGATGTGTAAAATTTATCGTCCCAATCAATGTCCTTCAAATAGGTGTACATAAACAAACCGTCCGGTTTGTAAATGAATATTTATTTATTCACATTCACTATATTCATATTCACGTTAAAAATTATATTTTTAACGATAATTAATTTATTTCACATTAATCTATATTATCGATTTCACATCAACATCACAAACAAATTTCACAACACATCAAACAAGCATACAAACCGTCCATGGTCTGTGGACGACGGGTGTCGGGTGCTACTAAACACCGTCTGCATCCTAGTATATATTTCAAACTAGAAATAGATTAAAAGTGAGGAGTTCTCACATTGGGGTTCCACTCCACCATTCTTTATTTCTGAACGGTTCGGATTTTGTTTTGATCACCATCGGTTCCATCGCAATCTATTTCACTCTGTTCATAGTAAAAATCACATTTTTAATATGATGTTTATACATTAAAAATCGTATTTTTAATCACGCTTCATACGTATAAAAATCACATTTTTGATATGCTAATATATATATATATATACATAAATTAGATCTTTATCAAAGCGTTGTATATATTTGAACACAAGACTAATTTATATTTAAAAACAAGATTTGTACGATGCCATTTGCATATAAAAATCGCTTCTTTATCATGCTAGATTATATTTTTAACTAAGTAAAGATTATATTTTTAACTCATGTTATTAAAACAAAGTTATTTCTATTTAAAAATCTGAAAATAAAATAAAATAAAACAATGTTAATTTCAGTTTCAAAAACAATGTAAATTCGGTTTTTAAAACAATGTAAATTCGGTTTTTAAAACAATGTAAATTCGGTTTTTAAAACAATGTAAATTTGGTTTTTTAAAAACTCACAGTGTTCTCGTTTGGGAGAAAAACCCGAACTCGTGGTATTTAGTATCGAGTTCGCCTCCTAGGGTTCATCCTAGCACCGCCCACGCCGCGCCGGAGGACCATCGGAGTTCACCATCACCTTCTCCTTCGCGCCTCGCACCCATGCCCAGAGTGGGACCCAATTAGACGCCATCCCCTTGCCTGGAATGGCATGTGAACCTTCGGCCTTTGAGGCAATCCAGCTCACAATTTCTTGAACGTTAATTGCTCAGAGTAGTATGGATTCGAAGAGCATAATAATCTCCACAATTTCGTTTATATATTTTCAATTTTACTGAATGAATTTTGAAATATTGGAGGAGAAAGGATCGAATAAATTTCCGCCGTGGGTTCTCAGATGGAGGCGGGTTTTCGATGGTTTGATCCTAAATGATTTTGACCTAGTTTTGACCACGTATATATATATTTATATTAATTATTTTATTAATATTTAAACCCCACATACTCCGATATGGTTCCAATCTCGAAACGAACTCCAACGACTGTCGTCCCTAGCGTATTACCCCCATTCCGAACACAATGGGATATGTTTCGTAACTCAATTCTAACGTTTCGATCAGTTTTTGTCAAAATCAAAATATAAACTCTATATATTGAATTTGAACGCACATTTCAATTTACTGGGGTCACATACTAACTAGAAAAATTCCCGAAAAATATTTTCTAGCTTCGTATTGACGATACGGTCCTAACAAAACCAATTTCGTCAAATTCTGAGTCCGTTGGAAAAACAGCCATTTTCCAGTCGATTAAAATCAACTGAAACTGGTCAAACGCGTTTTCCTTTGCCACGCACACATATTGAATCGAAAAATTATGAAATTTGAAACCTAGAAATAACTTGACATCACGGATCCAACAAAAGTGGTTTCGTCGAAATCCGAGGTCGTTTGCAAAGTTTCTATTTTTATGGGCCTGAATTCCATAGCGACTATTCAGAATTTTCAACTGGACGTATCTTTTGATTCCCGCTATGAAATTTTGATTTTTCGGATTCGTTGGAAAGATATTCTCAAATAGATTCTATTATTTTTGGTTTTGCTAAAATCCGATTTATTTTGCTCCCGGTATGTTCAATTGAAATTTGAAATCGAATTATCGAACTAACGCGCCATTTTCAATTCCTCTTATAATTATAAATAATTATTTATATTCTAACGACGACGTATATAAACAAATACGTTCTAACTCTATTCAAAATAAATTTCTCGCCATTTTTATTTAAAATAATTCATTTTAAATATTCAAAATTCTCTAAAATTGCCAAAATAAAAATTTTAAATTGGCTCGCATTTCCGGGTTATTACAATCTCTCCCACTTAAAACTTTTCGTCCCCGAAAAGGAACGAAGCCGAAAGTTGTTTTACAAATCAACTCAACTTCCATTGTTTTAATTATGGCTTAAGTTTTTCAACTTTTTAGTTTCTAAAACTTTCAAATTTTTCAAAAATTTGGCTAACACCCTAAATTTTCGAAAAATTTCGCCATAAACTCCCCTGCACTGGGAGCACCGGGAAAATCCCGAAATTGCCATACAGGCCCTTTGATCTTAAAAAGAAAAAGCCAAGCGGGTAACCAATCGGCTCATAAAATCATCATCACCCAAACAAAACAGTAAATTATGGTAAACATGTACCTATTTGTCGGGCAAACAAATTTTATTCTTCTGCTCTAGCCTCCTTGCTATGACCTGTTCAATGTAAGTACATATATATGCAAGCAAATGCGACCAATTTTCAATACAATTCAATATTTGATTTAATTTGGCTAAATGGTTTCAAAATTATCAACCAAATAAACACACAACACAGCCATCAATCAATTAGTTGATTAGCTTTTCAAATTCATAATTTTGATATATATATATATATATATATATATATATATATATATATATACAGAAAATCATGTTTTTGATGCCAAATCACAACAATAAATCTATATAGTTTCGGTTATCACACCAATCTAATGGAAATATATAGATAGCACACCTTCGAAACACAAAAATAATTACTGATGATGACGCGTCAATCATCAGAATCAGGTCTGTGCGACTAGAGTGTGATTCTATATCTATCCAGTATATTAAAACTTCGAATATACGTTCATGACGCGTATATGCAAAATCTTTATATATTGGATTATCCAAATTCAAAATAAATAAATATTCAAATACGTATAATTGATTTAAATTTCAAAACAAAATTGTTTTCATTTGAAAAATATACTCTTCACACTCGTTCTAGGATACCACTGATCCCATCTCTAACGAGTCATTCTCGTTGGATATTACTAATCCAATATCTGATGGATTCTTTCGTATGGTTCTAATGTGTCTTGTTCTCGAGCTCTGTAAACCAAAGATCTGATACCAAATGTGACGACAAGGAATTTCGCTCGATCCGAATCGATCGTTAATCTGACCAAGACCGTTCGAAACCCCTGATCGTTTTGAGAACAGGACAAATTGGAACGCAGACAGAAGAACATTTCATTGCTATTACAACAATTCCATCAGATACTAGAATATACAGAGTATAAATGAATATTATACATGCGATAAATATCAGAGATTACAATAAGTTACATAGCAGCGGGAAAATAATATAAAACACAACTGAAAGTAATACACGGATACAGAGCTTTCCGAGCATCGTTCCAGCTGTAAATCAGGATCCTGTGAATATAAATCTGCAAAACCAAAACTACTAGCTGCCGTGTGGAAAATAGGGGCTCCCAGAGTTTAGGTTAAACAATAAACTCCAGGTCAGTCATGTGACTGATGTGAGAACTAAAACAGTTATTTAAAACTTTACTTGAAAAGAGAGTAATTCAAGGGACCACGCCGTATAACACGGAACGGGTTTCCTCCCAAGAACACTAGTGCATATAAATAAACAGCGCAATTCTTTTTCTAAAAATGAAGATATTATAAGACCCAGGTCCCATCACACAATGCAATGCAAGCCGGAGGATAGGGTTTTCCCGTATAGAAGCCAAACATGCTAGGTACGTTTTTAAAAACAAATCATTTGATACTATAATAAGTGTATAGTGTCAAAACAATTTCAATCATAAATAACAATCCTAGGCGGCATGGGTACCATCTATCATATCGCCATACTAGGCTCTACAAATAAAACTGAAATATCTCGTATTGGAAATTGGATTTCCGTCATGAGTCGAGGCAAGGGGCAGGCTCCTCTCCGCTTCGAGACACTCTAGCAAATGCCTCAGGACTACACACTCTGGGTAACCCCTGGATCTTCAGGGCCGGTCCTCCCTTACGTTTGAGGATTAATTATTCCTGAACACACGTTTCCCGGTCCTAACAGACCTAAAATCGAGCCGCCTCGTCCAACAACCACATAGGTGAAAAGTATATAAATGTCAGGGGTGGTAGGTCACTGACACCACCATAGCTAGAAAGAAATGTCGTGCTCTCCCTGCAGTCCTTATCCCGTTTTTGACTCATATCGAGGTGTGAGGCTCACGAATTCACGTTATACACAAAGCTACGCCACGTAGGCCGTTCTTTGATCATCAACCACAAGACTTTGCTTTTCAACAGAAGCCTTGATCAATTGCCACTTAGGTGTGCCACACAGGCAATTCATGCCATGCGACTGATGTCCATCGATATACAACCTCTGAGCTCGTACGTCTCAGAGAGGGGCGTTAAGCAAGAGAATAAATTCTCTGCCGCCAAACAGATGTATATTAAATAGAGATCAATCAACACAGAATAAAATTCAATGTCAGACACACAGTCCATTTACAAGTTCGTTCTGGGTCTGAACGAAACCGGAGGCACTTTCCTCGCATATCCATCGATCTCCAAGTACGTCTGGACGATCACCAACTGATTCCCTCATCTTGGGTGTACAGCTCAATCAAGATCATCAGTAATCACCCAGATGGTGTGAAGACTTCCGGTCTTCAACCACCGTCCTCATCTTCGACATATCGTCGAATCGGTTATTCAGAATGGGTATAAACCCGGCCTTTCTGAATAACCCGCGTATATAATAAACAAATGTTACACAAACACAACATACGCCTCATTCCAATTCATCAGTCACTAACCGTAAATTAGCAAGAGAACAATTCCCCAAATATTAACCCCGAAGGCCGAAACCAACATCAGATCAATACCCAGGAAACCATCCTTCTTAGCTAACCTACAGTTAATTTCTAAATTTCACGTTCTTAGGGAAAGGTTCCCATTAATTTTATCAAAGATAAATTCTTTAAAATTTATTCTTTAATCTTCCTTTGGATATCATTTCAAACCGAATTATGGTTTTCCAAACTAGTCGGGATTAGTGAACCACACCGAAGTAATTATTTTATTTTATTTCTCCATCCCAACCTATTCATCCCATGAAGCAAAACTGGTAATACTCCATATCTAACACCACGGTGCTAACGGTAAAATTAATTACCATTTCACGTTCAAATCTAATTAAAGATTTAACTATCGCTTTGGAGCAAAACTGGTGATACTCCATTCTCGCTCACTTTCCAAATTTAATCATTTTAATTATCAATTCACATTTCAATCTAATTAGAGATTCATTAAAACTCCTTTTACTGGGTTAAAGAACTAATGTCATTTAAAACACAGTTCACGATAAACCCAAATCACATTCTATTTATTATCGGGTTAAAGAACAAGTGTTATTTAAAACACCGTTCACGATAAACTCACAAATCAATTCTAATTCAATTCCAATCAAATATTTTAGAAATTCCGATTATTTAAAACCCCTTTCAAATCCAATTTATTTATTTAAAAATAACTGGGTTTTAAATTTAATTTAAAACTAGTTCATTTCAAAAAAAAAATCTATTTTTATTTTTACAAATGTGGGATTTTTTCATCCCAGTTATTCACAAATCATTTCTTTTGATTTTACACAAATTATTAATATTTTTAATAATTTTATCAAGGCCCGTACAGTCGATTTCCATCAACGGCCATCAAACTGCACTTACAGCGACCTTTTCTAAAATTGATTTGGACATATCTCCAAATCCAACCATTAGATTTTAAATTTCTAATATTCGTTTAAAGCTCTTTTCGATACGAACCCAAGGTTCCTGTTTTAGGAGAATCCGACAGTCGGATCTCCCGTAATGTCCGTTCGAAATCAATGGTCGAAATTCACGAACTGCCGCGGCGCGGCGCGTTCTATTCAGGCCATTATATTATATATATAATATATATAATATATATATCTCGTCGATTTCTATTTAAAATGAATTTTATAAATAGTTTTAAATTCGTTTCAAAACAATTTCAACTTCCATTTCAAATTCAAATCAAAATTGAATTTTTCCTTATAAATTCGTTTTAAATTCATTTCAAATTGATTTTGATTCTATTTCAATTCGTTTTCAATTCAATTCGAATTTGTTTTCTATTCAATTCAATTTGAATTTCTATTATAAATATTCGATTTTTATCTCTTTTCAATATTCATTATAAAAACAAATTTAATCGATATAAATATCGTTCGCGTCAAAATAGTGCATCTCTAATCAACACGGCTTTATATTTTTCACTAACTTCGTTATTCTATTCAACAAATGAATCTAAATTTCTTTCAATACATGACTAATCTCAACGGATGAGTACTGTTAGCACGTGACTATTTTTGTTATTTAATATATTTTATAAAAATTTTGGTATCTATCGTTTGATTTCAAATCAGACTCCAACCATAAATTAGTAAGAGAACGATTCCCTAAATATTAACCCCGAAGGCCGAAACCAACATCAGATCAATATCCAGGAGACCACTCATCTTATCTATTTTCCAGTTAGTTTCTAATTTTATATATGATAAAGATATAAATTTTATTGTTAAAATATTTCGTTCAACACATGACTAATCTCAACGGATGAGTACTGTCAATACATGAACCTTTATTTTATAATGTTCCTTATTTTCCCAATTGGAATGAGGCCCAGTCAATTACCATATAATGTTAATTATATGGATTCCATACAACACATGGATATAATAGCAACGATAAATAATCAACCATCATCCAAAGTGCACCACGCAACTGCATAAGCATCAAATATAAATTACACAGCCTGTCGACCAATCGATCGACATACAATTAAATAATTGGGATTAGTGTAAGCCAAATATCATCCCAACACCCGTGTGGGGTTTCAAATCAACAAACATTGAATATTATTTGTGCAGTTGGGCGATGTGTAAAATTTATCGTCCCAATCAATGTCCTTCAAATAGGTGTACATAAACAAACCGTCTGGTTTGTAAATGAATATTTATATATTCACATTCACTATATTCATATTCACGTTAAAAATTATATTTTTAACGATAATTAATTTATTTCACATTAATCTATATTATCGATTTCACATCAACATCACAAACAAATTTCACAACACATCAAACAAGCATACAAACCGTCCATGGTCTGTGGACGACGGGTGTCGGGTGCTACTAAACACCGTCTGCATCCTAGTATATATTTCAAACTAGAAATAGATTAAAAGTGAGGAGTTCTCACATTGGGGTTCCACTCCACCATTCTTTATTTCTGAACGGTTCAGATTTTGTTTTGATCACCATCGGTTCCATCGCAATCTATTTCACTCTGTTCATAGTAAAAATCATATTTTTAATATGATGTTTATACATTTAAAATCATATTTTTAATCACGCTTCATACGTATAAAAATCAAATTTTTGATACGCTACTATATATATATAAATTAGATCTTTATCATAGCGTTGTATATATTTGAACATAAGACTAATTTATATTTAAAAACTAGATTTGTACGATGCCATTTACATAAAAAAATTGCTTCTTTATCATGCTAGATTATATTTTTAACTAAGTAAAGATTATATTTTTAACTCATGTTATTAAAACAAAGTTATTTCTATTTAAAAATCTGAAAATAAAATAAAATAAAACAATGTTAATTTCAGTTTCAAAAACAATGTTAATTTCAATTTCAAAAACAATGTAAATTCGGTTTTTAAAACAATGTAAATTCGGTTTTTAAAACAATGTAAATTCGGTTTTTTTTAAACTCACAGTGTTCTCGTTTGGGAGAAAAATCCGAACTTGTGGTCTTCAGTATTGAGTTCTCCTCCTAGGGTTCATCCTAGCACCGCCCACGCCGCGCCGGAGGACCATTGGAGTTCGCCATCACCTTCTCCTTCGCGCCTCGCACCCATGCCCGGAGTGGGACCCAATTCGACGCCATCCCCTTGCCTGGAAGGGCATGTGAACCTTCGGCCTTTGGGCCAATCCAGCTCATAATTTCTTGAACGTTAATTGCTCAGAGTAGTATGGATTCGAAGAGCATAATAATCTCCACAATTTTCGTTTATATATTTTCAATTTTACTGAATGAATTTTGAAATATTAGAGGAGAAAGGATCGAATAAATTTCCGCCGTGGGTTCTCAGATAGAGGCGGGTTTTCGATGGTTTGACCCTGAATGATTTTGACCTAGTTTTGACCACGTGTATATATATATATATTTATATTAATTATTTTATTAATATTTAAACCCCACAACTCCGATATGGTTCCAATCTCGAAACGAACTTCAACGACTGTCGTCCCTAGCGTATTACCCCCATTCCGAACACAATGGGATATGTTTCGTAACTCAATTCTAAGGCTTCGATCAGTTTTTGTCAAAATCAAAATATAACTCTATATATTGAATTTGAACGCACATTTCAATTTACTGGGGTCACATACTAACTAGAAAAATTCCCAAAAAATATTTTCTAGCTTCGTATTGACGATACGGTCCTAACAAAAATAATTTTGTCGAATTCTGAGACCGTTGGAAAAATGGCCATTTTCCAATCGATTAAAATCAACTGAAACTGGTCAAACGCATTTTCCTTTGCCACGCACACATATTGAATCGGAAAATTACGAAATTTGAAACCTAGCAATAACTTGACATCACGGATCCAACAAAAGTGGTTTCGTCGAAATCCGAGGTCGTTTGCAAAGTTTCTATTTTTATGGGCCTGAATTCCATATCGACTATTCTGAATTTTCAACTGGACGTATCTTTTGATTCCCGCTATGAAATTTTGATTTTTCGGATTCGTTGGAAAGATATTCTCAAATAGATTCTATTATTTTTGGTTTCGCTAAAATCCAATTTATTTTGAACCCGGTATGTTCAATTGAAATTTGAAATCGGATTATCGAACTACCACGCCATTTTCAATTCCTCTTATAATTATAAATAATTATTTATATTCTAACGACGACGTATATAAACATATACGTTCTAACTCTATTCAAAATAAATTTCTCGTTGTTTTTATTTAAAATAATTCATTTTAAATATTCAAAATTCGCTAAAATTGCCAAAATAAAAATTTTAAATTGGCTCGCATTTCCGGGTTATTACAAAGTACGTCTGGACGATCACCACTTATTAACATGTATTAGGTGTACCGCCCAATCAAGACATCAGTAATCATCCAAACGATGTGAAGACCTCCGGTCTTCAACCACCATCTTCATCGTCGACTTATCGTCGAATCAGTTATTCAGAATGGGTATAAATCCGGCCTTTCCGAATAACTTGCGTATATAATAAACAAGTGTTATAAAAACACAACATACGCCTCATTCCAATCCAGAATATTCTTTTATTCAAATATTCATACCATTCGGGAAAGGTTCCCATTAATTTTATCAAAGATAAATTCTTTAAATTTATTCTTTAGTCTTCCATTGGATACCAATTCAAACCAAATTAAGATTTATCCAAACTAGTCGGGATTAGCGATCATTACCGAAGTAATCATTTGTTTTATTTCCTAATCCCAACCTATTCATCGCATGGAGAAAAACTGGTTGTACTCCATATCTAACACCACGGTGTTATCGGTAAATTTATTACCATTTCACATTCAAATCTAATTAAAGATTTAACTTTCGCTAGGAGAAAAACTGGTGATACTCCATTCTTGATCATTTCCCAAATTTGATAATTTAAATTATCAATTCCATTTCAATCTAATTAAAGATTCATTAAAATTCCACTTAGTTTTAATCTTCCTAAAAATCAATATTAATGATTATTTAACTTTGGAAACACAAACATGTCGTCTCGACAATCTACACCATACTATTGGTTTCTGCCGATATGTAACCGCTAAGCTCGTACATCTTAGAGAAGGGTGTTAAACAAGAGAATAAATTCTCCGCCACCAAACAGATGTATATTTAGCAGAGATCAACCATACAGTTCAAAATACAATGTTAGACATGTAATCTTGTCTTTAACTGGGTTAAAGATCTAATGTCGTTTAAAACACGGTTCACAATAAACCCAAATCCTCTTCCATAAAAATGGAATCTTCACGGAAAATAGATCAATATATAATCGATATCAATTTCTGTATCCGACTAATAATATAAATGGAATAACGACAAAGCCTTTTAAATTCCATATATATTAACAGTCTTCCTCCACAGAAGCTCATTTCGATTATTATCAAATCGAATTCCATTCAATTCCAATTTATTATATTATATTGGAGAACTTCATTTTGGAAAATTCCCGTTAAATCTTAATAAAAAGATTTATAAATTCCAAATCACATTTCACTATAAATCTAGTTAAAGAACGAATGTCGTTAAAAACACAGTTCACAACAAACCTAATTTACATTCCATTTTCAATTCTAATTAAATGTTAATTAATTGGTAATTCTTCTTTAAATCTTAGTTAAAGATTTATTCTTTTCACACTGGGTTTAAGAACGGTGTTAGTAAAGATACCATTTACAACAAACCCAAAATCCAATTCTATTCAATTCCAATTAAATATTAATTAAGTGGTAAACTCTTCTAAATCTTTTCTCAAATGGGTTTTTAAGAACACTGTCATTTAAAACGCAGTTCACGACAAACCCAAAATCCAATTCAATATTAAATACAAGGCTTTGAATAGAAATTATATCGGCTTATATTCAATATCAAATTCTGAAATCAACAAATATCATACTGGGAATAATGATATATATATATATATATCTTCCAAATTCCTCTACAATTTCCGTATAATCAAGGAATCCAAAATTGAAATATTCCGAAGATAATTTCGATTCAAATCCATTCCAATTCATATATTGGAAATTCTGGTTATTTTTTAAAACCATTTCAAACATGGAATTTTTCATCCCAATTCTTTCCAAATCATTTACTATGATTTTACACTAGTTATTGATATTTTTAATAATTTTATCAAGGTACGTACAGTCGATTTCCATAAACGGTCATCAAACTGCACTTACAGTGACCTTTTCCAAATTTGATTTGGATATAATTCAAATCCAACCGTTAGATCACAAATCTCTTATATTCGTTGGAAAGCTCTTTTTGATACGAACCCAGTGGTTCCTGTTTTAAAAGAATCCAACGGTCGGGTCTCCCGTAATGTCAATTCGAAGTCAATGGTCGAAATTCGCGAACTGCAGTGGCACGGCGCGTTCTATTCAGGCCATTAAATATATATATTATATATATTTCATCAATTTCCATTTAAAACGTATTTTATAAATCATTTTCAAAACGATTTCCACTTCATATTCAATTTTAAATCAAAATTGAATAATCCATATTATTAATATGTAAATGATAATATTCTCAACACATTAATTTTGAAATCACTTCCTTTTCGATATTCATTATAAAAATGAATAAAATAGATATAAATATCGTTCACGTCAAAATGGCGTTAATTTAATCAACATGGCTTTATATATTTAAATATTTTCGTGTCCATCCAAAATCGGACATCAAATCATATTTTGATCCATTTGAATATTATTTTAAAATATTAGTTATTTTAAAATATTCATTACTTGTTATTTTAAAATATTCTTTAATTTAAAATATTCATTCTTTTTGAATTGGAATCAGACATAGTCAATTACCATATAATTTTATTTATATGGATTTCATACACACATGTACACAACAATAATCAAACACAGTCAACCATCATCCAGAGTGCATTATACAACTGCATAAGCGTTAAATATAAATAATTAAAGCTTACAACAGCCTGTTAACCCATCGATTGACATACAACTAAATATTGAGATTAGTGTATGTCCAATATCATCTCAATACCCGTGTGGGGTTTTCAAGCAACAAACACTGATTATTATTTGTGCAGTTAGGCGATGTGTAATGTGACGACCCCAAAACCCGTACGACGGTGGCAAGGGTAATCTTTGGAATATAACATATAAACAGATAGTAGCAGAACAGAAGTAACTAAATACACCAGATAATGTACAATAGAATACACTGGATAAACATAATCATCAGAGTTACACAATATACATGATCATACTTAGTACAAATTACAATTCAGCTTTACGTAAAATGTCTACAGCGGAAAAGAAAATATAATATGTACAACAGGAGCTGAACAACATAAAAAGAGATAAATGATAGAATCCATCTTTAGCTCCAGCTATCCAGAAAGAGCCTGCTAAAACCTGAATACAAGGCTGCCCGTGTAGAAAAAGGGGCACCCGAGTTTGCAAGTGAAACAAATTACGAGTCAGTCATGGGACTGGTATGAGAAATCTACTTAACTTACTTTATAATATGGCCAATCACAGGACCACGCCACTTTCGCGGAACGGGTTTACTCCATTGGATTGCCAGTGCTTTAAAATAAGTAAATCTTTTAAACATCGCAATGCTTTTTATAAAAATGAAGCCATTATAAGACTCAGTTCCCATCACACAATGCAACACAAACCAGAGGATAGAGTTTACCTTATAATGGCCAAAATATGCTTGATATGAATAAAACAAAAGCATTTGATATTATTACTAGTGTTTATATGTTTCAAAAACAATTTCAAATCATATGTATCAATCATAGACGGCGTGGGTACCATATATCATGTCGCCATATATATATATATACAATCAAAACCGCACGATGTCGTATTTGGAAATTGGATTTCCGTCATGAACCAAGGAAAAAGATAGTCCTTACCGAATTCGGGATGCTCTAGCCCACCCCTTAGGACCCAGACTCAGGTGGGCCCTTGGATCGTCAGGGCCGGTCCACCCATGTGGATTAAAATGCCTGAACACTGCGTTTCCTCGCCATATGGGGCGTCACTGGTTATATCCGACCACACCATCGGCTCCAAAGAGACCGAGGCCTCGCTTTCCATCATCCACATAAGTAAAATACCCGGGTGTTCAAAACCCAAAGCACCACTCCTAGCTAGAAGGAAATGCATGTCCTCCCTGATGTCCTCTCCCGTTTCTGGCTCATACCGGGGTGTGAGGCTCGGGAAACAACGCTATACACAAAGCTATGCCACACAGGCCGCGCTTTGATCATCAACAACAAGACTTTGCTTTTCAACAGAAGCATTGATCATCTGCCACTTAGGCGTGCCACACAGGCAATTCACTCCATGCGACTGATTTCTATCAATATATAACCTCTGAGCTTGTACGTCTCAGAGAAGGGCGTTAAGCAAGAGAATAAATTCTCTGCCGCCAAGCAGATATATATTTAATAGAGATCAATCAGCACAGAACAAAATCCAATGTCAGACACACAGTCCATTTACAAGTTTGTTCTGGGTCTGAACGAAACCGGAAGCACTCAATACCTCGCATATCCGTACAATCAACATGTACGTCCGGACAGCTACTACTTCAGCCCCTTTAAGGTAGCTACTCCCATCATGAGCATCAGTAACACCCCTCCATTCGACGTGAAGATCATCGGTCTTGCACCGTCTTCATATCTTCGACTTTCAATCGTCAATCAATTATTTGAAATGAGAATCAACTCGGCCTTTTCAAATAATTCACGTATATTTAGAATTTCAAATCAATTCATTTCAATGGTTAAATTATTCGATATCATTAATTTTGTTCTTTAATGTAATTTTCACGCCAAACACATTCAACCATCAAATATCACATAAACCGAGCAAATTCAGTTTATTTCCATTTCATATCGTTTATAATATTTTGTCACGATTTATCGCTATTTTTATTTATTTAAAAATAGCCAATTCATTCAAATGATGCTTCAGGCCATAACGCGGCCGTGGCGCTGTTTTTCTTCATATTTGATTTACACATATCTGAAAATCTAACCATTGGATCTTCACAAATTTTATTTCATCAGAAAGATCTTTTCAAAACGAACCCAAAGGTTTCAGTTTTGGGAAAATCCGACGGTCGGATCTCCCGCACTAATCGTTTGAAGTTATGATTTCAAAATACGAACTGCAGCTTCGTTATTCGATTTAATTTAATTATATTTATATATATATATAAAAATATAATCGATTCTGACGCTGTTTTTCTTCAGATTTGAATTAAACATTCCAGACAATCCAACCGTTGGATCTTCACAAAGTGGGTGTCGTTGGAAAGATATTTGATTTCGGTTTCAGGAAAATCTGATGGTCGGATCTCCCGCACTAATCGTTTGAAATCATGGTTTCAAAATACGAACTACAGCTTCGTTATTCGATTTATTTATTTATGTTTATATTTATATAAATATAATTCATTCTTCGATTTCAAAACTATATTCATTTCATATACTTGATTAGAATGAAAATTTTATCTAACTGATATTTATTTCAACACATCACTATTTTCAACACTTCATATTCACAATAAAAATGTAGATTTTATTATTCGATCTATATATTCAACACATGAATGTTTTTGACTTCACACATACGATAAAAAATATGATTTTTATCGTTCTAGTCCTTTATTCAGCACATGAACGTTTTCTATAGTTTATATATATATAATAAAAATCACATTTTTATTGTTAAACAATTTATTTCAAAACATGATTATTTTATATAGTTCATAATTAAGGTAAATATGTTATTTTTATATTTCAAAGAATTTATTCAATACATGAATTTCTATTCAACACATGAATTCCTATTTAACACATGAATTTCTATTCAACACATGAATTTGGTTTCAACACATGAATTTAATTCTATGGTTTATATATATAATGAAAATGTTATTTTTTTATTTCAAAACACATTTATTTTATATAGTTCATATATAAGGAAAAAATGTTATTTTTATTTTTCAAAGAATTTATTCAACACATGAATTTCTAATCAACGCATGAATTTCTAATCAACGCATGAATTTCTATTCAATATATGAATATAGTTTCAACACATGATAATAATTCTAACACATGAATATTATTGAAAATTTCGGCAGCATAACGACAGGGTAGTTAAAACCGACACCGTCCCTAGTACGGCTCCTCGCTCTACCTTAAAACCTCGCGGTTTTTGACAATGGGGATTTCAATATCTAGTTCGTATGCAGACGAATTTTCCCATATACTAATCCTATTGGGGTTTCAACCATAATCAATCATTTCAAATCAACCATTCATGATATTCACCAAATTTCACATCAACCAATAATCCAAACAATATCACAATCAATATATATCGTCCATGGTCTGTGGACGAGGGGAGTGTGTATATATATATACGTATATAATTATATTTGGATTTCACTTCAATATCATTTCAATTTGTTTCAACGCATATATTATTTTTACAATGCATATATAACTTATACATCGAACATACAACTTATACAACTCTTATACATGTGGTGTACAACGCTTATATAACTCATACATCGACTATATAATTTATACATCGTTGTTTTCCATATCGTTTATAAATTAGAAATCTCGCATTGGGTTCCACTCCACCAAAAATAGCAGAAGGCTCAGAAAAATATCCGGTCGCTTCTAAAATGTAGAAGTCGTCCTCACGGTCCCGGTATCTCTTGTTTCACTGGATTTCGTCAACATACGAAAAAGATATGATTTTTACATTGAAATCATAAACCGTAGCGCTTTAAAGTGTTATTAAACAGTTTAATATTAAGACAGCCGTACCTTTCAAAATTCTTCAAAACTAGGTCACCGATTTGCGATCAATCCACGACGCTATAGCACGATCGGACTTCACCACGTTGTCGAGCCTCGAGAGGCGCACCTAGGGGTGCCAATGACGTCGAACTCGGTGGCTTATGGGCGGCGGAATCAGGGCGCGAGCGGCGAGTCTTCCCAGGGCTGAAACTCGATGTATACTCGACGATAAAACCTTAGACCACCTTGGATTTGAAGATCTCGATCTTCTCCAGAGATTTCCCCAAAGAAGTGGTCGGTTTTGATGAGAGAACCGAGGGATATTGGGGGAGAAGGTTTGAAGAATTACCGCCGATCGTTTGGGAGGTTATCGGCTCGATTTGGTCAACGCAGAAAATGAAAGAAGAAAGGGGATTGGCCCATGTATTTTTAATTTATTTTTATATTTTTTAAAATCCAAAAATACCCCTTACCACATACGAACTCCAATCCAAACCCAACGACTGTCGCCCCTAGCTAAATACCCTCATCCCGAACACAATGGAATATGTTTCGTAGGCCCATTCGACTGTTTCAGTCAGTTATTCTTCAATTTAATGTATAAAACATTTAATATTTGATTTGAATGTACATTTCAATTTGCCGGAGCCATATACTGATTCTAAAAATTCCAGAAAAATAAATCTAGCTATGTTTTGACGATACGGTCCCAACAAAACAAGTTTCATCGAATTTTGAGACCGTTTGAGAAATGGCCATTTTCTGGTCGATCCAATTTAACTGTAATTGACCAAACACATTTTTCTTCGCCACGCTCACATATTAACTTCAAAAATTATGAAATTTGAAACCTAGCAATAGTTTGACATCCCGGATCCAACAAAAGTGGTTTCGTCGAATTCTGAGGTTGTTTGCAAAATGCCTATTTTCAAGGGCGAAATAATCTCTATAGCGACCTTTCTGAAAATTCACTTGGCCCTAACTTTTGACTCCCTCTATGAAGCTTCGATTTTTCAGATTCATTAGAAAGATATTCACTAATAGATTTATATATTTTTAGTTTCACTAAAATCCGTTTTATTTGCACCCGGTACAGTCAGTCAAAGTTTGAAACTGTCGCGCCATTTCAGGCCTTGTTTATAATTTAAAATAATTATATTTATTTTCAAACATCGATTCAAACATACTTTTCGTCGCTATTATTTAAAATAATTTATTTTAAATATCTAAAATCCACTAAAGTAGCCAAAGTAAAAAAATTAAACTAGCTCAGATTTTCCGAGTTGTTACATGTAAAATATATCGTCCCAATCCATATCAGTCAAATGTGTGTACATAAACAAATCGTCTGATTTGTAAATGAATATTTATTTTATTCATATACACATTAAAAATTATATTTTTAATAATAAATTATTTTATTCAATACATGAATATTTTATTTTTTCATTCCACATCACAATCACAATCAATTTTCACAACACATTACAATCAAACAAGTCGTCCATGGTCTATGGACGACGGGTGTCGGGTGCTGCTATGCACCATTCGCATCTTAGTATATATTTTAACTAGTAAATAAAATTAAAGTAAGAAGTTCTCACCTTTAGGATCCACTCCTCCAGTTCTATTTCTGAATTTTAGAACAATCTGGATTTCCCCGAAATTCCAACGCAATCTTGTTCACGAGTTGGAAGGGGGAAGCAGGGAGGAATGGCGGCGCCTGGAGCTTGCAGCAGCGGTAGGGGGGTGCTGGTAGCGGTCTGGTGGTCGGAGCAGTGGGATAGGTGGCAGCTTAGGGTTTAGAAGGGGCGGTGGCCGTTTTGGAGGAGGAGAGAGAGGCGCGTGAGGGGGGGGTTCCCGCCGGAGTTCGGCGCTGGAGGTAGGGTTCGCGACAATGTCTGGAAAAAGGGCGACTGGAATGAGCTCGTGGGCTTTTTTTAAAGATCTGAACGGGAATGTGGGAGTGAGGAGGGAGATAAGGGAAAGGGAATTATATAATTAATGATTTTTTTAATTTAATTCTCCAAAAGGTTGACTTTTCATCCGAACTCCAAATTGAATCCAATGACTATCGCCCCTAACTAAATACCCCCATTCCGATCACAATGGGATATGTTTCGTAAGCCAATTCGGCTGTTACGACCAGTTTTCATCAAAATTAAAATATAAATCATTATATTTTAAATTTAAACGCACATTTCAATTTACCAGGGCCAGATACTGACTACAAAAATTCCCGAAAAATAAATCTAGTTATGTTTTGATGACACGGTCCTAACAAAACTAATTTGGAGACTGTTTGACAAACGATCATTTTTCAGTCGATTAAATTTAAACTGAATTGACCAAACGCGTTTAAATCCGCTACGCTCACATATTGATTCCAAAAATTATGAAAATTGGAATCCAGCAATAATTTGACATTCCGGATCCAACAAAAGTGGTCTCGTCGAAAACGGAGGTCGTTTGCAAACTCTCCCCATTAAGGGCTATATTTTCCATAGTGACTATTCTGAATTTTCAACTGGACATAAATTTTTATTTCCGCTATGAAATTTGGATTTTTCACATTCACTGGAAAGATATTTTCAAATAGATTCAAATATTTTTGGTTTCACTAAAATCCAGTTTATTTTGAATCCTGTACATTCGTTTGAAATTTGAAATCGAATTTTCAAACTACCGCGCCATTTCCAATTCCTTTTATAGTTAAAATATTTATATTCTAATTTCGATTTAAATAAATTCATATGTTCCACTTCTATTCAAAATAAATTTCTAGTTGTTATTATTTAAAATAAATCATTTTAAATTTTCAAAATTCATTAAAATTGCCCAAATAAATTTTTTAAATTGGTTCTCATTTTCCAGATAGTTACATATAGGCATTTCGAGAAGAAGGAACTAACCTCCATTTTAGACCTACTAGAACCTTATTTCCACATTGCCAATGTAATGCATGGAACTATTGTTACCACCATTCTATACAAAGACCATAATAAAAGAGAAATGTCATTCAAAGTGGACGTAGGCCTTTGTGGGCTGAAACACTATAAACATTGTGCCATCTACTTTCCTGCATATTTTTCGCTTTGGACCATTACTTTCATTGTCTTTGAACTTATTGGATGTTGCACCAACATTTGTGTGTTAACACTAAATAAGATTTAGAAAAAAGGAAAACTATAAACATCCCACTTACAACCTTAGAAGAAGAAATTTGTGCTCAACCGTGATTGAAATCCTCTTTTGCTGCCACATGAATCAAACCCCAGTTTTATTTCTTTAAATCAAAATAAATATGGTATATTAGAAATATACATATGAATTTAAATAACATAGATTGAAGCATCCATTGAAACAGTCTGGATTCATATTATGGGGGTTCTACTGCTTATGAATTTGCTCATAATATCAAAAGCTCTACAGCTCCTGTAGTTTTTGACCGTGGTGTATTTTAACTCCGTTTCAACTTTATTATTTGTTAACTGACGAAATGACATAAAAAAATCATTTGTGGTAAACTTATTTGTTTAGCTCGATGCTTATCAACTCATAGATAAAGATCCAACTCTTACGTCATATCGTTAGCCTTACATGTTACGGCTAAGCTAAAAGAGAGAATTTTCAAATTAAAAGTACTAAAAATCCATTACAAATGATATTCATAAATTCTGAATTTACTAATTCAGTTTGGTTGTCTTCAAGTCCTTGTAAGTTTATTTGTATAAACTCACTTATGCATATGTATATTCATATATAGGTAAAAAAGGACTAATAATTATATGGGATCTATAGCTGCTATAGAATCATTAAAAAATTACGTGAATATCAATAAACGGTTTCAAATTATCGTTGCTCATCTTTACTGAGCTGGTCTATTCAACGAAATCCCCATCGTTTACCTCGAATTCACATCATAGTTCTACCACAAGTAGAAAGAATGACTAATTATCATCACTCAGTAATAAATATTTGGAAATAAAGCAAATATTGATAAGAATAAATAGTGTTTTGGTTTAAGTACTTGCCCATCTAATCCAAAATCGATCGTGTGACTTGCATCTTTGAAGATACCCCATCGATGAAGCGTTGTCGTCGATTGATACAGAGAGTGGAAATGATGACCACGGCTAAAGAACGGATGAGCGGAAGGACAGAGATGCCAAGGTGGTCGATAGTCAATTTGGTAACGATTCAGAGTCAATTGGACTGGAGGTAGGAGGATTGGTCAATGACAAATTAGGGAGAAATGAATGAGCTAAGGTTGATTACATTTAGGTCATATGAAGAGAGAGAAGGGGCAAATTGCGACTGTTGAGTTTAAAAATTGTACGGAGGCCTCTGCGCTCAGCATTCATAACTCAGTAATTATAATATAGTATAGATAAGAGTAATCTTAATAATTAAATCACTTTAAATCATCTCTAAGAAAGACTTGCTTAATTCTTAATTCTTCGATAAGAACTTCTTAAACATTCCTAACATAATATTCAGCTGTTAACTCAATTTTGTTTAGGAAGTTTAACAACTAATAAATAGATTCAAATCTAAGGCTTAGCAATCGTAACGTTACTTACATATGTTAAACTAATTCCACATCCAAATGGGTACACATGCTAATTTCACGCACAATAATGCAAAGATACAAAGATTTTGGCATACAACAATCCATAGTTAAATAATTATTCAGTCCATATCAATCAATATTATAGCAATTAATTTCATAATTTAAACTAACACTTAAAAGACATAAAATGAAGTTTTATTCTTCTTAGTAGATGCCAATAATGATCTAACAATTCAATTTAACTTGACAGTCTTTTATTTGGTCAAATAAACAACACAATTTTAAGGTGTGTGTTAGTCAAACGACATTTTTATTTAAAACATCATAATTAAAAATATGTCCAGTTTAAAATGACATAAATTTTAACTCATCCAAACTTGTAAATAAATTAAACTGCATTATTATGTTTGTTTCTACGAATCCAGCGCAAAAATATGTGGGTCAATTGAATCACATATGAACAAGTTATGATTATATAAACATTAATACATATTTACATAACTGATAACTTAGAATTTGTAAATTTCTCACCATTTACTGAACTTGGACCAACCGACTTCAACAATCTGCAAGCCCACTAGCTCCTTCTTCCCTGTTCTACTTCCCTTTTACGCCCCTCTCCATTTTAAACAACCTGCAAGCAAAGTTGTGCATAACGTGCACTTGCACCACCCATCTGAACACCGAAGCCACCATCGACATAACCCATATGATTTTCTCCACCTTTCTGTTCACCTGAACCCACTGCCTCATGCTCCGTACCCTTCTCCAAAAATCTGAACCCGTAGCTTATTTCCCCTCACAAAATCAACGCAACAGGAATGGTACCTGAGTTGCACCAATCATTGCCACGAGCTAAGCCTCCATGCCACGATTTCAAAACCAATCCCTAATTACCCTAACTTCGACCATGCAACCAAAAATCGAAACCCTAGTTAAGCTTTAAATGACTATGGCTGTTGTTCGAACATCAAACCACCTCGTTATCTCCTAAAACAAACTGCAAGCGAGGAGAATCTTGACGCAACTGAGTACTTGATAAAACAAGCATTTAGTCAGATTTATCATTTTGAAGTTTATTGTATACGTAACAACCTAGTTTTTGGATACCCTGAGTAAACAAATTATAACATGTTTTGTTATTTTAAACCATTAAGTAAGAATATGAGTGTAGAAGCCTAACTCGTATTATAATTTAACATGAGAAATAAGGAATTTGTGATTTATAAGAAATATTGTGTAATGGAATAACTCAAATACATTTAGTGCAATAAGAAAATTTATTCCAATATGTGTTTGTAAATTATATTTTGATGGTTAAAATGAATACTGAAAATATAAAATATGGATTACCAATCAATATTTAAGTTGACATATATTTTCAATATGAGGTGTTTGTTTTAACAAGATAATTAATTATTTATGAATTGGCATTTGGAAAACGTAAGCTGTTGAAATTATAAAAATAATCCTAATTTGTGTTTAAAACATTGTTTGGAAAGGGTTAAGTAAACTTTTGGAGTACTAGTAAAATGTCGAATTATGTTAAAATGGAATAAATTATAGACTAATGATAAAAGTGAATTTGGAAATAACAAGAATATTTGCGGAATTTTATGTTATATTAAAGTAAGAAATATAAAATATTAATTTGGAATCAATATTTATGTGCCAGATAACTTTAAATATAAATTTACAAATCATTTATGTCAAAATAACGAGATTTGTACAATATTTATGATGAAAATGTGTATTGTGTTCATAAAATAACAAAACGTACTATTTGAATTGAAATTATAAATTATTGGTGTTAATATGCCAAAACATGTGTTAAGTCTTGCTAAAAGTTTTTAACAAGTTGTGAAATCTTTTAATAGGCTTAAACATAAGTTAAAATATAACATGAGTTTGTAAAATTGTGTTAAGGGGTGTTCAACTTCTGTAAATTTGTTGCATAGCCTAGTTAGGGTAATTTTGCAAAACTTGTAATTTTGTAGCACTTGAGTTGGGTTTATTGGTTGAGGGAATTTAATCCAAACCCCAAAGGGAATCCTAAAGTGATAAAGTTTTAGTATGTACTTCCTCCTAAGGGAATTTTCTTCTTTTTGGAAAAAATTACAGCAAGTTAAGAGGTAAAAATGGCTTCCTTCTACAATCTTAAAATTTAAACTCCCCAAATCCAACTCACCTTTGTATTGAATCAAAAGTGAGATTTGGACTCTTCACTTACATCAAGAAAGCTTAAGGAGTCAAGCATTCATTTCTAAAATTCGGAGAAGAGGAATTCTTAGTAGCTTATAGTGCTTTGCATTTCAAAGAATTCCAACCTTAAGGCCGAGGATATCCAAAAGCTTAAATCTTACAACTATTTTTAGGTCTAAGTCATCAAACCAAATCAAGGTGAGTTGTTTGACTCACACTCTCTTGCTAAATATATGTTTTAGTTTGAATGTATCTTTCACTGATAACTGGGTTACAATAAAAACCAAAAAGCCTTGGTCTTGTTTGTTGTAGCTAAACCTTGCCTGCTTCAATGTTTGCAACTTATAGCTCCTTCGATTCATGATAATTTTGTGTGATTGTTGTTTTAATCCAATGGATGAATGTTATTCTCTACCTATGTCAATTTGGGTTAAATCTGAACTGTGTAAGATAGTAAAATTTGCGATTAAAGTTGAACATGTATTTGTTCGCATTTCTAGAAAGCTTGTTCGTCCAGTGTTGACACATATATCGACACAGCTAGGAGGTGTGTCGACACAGGGCTATTAATATGCCTAGTAAATAGTTTGCCTGCTTGTGGATCATGCCTCATGATTATGATATGTTTGAGACTTTTTTTAGCAAACTCTAGTTGGTCGTTAAGGCATAACCATGTCACTGATGAGCCGATTCAAGTATCCATGTATTTTTTGGATTAGTAAAAATTTTCGTGATATTTCATGTGGAATTTTTGTGTGTTTTAGTGATTTTGTGGTCACGTACACATGTTTTGTAAATTAGTTTTGAATTTTTTCTCTAAAGATATACAAGTATGCTTTGAGATATATTTTTCCAATGTTTTGTTTTGAAAAAATAAACTTATTTCAAAGCTATAATTTATATTTTTCTAGTATAAATGGTTTTCAAAGAAGCATATTTCAAACGTTTTATGAATCTTTAGATAAGGCATGCGCCATGGCAAACAAACTGTGAACTATGTAGCTTTATTTGATCAAAAAATTCCATTTTCCTTTAAGAACTTCAAACATCGGTAAAAAAGATTGAGTGGTACTCAATTTCAATAAGGGGAGGTGCTAGATATTAATTGCGGGGACAACCGGGATGGCAGATCTGGGTGTGCGACTTACGAAAAGGTAAGCGGTTAGGTTGACTTTGCCCCCACTTTTTCTTTTTTCTGAATTGGTAGAGAATCCCATTTTCATTTGTTTTCTCAGACCAATTATTATATATATAAAACTACATGTTTTCCACTCTTCGAGTTGGGGAGGTTATGATTAAACAATCTGGTAAATCTCATGGTATGGTACACAAAGATATATTATATTGATTAAATCCAAACTCATTGATTGAAACTATTATGGTTGCTTTCCGGTGTGAACTGTACTTATTTATGGTGAATGGATTAGTGAAACATGTGGTATAATACGTATTGTGTTCACTTTTTGAGTTATCGTTTTGAAGCCTAGGACATATTCATTGTTGTGTCAGTTTTGGAGCTGTTCGGTCCTACATGTTTTTAAATATACATATAAAGTTGTTTGGTGTTTGATGAAGGATGTTGGGTCATAATAAGGGTTGTTGGGTTTCCAATTCATATATCGGGCTATTGGGTTTCGATATAGAGAGCTATTAAGTCTCTCGATTTATGTTGTTATCTGGTTGATGGGCCATAACCAAGGACTGACGGGTCTCTCAATGTAGAATTACTTGGAGGGTTTCGACTACTTATTTGTTAATGCATGTGCAATTTTTTTGTTATTGATCTAGTTAGATGCTTTTGTTAACATTGTTACCTTTGTTGTTTGGGACATTTGTTACATTGATTTGTTGAGTAGTTATTATTGGATGTTTTGGATCCAATTTATGTCGGTTTGTTGATGGTGAAACCCTTTTATAGCCTTTGAGCTATTTTGATGCTTATTTAAAAATAGTGATCATTTTCGCTTGAATAGACTCATATATGAGTTTAGATGTTGCCATTCAATAAAGTTTTGTGTTACTCCTTTATATTTTATCTATTTGCTTTGCTTGACGCTTAGCATCTTTTATTTGAAATAAATTCCCTATGTGGTTGTTTGTGATGCTCATGACATTATATAGGTTGTTTAGCCATAATTAATTTATGAACTAAATGTTGGTTTGGACTTAATTTATTCCTTTTCTGTGAATAGACGTTCTTATCGATATGACTTTATATACGCCTATCATATTATTACTGATACGTTTAATCTAGACTGACCCATGTTTTTATACTCGGGTCAGACCAAGTTGTTCAAGGTTTAGCTTACTATTGACTTGGGTTTAGCTTTATCACCTTAGACAACCTCTCCTGAAGCTATTTATTAAATTGAGTAGTTCAATATATCATCATCTGCATATTTATTCTTTTGGGACTTGTTATATATGTATATGGTTTATTGTAACCATTCGAGTTTGTAGCACGTGTATCTGTTGTATTTCGTTGTTGTACCTATACGTATTCTATTTTTTTATGTGTTATGTGATATATTGTGAATTTTTCTAAATAAGATCCTTATTCATCATAGTTTTAAATTAGATAAATCGATTATGGCGATCCACTTGAGGTAAGAAAAATTTTATTATACACCCATTCGACGTATTTGATACTTGGCTAATACAAGATTACAGATGGCCTCTCCTAACCAGGCATTTTTTCCACTATAATAGATGGCATAACTCGTTAATGCTCTTTGTTAGAGCGGGTCTCGGGGTGGGGCGTTATAGAATATATATTATGCAGTATCTTAAATTTCCAGTTGCACCTGTCTTGTATTTTTATTCTATTTTATTTTCTCTCACTTTGTCTTTAATAAAAAAGCTTTCCATTTTTAGTGAAGGAAAGAAAAGAGAAGCTAAAAGAAAGTGAAGACAATGGGAAGCTACATGTATATATATAAAATATAATTATCATAGAATAAAAATTACATTAATTAAGCAAAAAAACCTCTTTGTCCTTATATCATTACAAATCCTCTTTTTCAATCCAGGGGCTCCAATATCTTTTAATGAGATGTAAAGTGTTAAGAAAGGTAAGTGTACTTTTAGTACTAATTAAGTGTTTTTTACTTTATATATGAATAAATATTTATTTACTTAAACATCAAATCATGGATTATATATATAATTTGAAATATTTAAAACTTATTTAGAATCAAGCATCATATCCTAGTATCTTTAAATATAAAATTAAAAATTAAAATAAAACTTTACTTATTTTATACCTAAACATCAAATAAGGGTTTTATATATATTATAAATATTAATTTTATAATTACTTTAATTCATGTTACAAGAGAACGTAAAATCACATTTTTATATATTATAAAACAACTTTTATTATGTAAATAAGTGTTAAACATTAAATCACATGTTTTAAAATATAAATATTTAAATCTTACTGATATTATATCAAATAACATTACTTTATTTTATATAATATAACTTATAATCTTAAAATCTTATTATACCATCATATATACATTTAAAAACATTTTAAAAATAAATTGCTAGTTTAAAAACATATTTATATTTATAAAAAAATGAAACTAAATTTTCCATATTAAAATTATATAATTTGAAAAGGCTATTTAAAACCATTAAATTATTACTTAAGAGATTAAAAATAAATACTCCATCATAAACTAACATTTTAAAAAAAGTAATTTAATGATTAAAATCACAAATCAAATATTTAAATACATTAAATATTTACAAATTGGATTGATAAAATTCGCGGTTGTTACAAGTTATGTCAACAAAATCTTCCCTTATCATCATCAAGTTTTATTTATACTCATGTACATTAATTTTAATTTTATAGCTAAAGTATTAAGTAGTAAATAAAGTAAATTAAAGCGCTTCAATGAATGACAACATAGAACTAACAAAAGAAATAAAGAATACCATTTGCTTTTATGGCATTTTCTCGTTGTGTTCTCTTTTTGTGACAATCTACTTTGTACAAGTTGGTTTCGATATACTGGTTTTCATCTATCTATTATTTTATATGAAAGTTGAGTTTAATTCTTCATGACTCATCATATTCATTTTTTTCAAAAATTATCATGCGCAGACATGTGCCTAGTAGTTTAATGGTCCTAGGCTTTTCATTGTTTTTTATAACTATTAGTTTCTAAAGGAAATACCAATAAATTCACTAATCCTTTATAGATTATCATCCCATTATACATTTTAAACTAATTATCAACGTACATAATATTTTCCCATTCTTTCACCTCTATTTAATTTCGAATTATCACTTTTGTTTTTCTCATTTCACTAGCATGTTACAATTCAAGAACAATTCTAAACGTAAGTTAAACTGACCTAAAAATTTGTTCATATGATTTTTGGTCAATCTTTTTAACTTTTATTCTAACAAGAATTCAATTTAATTTGTTAATAACTTTTCCCTTTATACTCATGTTGAACTGTTTACTGTTTTATTCATATTATAACTATTTTCCTACCAGTTGCTCCCAATGTTAATTTATATGGAAAAAAGATCTTAAGACCCCCAAACAGAACTTTGCACACTAGTTCGATCGAACCTTATATGAAAGTTAGATTTTTTTTTATTTGTCTTTTTATTTAAATTTATGTTCAATTTTAAATTTTTATTCTCGTTTCTAATTAACAATTTGAGGTTAAGTCCTTGGTTTACATGATTATAAATATAGTTCTTTTTGTTCGTTTATTGGAAAGTTATTGATTTTATAAATAAATTGCAACCACATAATCTGTATTCATAACTAAAATATATTATCAGTAAAGTTCAAAACTTTGTTTCAACCTCAAGTTGTATATAAACACTGACTTTTATTTGATTTTTTTAAGTTGATACGATTTTTCATTTTTCTTTCAAATTCATTTATTATCATGTTTTAAGGTTAATTCCTGTATGATCCTTTTGATGTGTCAAGTTTCCAAATTTTTATCTCTTTTGCTTTCGGCATGTTTTAAAAGTATTAAAAGAAATTAATGCATAATACATCCTCGAAACTAAAACTGGAATCAAACGAAAAGAAGCGATTTAATTAGTTCTCTATTTTTTTAACTCAACTTAAATAAAGTATATTTTTCAATTTATTTTCACTTTCCTTTTTGTATAACAACAAATATATATTCATTCTAAATCTCAACCTAACTTTATATCCATTAATATCTCAAAAATATATACCAATGGATGTTATAAATTGAATTTTATATCACTATTATTTCTTTCATTATGACGGTTCAGGTCAAATTTATTACAAAAAATTAAAGTGTGCATGAACTTAAAAATATCAATCGGTGAATTCATAAACTATTTGTACTTTTGTTTAAGAAAAACATAGTATTTCATTCTTTTAATGTTTCATTTTTTGTAGCGCCCTGCCTCTATACCCACTGTCGTCCAGTTCATTTCAGAGAAATGTCGTAGACCATAACGGAGAATGAGGTTTGTGAAGGGCGACCGATTGTATAATTACTCCGTATGAGGAATGCACATCGAATTTCGATACCAATTAAAATTTCGACATGACCATTCGGCACATAGGGCAACTACACAATGGCTATATGCAATCCAGAAAGTAGTATAAAATAGACAATAACAATAATATAAATATGGTATATCTCATAGCCAGACATTGAATAATCATATCACAAAGGCGAAATAGATATGAATAACCAAGGATGCGTACAACAAGCTAGTTGTCAACAAAGATCCACTAATCCCAAAAGAATAGATACATGTACCATGATCTAAATAAAGGAATATGTACACCACAAGTGATAATGACACAGGTACATAAGTACATAAAGCTGCGAAGACATAGTAGCAAGCTGAAAGCAGAAGATCAACCCTGCGAGGAGTCCGAGAGGAGTACCTAAAATGACTCGGCGGTCTGACCGGAGTATTATTTATAAGAAAAAACAATAAATGGATCAGTTTAGCTGTACTTATCAAATAGACTGAGATAATGAGAGATATAACACAGGATGACATGATTCTAATAATAATATCTAATCATAAATAATTATGAAACATGGCATGTCAACACAATCAGGAAATGACAATGGAATGTCAGTACACAAATTTCTCTTAATAATCTCCTAGCTAATGTAGAATGCAACATTCAAATAATAGCACATAACAGGAAATGACAGAAGAATGCCAAACATAAATCAAATTGACGCACATCGCATCGAAGTAAACATAAATAAAAAACTGTTTATCAAATTGACGCGCATCGCGTCAAAGTAATCAAGAATCAAAAATCATTTATCAAATTGACGCGCATCACATCAAAGTAATCAAAAGTCAGAAATTATTTATTAAATTAACGCGCATCGCATCAAAGTAATCAAGAGTCGGAAATCATTTATCAAATTGACGCGCATCGCATCAAAGTAATCAAGAATCAGAAATCATTTCTACCCATGAATGTTGGACTGAAGTCCCATTAATGAAGGTCATAAATCGTACATTCCCGCTCGGGCGATCGCGAACCAAACAACTATGTCATAGAGGCGGATACCATGGATCCGGGTGAATAGAAATTACTCCGAGCTAGTTAATATAAGAAAATAGCAACATGTCCCATAACCACATACTATTCTCGAATATTTACACACTCGTAATTGGTTCCTATTCAAAACAGAGAAAATCATAGAAGGAGCATTGCCACGGTTTTCGATCGGATGAGTCCAAGAATTAACCATCGAAGCAAAAGCAAGGGTCCATAGTCCTTGATTTTACTAAGACGTTTAATTAGAATTCTCATACGAACGAGAATATATACTAGTATATTTGAAGAAGGTTCATAAAACGATTTCGTAAATTAGCTTCGTATAATGAAGTAAGATTGGGAACCATTTTAGTACAAGAATTTGATATCTACTAAATAACATAAAACCTCTTTATATAATTTCAAAGTGGCAATAAACAATAGTACGGTTGCCGAGGCAAATCGATCAAGGGGATTCACGTCACAATGACATGATTTCAAATCATAAATCATTAAGTATAATTTCGATATATCGAATATACATATAGCTTGTCAGTGAATCCAATGACGTTAACAAACGATTAGAAATCACCCTGGAGCGACAGGAAACAAAAACACAAAACTAGGAGTCATAGGTCAAAGTACGATCACCAAGGTGATCGATAAATGCGTAGTTCACATTACAACAATATACATCAAATCAAAGGGCTAACGGTTGTAATTTCGATCAATGAACGAATCAAAATCCCAAACTAGCACCCAAAGGTTTTAAACTACATCGGAATAGAGTCAAAGGATATCGAGTCAATAATTCCCGTTTTCGAGTCGTGAAAAAGGTTTATGAAATCATAAAAAGGATATAATTGATCTCAAATTGTGTAAATTACTCTAATATTAGCTTCATTGGAAAGCTCTCGTCGGGAAGGTTCCAACCTACCTGATTTCGTTGAATTCCGACAACGTATGAAAAAGTTACGATCGTTTTAAGAATTCAACTATTCTGCCCCCTGACAGACGTCTATTGTGTCGGATCAGACGTCTGAGTAGATGCAAAAAGTTACTGTATTTACAGAGAGTTCTACAGACGTCTGTAGCTCGGTCAGACGTCTGAAGCGGTGCAACAGACATCTGATCTAAAGCCAATAATTATGTTCATTCCAGAGAGTTCTATAGACGTCTGTTGCGTTGGTCAGACGTCTCAAGCAATGCAACAGACGTCTGAACTGGGCCAAATATTACATTTTGCCTTAGTAATGATATGCAATCGATTTTCGAACGAGCTCGAACCTCCGGCATTGATTCTAAATGTTTAGAGGGCTTGCATACGCTCTCTAAAGCACAAAAACAACATGCATATACACACATTCACATGTATAAACATATATACATAAGGTTGCAATGATTTTGATCATATATTCAAAAATGAACTGAATTCCAAACCAAAGCCGACGAGAGCAATTCAAGCGACTTGTGAAGACTTAGAACTTTGTCGAGGGACAACGGAGCTTCACAACATCACCAAATCAACTCAAAACATATGCATAAGATCGTGTAAACAATCCTACTTATAGTTTCAACTCAATGGAACATAAACATATGGAATCGGCTAAGTTACACTAACATAACCAATTCTCTAGCATATGCAAACACGTATGAACACTAAATTACACTTGTACAAGCTAATGGCTTGTGGCATAGATGTGAGTTCAAAAAGAACTCACCTTTGCTTTCTAGAAGCAAGAAATCAACCCAAAGCTTTGCTAAATCAACCTCTCTTCAATCAATACTCATGAATCTCCAATCTAAGAGCATATCAACAAGATTTCTAGGAGTTAGGTTTAGGAAATCATACAAATTCAAGAGGAATTGGGTTGGAGAAGATAGAGATGAAGATGGAGAAGCTTACCCAAGTCTCTACACTTGATTTCCTCAAGAATTGGAGCTACAAGATCAAGCTAGGGCTTAGGGAGTTTTAATTTCCCATTCCACTCTCCATTTTTCTATTTTCTTCTAAGTGTTGAATGAATGAAGAGGAGAGAGCTATTGGGGGATTTATAAGGTAGGCTAGGTTAGCCAAACCAAGACCTAACCAAAGTCCCAAATTTCCGAAGCTCGGAATATATCGAAGTTTATACTTTTCGAACACCTAAACAACGTTTTGAACTCAAAGGAAGTAGTTTTGAGTCCGAACTCGTCCATATGTAGAAAGTGATATTTTGGTCTTATATCCAAACGAAAAAGTCCAAAATCACCAAACTCAAAAGGTATCGATGTTTATAGTCAAAAAGGTCATAAATGATGATCCGGACTCAATGGAAGTGGTCCCGAATCCTAATTTTATTGTTTGTGAAAAACGACATTTTGAGTGACACATTGGACATGACGATATATTCAAATAAAGTATTTAAATCTATTATCATTGAATGAGCAGGTTGTTACATTTTCTCTATGCATAAAGTTTATAAAATTATTCCTTTCGACTTTTAGAAAAACTAAAGCTCACTACAAGAAAAATGACCTTTAACTTCATTCATTCTCAGCATTATATCTTAGTTGTTGTTGAAACATCGTTCCAACTGAATTGATTATACCTAAAACGTCGTGCCACCTCCCTCATTATCACTTTCCCTAAGAAACTCAATATTTCCCTTGGCTAATTTTCATTTCCCTCCTCCTCCCGTTTACTGCCGCTTCAATTCCTTTCTCGTCCACCCATGTTCTTCACTATCTCGTTTCCTGTTACCCTCATATTTCGATATAAATTATACCCTAATTCCATCGAGTATGTGCTTTGACTAACTGAAGCCTATTTCATCTCCATTAGGTTTCGATTATGCACTAGTTTTTCCATCTTATTTCAGATTTTTTTGGACTCAAACGTGGATTTTTTGGGTCGATTCAGACTTCAGCCTCAAGTATTTCTTATCATTTTCATTTTCTCGTTTTGATTCCATTTTCTAATTTGGATTCTAAAAATTATAAGGTTCATTCAAACGCAATTCTAATTTAGAAGCGGTCCAGATTCAAACTTGAATATAGTTAATTTTCTAATCTTTTGACCCCTTGCAAAAGTAAAATGCAGTTAGGAAACATCATTTGTGGTGATAAAAATTAATGTATAATTTTTTTCTTGTAAGAATTAATTTGGGTCTACTTTCAACTCTATTAGGTATAGTTAACTCGAGTCAAACTCAGTTCTCAATGCTGAATTAAACTCAGTGACAACCCTGTGTTTAACTCCGCTACAGCCCCGAGCTGAACCCAACTTAAAAAATTATGCTATATAGTAAATTAAATTTCGTTTAATGTGGTATTTGGTGTTATCAAGGAAGAGCTTTGAGATAGTAAAGTTTAAGGTATGTGAATTTAATTATATTGGTTTTATTTGTGCAAATGACCATTACTATAATATGTTATGTGTTGGTTTTTGCACTGCATCATGATTGTCCATTTATATGTCAAATGTTCTGCTTTTTCAATATGTTCATGACTGAAACTCATTTTTTTATGGCTGAGCCTGAGCTTTAATATTATATATATGCATGTGCAGGTAAAATAGAGTTAAGATTTGTTATTGTGATGGTGAGTCATTCAATGGTGAAGGCTATGTTAGGATTGTCTCACATGTTGTTAAGGTAGGAATGACAGTTTGAATATAATGTCCCATGTCACGGAATAAATTGAAGGAGTTGTGTACAAATAGGAGTTGGTAGGCACGTAACATTAGGGATTCCTTTTGTTACAAGGATGTGTGTGCTAACTCATATGCGTATGCTTGATGCTGGAAGGAATGTGGCTTTGTTCCGACCATCGTTACATAACAGTGGTATCAAAGTCGAAGGTTACAGACAGGACCATGCAGGTAAAGTAGTTCTCTCAAAAGATACTCATAGGATGCGTGTTGAGGGGGAGATTGTTAGGATTGCCTCGCACGTTGTTAAGGTAGGAATGGCGGTTTGAATATAAAGTCCCATGTCACAGAATAAGTTGAAGGAGTTGTGTACAAATATGAGTTGATAGCCATGTAGCGTAAGGGTTTTCTTTTGTTACAAGGATGTGTGTGCCAACTCATATGCATATGCTTGATGCTGGAAGAAAGGGGGCTTTGTTCCGACTGTCATTACATAATAGGCTACGATCAGGTTACTTCCCAAATTCATGTCTTTATCAAAGCATCCTGCTTTTATTTCCTCTACAAATTATGAACTCTCCAAAATAATGGAATGCATTTTATTATAGTTTTTTTTTCTTATATGTTTTGTTACCATAAAATGGTTTGGTTACCTTGACCTTGTTTCTATTATGGAACTTGAGATCATTCAAGAGAAAGTACCGCACATCATCTATTTCAGATATAAGATCACTGCCACCATAGCTTAAAAAGATTGGAAAATTTCTTGGTATGTTTGATAAAGTGTATACTGGTGGAGTGTATTGTACATATTTTTTATAGTTCACATTTTTTTCATTGTAGTTCAACCAATACTTTTTCTCTAAATGCTACAAAAATGAAGATTCTATTGTGTTAAACTACTTATAAAACTATGAATTTAACATGAATAATAAAATTAAAATAATATGATTTTTCCTTTTGAGGTAGATGTTATAAGTAAAACATGGATATATGATACATACTTTAAGCCCAATGGACAATGTTTTTCGTGGATATTGGTTAAGGCTCACATTTCAAAACCGATCAATTGTTGATGCGCTGAGGCAACCGTTAGTTTCTAGCATTGTCCATTAAATATAAGTATACACATAATTTGAGAGAAAATGTAATATATCTTCATTTGAGCGAAAGGTGTTTTGAACACTACATTTGAATACCTATAATTAAATACATTGTATCATATAGCAGTGGATTCAGGAAAATGGCAAACCATATTCAGAAACTTGGATACGTCTCCCTAGTTTTACACACAAACATATGAAGTATAAACAACTCAGATGTAAAAGTAAAATATCTTTCTTTTATCTTTTTTTGGTACTAAACAGTTTTGAATACAAAAATAACTATTCGCATTCTTTGGGATTGACCTTGTGCATGTTTAGCAAATTTGAAAGGATCTGTGTTTAGATAGAAAAATATGATCAGTTATTAGCATGCACATTTATACTTAATCGACTCATTAAAGAAGAAAACATGATTCCCGAACTCATTATTTCTAGATTATGAGCTATGTGGTATCATGTTACTATCTTATGCATTGTTTTTCATTTATCATGCTTTGGTTTACTTTGTTTCCAGATTGTGCATTTGGACCTATGCTAACCATCATTTTACTTTTTGGCATATCTGGTTGTCTACATATTCTATTATAGTTCCTCTTTTTCTATTAAACACTTAGTTAATAGCTATTATACTATGTTTAAATTTACATCCCAAGCATGTTTGATTACTTATCACTGTTATTACGGGGATCAACTAGTTGCGACTAGTCAGTTAGTCGACATTGGAGCATCGATTAGTCGACTAGTTGATTAGTTGACATTGGAGCATCGACTAGTCAACTAGTCAACATTGGAGCATCGACTAGTCATTTAGTCTATGACTAGTCCGAGTACTTGGACCTTTATCGGCTCGACTTTTCGCCGTAACAACCATGCTACTTATATTATTTGCCGAGCTTACAGTACCAAAATGTTAGTTTAGCAGAACTAGATATAGTTGTGCCGATGTCAGTTTCACATGAATATTTTACACGTGGATTTAGATTTGTTTAGCACAATTAGATATAGTTGCATAGTGCATATTTTTCATTTTATTCAAGGCGAGGCATTAATATTAGTTGCTGTATTTTTTGAGTATTTTTAGCGTTGGACTGACAATTTATCTTGGGAGTTACTAAATTAAGTGACTAGTAGTGCTGTCAGGATGTTTATTTTAGATCCATATTGGCAGGTAGGATGTCTCATCAAAGTTCATGTTAGTGTATGGTAGTGCTATCAGGATGTTTATTTCAGATCCATGTCAGCAGGAGTTTAGTATTTTTAGGATACTACGACTTATTTCCATGAAAATGGAACATTTACGTGTTATTAAGAAAAAATCACGAGTTGTTTGCGTAAATCGAGGTTAGTAACTTCCAAACATGAAAATGGACTGATAATTAATCGAGATTTGGTACTTAATAAAATGTGAACGTTTCATCTTCATGGAATTTAGTTGTAGTATCTTAATATACTTGTAACGATACGGATTTTGCCCAGACCTAATCGATCGCTGAATCGATTAAGACCGTTCAAAACTCTGATACGTTAACTCTGGGAATACGACACATTAGAACAAATAATAGAAGACTTTTATAAACATTACATTAATGTTACATCAGAGTACATAATATCAGAGTACATTAAATAATAATATAGCGGAAGATTAAATTACAATAAATGTAATACACGGCAGCGGAACAATTAAATTAACACAGCTGAAGACTACCAATTCTCTGGACACAGCTCTAAGCTTCGATCTAGAATCCTGCTCAATAATATCTGCAAAATAAGATAGTCGACTGCCTGTGTGGAAAAGAGGGCAGCCGAGTTTGCAAAGTGAAACAAACTACGGGTCAGTCATGGGACTGGTATGAGAAATCTTTACTTAACTTAACTAGTCATAAGGCTAATCACAGGACCACGTCGCTAACGCGGACCGGGTTTACTCCATTGGATTGCCAGTGCATATTTTAAATAAAGTAAATCGTTAAACAACGCAATGCTTTTTAGAAAACTGAAACCATAAGTTAACTTATGGATAAAAATGCATCAATCAACATGCAATTCCTCAATCTACCCATTTAGGCTTAATCCCTAAACTTAAATTTCAAAATCCAATTCCCTTTACAGAAATTATTTCTTTGGACTTTATTTCCCGATTTCTTTTATTTCAAATCATTTGAAATACATATCTAGCTTTTATAACAAAGTAGATTTCACTTCGGGATTCGAAAACGAAACATTTGGAAATATGAATTCCAAAAACATAATAATGCATACAAAAAACAAGTATGCGAACCAAATATCGTTAATTTTCCCTCAGGACTGGGAAGTACGCACCCTAATCGAACCAATATATATATATATATATATGTATATATATATATATATGTGTGTGTGTGTGTGTGTGTGTGTAACCGCAGCTACACTAACAATGCACCATCCCACCAATCGAGGAAGACATGCATGAACTCATACTGTTAGTCAATTTTGGGTCACCCACATCTTTAGCTACATGCTTGCTAAATCATTTTTTTATCCCGAAGTAGGGAAAATCATTTCACAACATACTCACAAGTATAATCATATATATATAGATTTCTACTTTCAAATCATTTCGAAATCATCGGGTGTAGTCCTCGAAATCCTTTCTGTTTTATAAAGCATTTTATAAAACATTCCCTATCCAAAATCGGGAATAACATTTCTTTTCACTTAAGAAATCTCATTTCAAAATCATTTATTAAATTTTGAAACAAACAACATCGCTAAACACCTTACAGTCAAATCGTGAAGTGTTTCACAAGGTGTCAGCACATAGATATTTTTACCCAACCCAATGCTAAATGTAAAAACATATTTTGCTCATAAACTAGTCGAGCACAATCTATTCATTAGCTCAACCATAACATGTCAATAACCAAATGTATTTGGTTTAATCACATTTCATATTTTACATATACAATAAAAAGAGAATTTTTATTGTAAACAAATTTTTCTATGTTGCTTATGACAAATAAAAAGAAGGATTTTTACTGGCATAACATTTTCTATGCTGAACATGTTATATATCTTCTAATGATAAAGTAGAAAGATAATTTTGTCTATATAACATGTTCTATAATTCTAATGACAAAATAAAAGATAATTTCTATCTTCATTATTTTACTATGTCGCTAATGAAAAATAAAAAGATAATTTTGATTCGTATACAATTTCAATGTATAACATGACAAATAAAATGTCTATTTTTATTTTGTATACAATCTAATGTATAAACATGACACAAAATTTTTTATTCTAACTTGCATACAATTCTTATGTATAAACATGACACAAAAATGTCTATTTCATATTTTGCATTCATATGTTAACATTTTAATGTTTCAAAATTTGTAGTCATATAATGAACATTATATATATATATATATATATATATATATATATATATTCATTCAGTACATTAAAAATGTAAATTTTAATGTTTCAACATTTATAGTCATATAATGAACATTTTATATATATTCATTCAGTACATTAAAAATGTAAATTTTAATGTTTCAATATTTATAGTCATATAATGAATATTTTACATATATTCATTCGGTACATTAAAATGTAATTTTTTTAATGTTTTCAACATTTATAGCTCAACCATAAATATTTCATAAATTTTATCTTTACATTGAAACATACTTTACATTAAAATATAACCTTTAATGTCTTCAACATTTCTATCTATACAATGTATATTTTACATAAAACATACTCTACGTTAAAAATGGAATTTTTAATGTTTTCACATTTTTATCTATACAACGTATATTTTACATAAATAATACTTTACATTAAAAATAGAATTTTTAATGTTTTCACATTATTCTCAATACAATGAATATCTCATTTCATTCTTACATTAAAAATATGATTTCTAATGTTTCAATATTTTATTACAAATAAATGATCATTTTTCATCTTTCCTACATATACGATAAAAATGTAAATTTTATCATTAACATAATTTAACAATTCTTACTTGTTAAACATGACAATTCTAATTTGTTAAACATGTCAATTATAATTTAACAATTTAATTTGTTAAACATGACAATTATATTTTGCTGACTCTAATGCAACAAAATGACTATTTATATTTTGTTGACCCTAAAGCAACAGAAACGACAATTTATATTTTCTTGACTCTAAAGCAACAAAAATGGCAATTTATATTTTGTTGACTCTAGTGCAACAAAAATGTAACTTTTCATGTATAATCCTTTTTAAATGAACAAAAATGTACATTTTGGTTTAATTCTTTTTAATGACCAAAAATGTATATTTTGGTTTCACTCTTTTGAAATGACAAAAATGTATGTTTTGTTTACATCCTTTTAAATTAGACAAAAATGAATATTTTTGTCTACTTCTAGTTTAATAATAAAAATGAATATTTTTGTCATATTCTATTTAAATGACAAAAATGACTATATTTGTCCCATTCCTTTTTAAATGACGAAAATGAATAATTTGGTTTCATTCTTTTTAAATGACAAAAATGAATATTTTTGTCTCATTCTTTTAAATAAAAAAAATGAATATTTTTGTTACTCCATGGATCTAATTTTCTGATTAACATAAATGTTAATTATGACATTCTATTAACAAATAACAATTTTGTTTGAACCCAGTTTTATAATTAACATAAATGTTAATTACAACATTCTAATAACAAATAACAATTTTGCGTGAATCTTGTTTTATAACTAACATAAATGTTAATTACAACATTCTAATAATAAATAACAATTTCTAATAATTGACATTCTCAATAAATGGCAATTTCTAGATATTGACATTATCAATAAATGACAATTTTAATAAATAACAATTTCTAATAATTGACATTCTCAATAAATGGCAATTTCTAATTAATGACATTATCAATAAATGACAAATTTATCACTAAAATGATAATTTATATTAACATGACAATTTTCCATACGTATACAATTCAATCTAGTTGTTTTTTGCAAACACAAACAATCAATTCACACATATATGTATTTTACATCATAATTAATAATAAATTATATTTTAAATTTTAAAATGAGAAATCTCACAGTGATTTCTATTTGAAATTCAACATGCCCGGTTTCAGATCTGGTTTGTTCCATCGCCCAGATCTCGAAATTATGGTTCCAACGCTTCGAAAATCACCTGATTTGGATCTAGTATGAACAAGTTACGATAGTTTAAACATTTAACATTTTAATACATCATTAATATATATTAATTAATTTAATTAAATTCTAAAAACCTTTTTCCCATCGTTAATCATTTTTCCGTAAGGTCTGTACACCGCGAATCCATTTGCTCCCTTCGAACCTCCACCTGCGCCGATTGTTCAAGGCCACCGGAGTAAGATCGGACACCACCACACCATCGAGCCTCTTGCCCTCCTCCAACGCCGGGACCTAGTCCAACTCATACGCCTACAGAGCTCTGAAATGGCCTTTGAACGCACGACTTTTGAGATAGTAGTACTCACAATTTATCGCATGAAAATCGATCTTTAGCGTATGGATCAAACGAGTATGAAGACTGCTTTGATCTTTGCTTCATGAGTTTTTAAAACTAATGAAAAGACTGAACCAAAATTTCGGAAGAAGTTGGGAACGAATCAGCCATTCTTTCTGGTATGCGGCGGCTCCCATTTGGGTATTAGGGTTTCTGGTATCCTCTTATATTTATATTAAAATATTATTTAATCCACTAAATTTCAGAATGGCCCGTTAATTTTTAACAGCTCCAAATTCAACCCAACTATAGCTATTCCTTGCCAAATGCCCCCGTTCTGGACACAATGGACTAGGTCTCGTCAACCCGTTCGATCGTCTCAGCCCTCTTTTCTTTAAGTTAAAAAATAAATCATTTATTTATTTAATTTGTTCGTACATTTAAATTTACCGGGGCCACATACGGACTCTAAAAATTCCAGAAAAATTATTTCTAGCTATGTTTTGACGGTACGGTCCAAAAAAATTTAATTTCATTGAATTTGGAGACCGTTTGAAAAATGGTCATTTTCTGGTTGATCCAAATTGACTAAAACTGTTAAAACACGTTTTATATTGCCACGCTCACATATTGATTCCAAAAATTATGAAAATTGGAATCTAGCAATAATTTGACATTCCAGATCCAACAAAAGTGGTTTCATCAAAAAGGGAGGTCGTTTGAAATTGGCTATTTTTAATATTAAAATATATGTATATAAATTCTACAACGGCTATTCTGAATTTTAAATTGGGCATAACTTTTGATTCTCGCTATGAAATTTCAATTTTTTAGATTCATTGGAAAGATATTTTTAAGCAGATTTATATTTTTTTGGTTTTACTAAAATCCAATTTATTTTGAATCCCATACAGTCAGTCAAAGTTCAATTTCAAATTTTCAAACTACCGCGCTATTTCTAGCTCCTTTTATAATTAAATTAAAATTATTCGTTCTAACTTCGATTTAAATAAAATTTTAATTGTTATTTTTTAAAATAAATTATTTTAACTATTCAAAGTTCACTAAAATTCCTAAAATAAAATTTTTAAATTGGTTCTAAAATTCCGGGTTGTTACAATACTAAACATTTCATTGACATGGTTCTATAATTAACTTTCTTGCAGTACTACTTAACTGTGTCAAGATCTTCAGAATTTATCTTGGCTCTGCCTTTTTTCCTATTGTGTTGATTCTTACATATCATAAAAATATCGTACTTACCATAAAAATGTTCATACAAGAGTTACATTGGTTTACAGTACATGGATTGTATAACATATGTTATGTTTATGACTATATTATTATATAACTAATACATATCATTAAAATTTCCCTGTAGACTCAGGAGAAGCATTATGTTACATAGGCCAACTTAGTTTCTTCTTAACTGGTCACCCAAAGGGGGGAAGACAATTTGTTTTAGGCTCTTGCCTCATCAATATCAATAATCGAGATTGCATAATTTCTTGTAGCTTCCTACTGGCACAACTTGTGTTAGGCCATCAATAATCAAGTTGTACCTAAATCGTATTTGCAATCTCGATTATAGATATTAGTGAGGCTAGACTATTAATTTGATTTCACCTTTACTACAGATCATGTTTAAAGGTTACAAGATGAGGATAAGTTGAATACCGTTTCCCCTTCATTCATATTTAGGTTTGACAAATAAAATAGTTTTATAATAATTGAAAATTTGAATATGTCTCGCATTTTATTCCTCGTGATTGATACTTATAATTTTAGGCATGTAAAACCATATTACATGAGTGTTGTTATGCCTCCACTGCACCAATTTACTCATCTCAAGCCTGAAGTCACCATCACCTTTGTTGATTCCGATATAGTTATAGATGAATCAGATGATGAAAGGTTTGATTTTGATTTTGATTTTTCTTACTTTGTTTTGATCATGAAAGTATTGTTTATATATGCACAGTTACTGTTTAGTTGAAATTTCTGTCAAACCAATTTGATGCAGCAGAAAAATGGAACAACATGTGAATTCTTTTATGTTTACTTTCGTAATCTTTTTTCGTAAAAGTAATACTTAAGCTGAATGCATACTCTTTTAAAATGAAATACCCAACCTTTTTCTTTTGTGCATATCGCTTAAGTACATTTGTTTTTTGTGTGCATATATATATATATATATATATATATATATATATATAATTGGAGGCTAAGTGTGTGTGCGTTTTTGTGTGTGTATATATACAACAGAAGCTGAGGGACTTATATGTTGTTTTGAAGGCCTTGGCGGATTATGTGGACAGTCTTTGTGGTAATGGTTATTTTTGCACTATTTTATGTAGACAGTCTTAAAGTGAATAGAAAAAACCCACCTTCTTCTAAGTATTTTATAGGTGGTTTATCTTAATTTTATATGCATACTAAGTAGAAATTCATGTAATTATAATTCTTGATTGATTTGTCGATTCGACGATTTTAGATATTCCCGAAAGCCGAGAACCTAATCTATAATTTTAAGTATTTTGTAACATTTTGAGGTTTATTAGGCTAAACTTTTGATTTCGCAAAGCTGGCCTACATTTACACTTTGGGAAAAATCCGAGCTGAACAAAACTTAGCTTAACTTTCAAATGATTTATCAGTTTTTGATGATTTTACTCATTCCAGAAAGGTGAGAACCTTCATTTGTAGTGTTTTCCAAAATTTTGACGTTTGTTGTTCTGAAAACACGATTTAAAACCATTGAACACGATTTAAAACCATTGACCTGCATATATATACTCAAAAAAATAGAGTCTGAGCTGAAACCGTTATGGTCATATTTTTTGATTATTTAGTTTCTTCTCCACCATAAAATCATAAAGCTGAAATTTTATTTAGTTAGTCAGAATTCAAGCTAGGGTCCATCCATGTTGCCTAGTTTTTTATTTTCTTTTCCTATTTGTATGCTTGGCCTTTTTGTTCATGACCTGCTTTCACGTGTACGATTAATGTTTTTAATATATATGCACAGATCCCTTAAATTCGTTGCATTCTAGAAAAAACTTAAATCATATATTGATGTCTGAACATGATTGTTGATTTTGATGTACGAATGAGATGAAGTTAAGTTGCCTGTCGTGTCGAGTTACAAAGTGCTAAAAATAGATAATAATAATAATAATGAATTAAAACAAAGAGCAGTAGCAAGCGACTCGGGGAAAAGAGGGAAAGTTAATTAATATCGATTTATAAAGAATGTTGTGATATGCTTATATTTCACCTAGCGATATAAGATGTTCACTTATATTATATGTTACTGAACTAAAGTATGATGCCAGGTAATTCATGAAGGATCGAGTACTCGACATTTGGATATCGATGGATTATTCTATGTGGAAACTACCAGCTTTCTTCATTCTTACGTTTGGAGGGCTTAATACAATTGCATCATGGAGGTAAGAATATATGTTCATGGTCTTTTATTTATTATTGATTATGAATATTTGCAAATTGCAAATTGATGTATATTGGATTTATTTCTTGCGTTTATAATGTATATCCATTTCATTAGTATTGTCCTTGTTGGAGAATGGAGTTTTGACAACAACAACTGCATTTCAACATTAATTGATTATAAAATATATACTAACATCTATATCAAGAATATATATATATACACACACACATATGCCGGATATATATACCGGAATTATTACTGAAGACGGTACAGTTTTAAAGATGTTAGAGATTCAGAATTATGAGATATTTCAGGACTCATGGGTATTCAAGAGTTCAAGACAAATATAGTTATAGAGTTTAGATTATGTAAGATTTTGAATAACACTCCAGGTTCAAATTCAAATTAAATTCAAATTATGATTTTCAAATTAGATCTTCAGTTTCCTTCTTCTCTATTTTATTTTCTATTTTTATTTGATTTTGAACTTAAGTTTCGTAAGTTTATACTTTATAAATTTTATATATATTCAAATTTTATATATTTTATATTTATAGTTTTAAACTCTATAATTTTATAAATATATTTATACAGTTTATAATCATGTTTCTATATGATTTTCCAATTTATAATATTTATTTATAACACAATATTTTAATACAATAATTTCTGGAATTATATTTATATCAAAACACTTGAAAAATGTTCAAATTTCGACTTTGTACACATATATGTCGATATACCTATAAATACATGTACATATAACTGTCATTTTTTTTAAATTTGAAAGAAAGTGTCTTTTCACTATTTGTGATGATTTTGAGACGTTGCAACCTTTCGCACATTATAAAAAGGGGCTGATTTCAAATTTTTAGTCACTTCTTCTTCTCCATCTTTATTCCCTTTCATTACACCATTATTCTTTATCATTTTTATGATTTCTACACCTATACTCTGCCGAATTCAATTCTGTTTTCACTAATCTTCTTCTCTCTACACTCTCTACTCATTACTCTCTGAATCAAGTGTTATTGAATAGTTATATGGTTGTTTAAAATTGTTTGGGTTGAGTAAAGGAATCGATGGTAACCCTTATAGCTGTAAATCAAGGACGGGTAATCGATTTTATCCCTTGTAGCCATGAAATCAAGTAAGGTATACTTGATCAAGTGTGTGTGTGGAATCGGTGGTAACCCTTCCAGCTTGAAATCAAGGAGGGTTGTAACTGGATATTGATATAGTACTAAAACTCTGCGCAATCCAGGTTTGCGTGGGACTGGACGTAAGAGAAATTTCGAACCTGTATAAAATCCGGTGTGTTCTTCCCTTTTTGCACTTTATGTAACAGCCCGGAGTTTCAAAACCATTTTAAAAATTTTATTTTAGCTATTTTAATGGGTTTTGAAAATTTAAAATGATTTATTTTAAATAATAACGACTAAAAATTTATTGAAATAGAAGTTAGAATGTATAAATTTATTTTAATTATAAAATGAACTTGAAATGGCGTGGTATTTTGAAAATTCGATTTTAAATTTCAAATGAATGTACAGAATTCAAAATAAATCGGATTTCAGTGAAACCAGAAACATTTTGAATCTTTTTAGTTATATCTTTCTAAGGAATGTGAAAATTTGAGATTTCATAATATAAATTGAAAGTTATGTCCAGTTTAAAATTCAGAATAGTCGTTATGGAACTCATATATATTTTAATATAATATATAGCCCTTAAAAATAGCCATTTTGCAAATGATCTCCATTTTTGATGAAACACTTTTGTTGGATCCGGAATGTCAAATTATTGTTAGGTTTCAAGTTTCATAATTTTTGGATTTAATATGTGAGCGTGGTGGATTTAAATGTGTTTTGTCAATCTAGTTTACATTTAATCGACCAGAAAATGGACATTTTCAAACGGTCTCCAAATTCAACGAAATTAGTTTTTTTAGGACCGTATCGTCAAAACATAACTAGATTTATTTTTCTGTAATTTTTGGAGTCAGTATGTGGCCCCGGTAAATTAAAACGTGCGTTCAAATTCAATATATATGGAATTTATATTTTAATTTTGACAGAAAATGATTGAAACAGTTGAATTGTCTTAAGAAACATATCCCATTGTGTCCGGAATGGGGGTATTTAGCTAGAGGTGATAATCGTTGGGTTCGATTTGGAGTTCGTATGCAAAAACACATATTTTCGTATTAAAATAATATTAAAATATATATATATAGTTCTAAAAAAAACCTAACCCTCCCTCACTTGTTACAGACGCTGCCCCAATCCAAAGTGATGCTCCAAATTATCCCATTTTCGAATCCAAAAATCTCTCAATCCTTTCACAAATTCGCGAAGATTTCAAAGCAAATATGGTAGAGATTGTTTTGCTCTTCCTATCCATACGGTGATGATCAGTTGTGGGTTCGAATTCTGTTCGATTGGAGGGCTCAAAGTTGCGGTTTTTGATGTGGAATTCGAGGTGGCTGAGGCCACCGAGCTCGCCTGAATTCCTGGCATGGGAAGGTCGTCCGTAGTTCTTCGAGATGGTGATGCTTGGTCGGGCTCTAGTGCTTCATGGGGAGGAGCGACTGGCGATTTATTTCTGAGCGATGGGTTCGAGTTACCTGGTAGCGGTTAGGAAGAAGGAACAAGGAAAACGGGATGAAAGAAAGAAAGATTTAAGGAATTAATTAATCATTTAATTAGTTAAAATGTGTTATAAATTGTAATTAATGTTTAAAATTTAATACCTTCTTACGAAATCAGAATTCAGAAATTTCATTGCGTTGGAATCAGAAAAATGAGAGCGTCGCAATGGAACAGACAAGAACCAAAACGGAGCTAGTTAGGAAATGAGGAAAATTTGAACGCGAACAGTATTAAAACAATCCCTTAAAGAATGGCGGAGTGGAATCCAATGTGAGAACTCCTTCTTACTAAATTATATTTTATCATGTTATTGTATTCATGTATAAAAATATATAGAATTGCCAGTATAGGTTTTTATCAGTTTTAATCATTATAAATTGTATACGGTGCCTGTTAGCTCACCTCCCTCGTCCACAGACCATAGACGATTTAAATTGACTGTATTGTTTGTTGTTTGTGATGTTGAAATGTTTAACATATTAAAAATAATGTTAACATTAATGTGGTAGTTGAAATCAAATTATAAATATCCATTTATAATTTAAACAGTGAAAATTGGTTAAATAGAAAATAATTCAAACCGAATTTGAAGTGGTTAAATTTATTAACCAATGATTTATTTAAACAAACTGTTGTTGTTTGAAAACCCCACACGGTATTGGGATGATATTTGACATACACTAGTCCCAATATTTAGTTGTATGTCAATCGATGAGCTGATAGGCAGTTATATAAATGCTTATACAGTTGTAAATTGCACTCTGGATGATGTTTGAATGTTGAATTATTATTTATCATTATTGATTAAATACATATGATGTATGAAATCCATATAACTGAAATTTTATGGTAATTGATTGAGTCGCATTCCGATTCAGAAATTGTAACACTCCATGGCCATTAATGTCACTCACAAAGGGAATGCATTAATGTCATGAAGCGTTATAGTAGTATAGAACAGATAAATTACAAGAATAAATAAATAAAACACAGCGGAAGATAAAAATTATTTCATAGCATCATAACTTCAAAACAAGCTTACATAAGTAGTCTCCAAAAACCATTACAACAGGATCAATTGTCTTTTCCAAAAACTTCAAAGTACATAAAGAAGCAAATACTTAAATAACATAAATGCATAAATCCCCACTGAGCATAAGCAAAGTCATAAAGATGAGAGAGTCCAAAGCGATACATCTACTCTTTTCAAGCAACTGAAAGAAATCGGCACTAAGCTGTAGTATTCCCTTCTTGCAAACCTGAGGGGGGGAAGGAAAGAAAAGAGGAGGAAACAAAACGGGTCAAACATAAAGTCTGGCGTGTCCAGTAATTTTAACAAATAATAGGTAAGGTAAATGATCAAAACATAAATAGGCATCATGATATGGCTGTAACATAGATAAGGTAGATAAAAAGGATGGACAAGATGATTCCGTTCCTAAGTACTAAGACAATCTTACACCTTGGCTAAGCGAACAACCCTCCAAGTACTAACCCCGAAGACCTAAGCCAACATCAGACTAGCACCCAAAGGACTATCCAACTCAACCAACATGTATTTCGTTACACCGCACTTTTGCTAAGTTACACCACATTACTTAATTACACCGCACATCTACTAGTCTCCATTTACTAAAGGTTGATCCCTTCCCACTAACTGTGCTCATATGACAAACTTGGTAGTTACTTGTACCTAGCTGCTATCGTAGGTGTCGGCTTGCTCCTACCACCACTAAGGTACCCTTACTCTACCCATTCGATCGGCTCCCTAAACCCCGTAGGCACCCGTGTTGGCCCCACAGTGGGGGTGTATCACAACCCAAAGTTGCAACCCCGATACCAACCTAAAATGCACGGCCATACCTACACGATGCAACAGCGTCTTACCTACCAGCCCGGACCCATGCAGGACATGAACCCGTTGGACTCGCGTTGCCACCGCTATTTACGTTCTGACCTCTTACATTCAAGTCCAGTAAGCGTGCGCCAATCCCGGCCTAGTACCGGGCCCAATTAGATACTCAAACGGGTTACTGGTTGAAACGGGTCCCCCATCCGACACAAGCCTCCCACCTATGCTTGATCCCCACTAGGTTTTTCTCCCACTTAACCATTTTAATTTAAATGTCCATGTCTTACACATGCTATGGTTAAGTCCATACTTACATGTCATAATTTACATGTCTTATCGTATAACGGTTAAGTCCATATTTACATGTCACCCCACTTAACCCTCTAACCATACCCATGTCTTATTATGGTTAATATTCCTTAATTCATTCCTTATGACGAACGGTGCATGACCTCCCACATTAGACCAAACGCTTTGTGGCCACTGGATTTGCCGGGCGGTTCCAGGCAGTCCTACGCCACAAACCGGGTATAATCTCGTATCATTAACCGTTGCACCTACAATTCGTTCCTTTGACCTCTCACATTGGACGTCCGATTGTGGCAGCTGGATTTGTTAGGCGGTTCCGGACAGTCTTACGCCACAATTGCGCCTAACCTCGTGTCAAAGGTTTATTAATAATCTTATTTCACCCATACCCAATTTTCATGTCATGTATATCCAATTAAACATATAATCATGTTTATAATATTGCCTATTCCAAATTGTCACTAATTACATATTAACTAGCCTCAATTACAAATTTACAATTATAGGCATTTTCATCAATTCCATGTAATTCATACCCAAATATTCCAATTTCACATATTATCCAATTATCCAAAATATCCAATAATATCCAATTTTCCATATTTCACATATTCCCATCATTCCCACGTATTTGCATTCGCGCATATTTTTAACATAGGCTCGAAGGTAGCCTAGATCCAAAAACAAAAGGAATAAGGATAAGAAGAGAGAATCAAATCACAGAAAATTTGAATTAACACAACATCATGAAATAAAGGGGCATGTAAACTGGCATAGAGGCATAATGACAGATTCAACATGAATAAACTGATAAAGGTATGAACTTTACATAGAAAAATAGGCATATGATGACATGAATCAAAAAGGTGAAGACTTGGATGGGATTTAAATTACATACATACATATGATTCCTCTTTACAACTTCATCATGTTACTATTAATCCCATTATATTGTGAAAATCACCGTACTCACCTTTCGTAGTTAAAGAATAGAATTATGCACTGAAATTGGTATGGCAACGTTGCGGTGTTGTTGATTTATCTTCTTGAATTGTTGTAGAAGCTTTAATCTTTAATTTGAGTTGAAGTTGAACACTTGAGATTTGATTTAGAGGCGGCGGCTAGGGTTTAAGAGTGAATTTGACAGCATAATGGTGTCATAGATAATATTTATGAATTAGGATTATGTCTTAGGGTGTATATATAGGTGTAGGAAGTTATTTAGGCCTTAGGATTAACCCTAGAACTGATCTGGACCACTCAGATGCCATATCAGCCCTTAGGGCGAATGGGGCCATGGGTTGGCAGCCAAACACCCTGGATTGACCTCTAGTCGACTCAGCAAGGCTCAGGTCGACTCCAAAAATGGTGCGGTTTGGCTATTCCCCCTCTCGATTCGTTGTTTTGTACTTTTTTTTGAATATTTATTTATTTAATTTTTATATATCTATATATATGTATTTCTCTCATATGCATACAAACTTCATGGATTAATAATTTCTTCATAATTAACCATTTTCACACTAAACCACTTTTTGAACTGCGTTCACACTAAGCCACTATTTAGCCATTCCCCTAAAACAAAAATATGGCGCTAGCGGGGATTGAACTTTGTACCTCTTGTATGCAAGTCACATGTTCTAACCAAATGAGCTACTAAGTCTTTTGCTTACAAACCTTAGAACAATGCTAAACTTAATTATTTTCTCATTCCTCTTTTTCAAATAAATTATTCTTTAATTAATATTCTCAGAAAATACGGGGTGTTACATTCTCCTCTACTTAAAGGATTTCGTCCTCGAAGTCTCTAAGTCAAGAAGAACGTATCCCACCAACCAATCATCCATCTACTCAACCATCAACCACTTGCAACCATGGTCCTTAAAAGATTTCTAATGCTTTTCATGTACATATGCATAATGTGTGTGTATATGTCCATATACTAATGCAAAATCAGGCGGTCCACTGATTCAGTCGACCCCCTTAATGCAAATAATGATAGTGCCATGTATCCATCATGTATGCAAAGAACCCTATGCGTATCATTACTACATGTGTGCAAACCATTCATTTAAATGCAACATCCATATGATACACACATTCAACGTACATTCATTTTACTAAATACATCCATTTATATGCAATATGCAATATGAAAGTGACTGAGCCGATCTAGTGCCTAAAGTGTGTGCATATGCATCCACGAGCAACCACTAACAAACACTTGCATCCACATGCATCCATCATACATAACATGTCTCAAACACATGTTTCAACCATAGGACTACCATATCTAAAGGTCAAAGATACTAGTGAGAGGACATACTAAAGATAGAACAAGTACAAGCTAAGCGATAAAGGAGAAATTAAAAGACATACCCTCAAAAAGAAAAGGGTACAATGAACGCAGCTTCTCTTCTGTCTCCCAAGTAGCGTCGCTCTCGTCATCTCCCCATTGCACTTTGATTAGCTCGACCTCTCGATTCCTCAACTTCTTAATCTTGGACCCAAGAATGCATGTAGGAGCTCGTCGAATCATCGCATCACGCTCTATTTTCACCTCTCTAAGCAAGCTCTTCCAAAACTCGCTAGTAAAGATAGGATCGCGATCGCTCACTATGCTAGAAGGAACACCGTGCAAACGAACTATCTCTCGAATGTATATGGAGGCTAACCATTGAGCAGTCCTCTTACTCTTCACGGGAATGAAATGGGCGCTCTTAGTAAGTCTGTCTACCACGACCCAAATCCCCGTATTACCCTTCCTCGATCTTGGTAACCTATCAACAAAGTCCATCGAGACACTCTCCCACTTCCACTGTGGGACCTCCAATGGGTGAAGCAACCCACCGGGCTTCTTTTTCTCTGCTTTTACTTGTTGGCACACCAAGCATCTAGCGACAAACTCGGCCACATCCCTCTTCATACTGGCCCAAAAGTAAACTCGTCTCATGTCCATGTACATCTTGTCCCCGCCAGGATGAATGGTCATCTTCGAACGATGTGCATCATCAAGAATGGTCTTCCTCAAGTTCTCGTCTCGTGGTACACAAAGTCTACCGTCCCTACGTAACCAACCCTTATCATCTAAGGTATACTTACTGAGATGGCTCGATGACTCCCCCCTTATGAGCTTCTCTACTAACTCAACCAACTGTGGGTCATCTTGTTGTGCCTCACCAATCTATCCCAAAAGCGTAGGTCTGACCTCTAAGGATGCTAGCAAACCGGGTACAAAGTCAATGGAAGGTCTAAAGTCAAACGTAGATATGAACTCTAAGCTTCGCCGCTCAACAAACAACGGACTCAAGGACAACCTTTTGCTAATAAGGCGTCTGCCACCACGTTACCCTTGCCAGGGGTATATGCTATCTCGAAATCGTAGGGCGCTAAAAATTCCATCCACCTTTGTTGCCTTAAGTTCAAGTCCTTCTGAGAGAACAAGTATTTTAGCGATTTGTGGTCTGTGAACAATTCGAATTTCTCGCCGAGAAGATAATGGCACCAAGACTTAAGCGCAAACACAATAGCGGCCAACTCGAGGTCATGTGCAGGGCAATTTCTCTCATGCACTCTCAACTGCCTTCCTCCATAGGCTATTACCCTCCCCTCTTGCATTAAGACTGCGCCTAATCCTGTCCCACAAGCATCGGTATAAACGATAAATGGCTTACTCCCATATGGCAACACTAAGACTAGGGCTGTGGTCAAAGATCTTTTTAAACGTTGGAACGCATCATCACAATCTACGTCCCACGTGAAAACTAGGTTCTTCTTCGTCAAGCGTGTCAATGGGGTTGATATCTTTGCGAAGTCCTTGATAAACTTCCTATAGTATCCAGCCAACCCCAAGAAACTCCTCACCTCGGTAGCATTTTTAGGGACCTTCCAATCTTGGATGGCCACCAACTTCGCAGGATCCACAACTATCCCTTTATTGGAAACCACGTGCCCTAAGAATCGCACTTCCTTCCTCCAAAAGTGACATTTATAAAATTTAGCTTTAAGGTTATGCGCTCGAAGGGTCTCCAACACTTCCCTAAGATGTAGGGCATGCTCCTCCTCGCTCTTAGAAAAGATCAAGATGTCATACAACCACGAATTTATTAAGGTACTCCCTAAACTCCCTACTCATCAAGTCAACAAAGTATGCGGGGGCGTTTGTCAAACCGAAGGGCATCACAAGCCACTCATAGAAACCGTACGGAGTCCTAAAGGCAGTCTTGTCTATGCTATCCTCGGCCACTCTCAACTGATAGAAACCAGTGGCTAAGTCCAACTGCGAAAACACTGAGGCACCAACTAACTGATCGAAGAAATCGTCAATCCTCGGCAGTGGGTGCCTATTCTTCTTAGTAAGATTATTAAGTTCTCTATAGTCCACACAAAGTCTATGGGACCCATCCGCCTTCATGGCAAATACTACTGGAGCACCCCACTCCGATATACTACGTCTTATAAACCCCTTCTCAAGCAACTCCCCTACTTATTGAGTTCCCTCCTCTCACGAGGAGCCATGTGGCGTACTGGCAGAGATACGGGTTTTGTATTATCTAGAAGATAAATATGAAAGTCTATCTCACGTTTTGGGGGTAGATCCCTCACCTCATCGAAGACATCAAGATATTCACGGACTATACGAACAGAATGTAAATCATCATTGGATGCATCAAGTGACTCAAGATAACTAAGCATCACCGATCCTCTAGGGTCACAAGAAATATCAAGGGTCATTCCACTACAAGTCAACAATTTTACTACCCTTCGTTCGCAATCTAGGATGGCACCATGTCTGGCTAGCCAATCCATCCCTAGAATCAACCCATAGCCCATGAAACCAAGCACAAAAGCATTACATTCAAAACCAACTCCTAAGATAGACAATCTCAAATCCCTACAAACCATGGATAAATGAGCCGACCCACCAATAGGATTTGAGACTATAATGGGATCCACAACGAGACTAGTATATAAGTGCATTGTTTCAACTAACGACGTAGAGATAAACTAATGTGATGCGCCAGAATCGAATAAAGTACGGACATGATGATCAAACAAGAAAATCAAACTTTCGACAGAAATTTTCTACCTTCTTCCTGCCCCGGAGCCATGAGAGCATGAACCTGCACTCTCGAAGTAGAACCTGCCCTCTGCCCTTGTTTCTTAGGACAGTCCCTGACAGCATGACCTGAATCACCACAATGATAACAAGCGAACTTCTTCTTCTTCCTACAGTCTTTCTTCAAATGGCCGGGTATCCCACAATTGTGACACTTCCTCTTTTCTTTACCACCTCTCTTTTGTTGTTGGGCTTTCTTTGGATCCTCCTTCTTATCTTGCGGCCTAAAAGTACTTACACCCTTCTCTTCTTCATGCATGCATGCCATATTAACAAGCTTTTCATACATAGCCCTCATTGGAATGTAGGACATAGCCAAACTATGAAGCGGTTCATTTAGGCCCTTTGCAAACCTCAAGGCTTTCTTGTGAGGCGTATTCACCAACTCCAGCCCAAATCTCGCCAACTTATTAAATTCGGTCACATACTCCTTCATGGTCAAGTTTTTCTGCTTCAATGTCAAGAACCTCTCCATGTACATACTCTCCTCGGCTTAAGAAAGGAATTTCAACTCAAACCTTCCCCTAAAATCTGCCCACGTCTCTACAGCATGCTCTCCATTAGTAACCTCCCACCAAAACGAAGCTTCGTCCTTTATCAACTAAGCAGCCAATTGAACCTTCTTACAATCGTCCAAATCGAAAATGCCAAAAAGATCCTCCACTTCTTTCAACCAATTTCTAGCTTCAACGAACATTTCAGACCCACCAAAAGGTTTTCCGCCCGTCGAACGAAAGTTTTTACATATCTTGGAGAAAGCATCTCCATGCAGAGGAATGACTGGATCTGGGGGAGGAGGAGGAACGTCGGTCGGACCCGCGGTAGCGGCCCTAGCCTTGAGATATTGACGAAACTAACCGGGTACATGAACACCCTCTGGTATCTCAGATGCTCCAGAAATGCTGAAAAGAAAAGGAAAGAGTTTCAAAACAAGGGAAGCGAAAGAGAGATGTATGGTTTGCGGGGATTATGCTCTTTAAAGTAAACTTTCCTTGAAAATAGCTTCTTTAAAAAAAAATTTGAAAATACTTTTTATGAAAATAATACTTTTGAAAACCCTTTTCAAAACTTTTTATCTGTTCTTGTAACCATAGCTCTGATACCACGTGTAACACCCCATGGCCATCAATGTCACTCACAAAGGGAATGCATTAATGTCATGAAGCGTTATAGTAGTATAGAACAAATAAATTACAAGAATAAATAAATAAAACACAGCAGAAGATAAAACTTATTTCATAGCATTATAACTTTAAAACAAGCTTACATAAGTAGTCTCCAAAAACCATTACATCAAGATCAATTGTCTTTTCCAAAAACTTCAAAGTACATAAAGAAGCAAATACTTAAATAACATAAATGCATAAATCCCCACTGAGCATAAGCAAAGCCATAAAGATGAGAGAGTCCAAAGTGATACATCTACTCTTTTCAAGCAACTTAAAGAAATCGGCACTAAGCTGTAGTATTCCCTCCTTGCAAACCTGAGGGGGAGGAAGGAAAGAAAAGAGGTGGAAACAAAACGGTCCAGACATAAAGTATGGCGAGCCCAGTAATTTTAACAAATAATAGGTAAGGTAAATGATCAAGACATAAATAGGCATCATGATATGGCTGTAACATAGATAAGATAGATAAAGAGGAAGGACAAGATGATTCCGTTCCTAAGTGCTAAGACAATCCTACACCTTGGCTAAGCGAACAACCCTCCAAGTACTAACCCCGAAGACCGAAGTCAACATCAGACCAGCACCCAAAGGACTATCCGACTCAACCGACATGTATTTCGTTACACCGCACTTTTGCTAAGTTACACCACATTACTTAATTACACCGCACATCTACTAGTCTCTATTTACTAAAGGTTGATCCCTTCCCACTAACTGTACCCACATGACAAACTTGGTAGTTATTTGTACCTAGCTGCCATCGTAAGTGCCGGCTTGCTCCTACCACCACTAAGGTACCCTTACCCTACCCATTCGATCGGCTCCCTAAACCCCGTAGGCACCCATGCTGGCCCCACAGTGGGGTGTATCACTCCCCAAAGTGGCAACCCCGATACCAACCTAAAATGCATAGCCATACCTACACGATGCAACCACATCTTACCTACTAGCCCGGACCCATGCATGCACATGAACTCGCTGGACTCTCTTTGCCACCGCTATTCACGTTTTGACCTCTTACATTCAAGTCCAATAAGCGTGCCCCAACCCCGGCCTAGTACCGGGCCCAATTAGATACTCAAACGGGTTACTGGTTGAAACGGGTCCCCCATCCGACACAAGCCTCCCACCTCTGCTTGGTCCCGACTAGGTTTTTCTCCCACTTAACCATTTTAATTTAAATGTCCATGTCTTATACATGCTATGGTTAAGTCCATACTTACATGTCATAATTTACATGTCTTATCTTATACCGGTTAAGTCGATATTTACATGTCATAATTTACATGTCACCCCACTTAACCCTCTAACCATACCCATGTCTTATTATGGTTAGTATTCCTTAATTCATTCCTTATGATGAACGGTGCATGACCTCCCACATTAGACCGAACGCTTTATGGCCGCTGGATTTGCCGGGCGGTTCCGCGCAGTCTTACGCCACAAACCGGGTCTAACCTCGTGCCATTAACCGTTGCGCCTACAATTCATTCCATTGACCTCTCACATTAGACGTCCAATTGTGGCAGCTGGATTTGTAGGGTGGTTCTGGGCATTCTTACACCACAATTGCGCCTAACCTCATGTCAAAGGTTTATTAATGATCGTATTTAACCCATACCTGAAACACCCCACCTCCGTTATGGTCACTCTCAAAGGGAATGCCCTAATTTTGGTAAAGGTTTATAAGTATAAGTCACAGACATACAAGACAGATATAAGAACACATATTTGTAAACAGCGGAAAATCAACAAACTTTTATTTCATGAAAGCAAATACGTGCTACAACCACATCACCATAATTGTCTTACATCTTTTCCAAAACATAACATAACTCTTTCATAATCTGTCTTGATTACATATATTAAAGAAGCATAAATAAAACATAGATAAACTGCAAAAGCCCCCATAGTGATTGTCCAAAGCCATAGTTCAAAATGAAAAGGTCCAAGCAATACATTTCTCTTCTTCAAGCTGGATGTTAAGGCTGGTCAAGCTGCTGTGTTCCCTCCCTATGGACCTGGGGGGAGGGGGAACGGAAGAAAAGAAGACGAAAGAAAAGTAGAGTCAGACATAAAGCCTGAGTATGTCTAGTACTATTCTGTCTATGAATAAAGAACTGGGTGTGATAAGTATAAACAAGAAGTGGAAAAGCACTATAACTTGGTTAAGTTGTCTAGGGTCGAATATACTATCGTACCCCATGTTAATCTCTGAACCCATATAAACTAGTTCCCAACTGGCACCCCATAATCAGGGTGGTGTGATCCATTCTATGATGATCGGCTCCTACTCGCATGGTTACATGTGTCTTACGGCCCCCGATGTTGTAGTTACCTATGCTGGTCCCACCATGGGGTGTATCAAGTCCCATGGTGGCGGCCCGACACAACCTTAGAGTGCACAGGTATGCTACTGGTGTCCAGTGCCTTATTTTTCTGCGCCGGAGTGTGTGCACGCCCGCACCCCGTTAGAACCTACACTGCTACACCACCGCCGTCGATTTGACCTCTTACAATCAGCCCAGTAATCGTGCCCACCCTGCCTAGTTTCAGGGTATCCCGATACACCTTCTAGGGTTACTGCTGAAAAGGGTCCCCCGTTACTAGGTTTTCTACCTCTAGCCAACATGCTAAGTTGGTTAAGTGTTTCCTAACCTAACCCCACCAGTCCGTTTAGTTTAGCATGTTCCATTTTGATTAAGTCTTTAGTTCACTTAATCCTAACAATCCTGACTCAGCCTTAATTGTCTTATTAAGGCCCTGACCTCTCACATTAGACAGGTATTGTTGTGGCTGCCTGTTGCCGGTTGGTTCCGGGCAGTCTTACGCCACAACTCAGTCTAACCTCGGGTCTTTATTGGGCTCCATGTTTAACCTCTCACATTGGATAGGTATTGTTGTGACTACTGGACAGCCGGGCGGTTCCGGGCAGGTTTACATCACAACTCAATCCAACCTCGGGTTAAACACATCGTATGTTCTACATTTACATATTTTGTCTTTCTTCTTTATTTCTTATATGTAAATATTTGCGGCCCATTATTAAGTTAATGGTGTAAAGGTTACACCAATCATGGGCCCAACCCATACTTGAATTTGGGCCCTTCTATTTTATATTTTCATTCATTAGTAATTTTAACCCAACGTTATTTTCCCCCGTTTTACACGTCCGTCTATTATATATATATGTTGGGCTTAGCCTTTTAAAGCCCAACTTAGCCATGCGAAAAGGGGAGGCTTAAAGCGTGATTACATACACAAAAAGGGGAAGGTGAGCGCATGAACTTGCAACATAACGTTGGAACTACAAAATAGAAACTGGTGTACTTGCATAGTGGTAACATATACTTTGGTCATAAAGCATAGGTGACATGAATCAAAGCATGTGAACTTGTAGTTGAGATAAGAATCTAAATTGGGTATCATTATTGACACATAGTCATAACTACAACATGAACCTATATTTTTATTTAGGCATAATGTCAAACATATGCATGGCATAAATATTTCTAACATAAGCATGGCATAATGTCAAACATAGGCATGGCATAATGTCAAACATAAGCATGGCATAAGTATAGTTAAATTTGTTCACATAACTATGGCATAAATATTTCTAACATGAAATCATGATTTTTACTTTAGTCATGCAAACTTGCAAAAAGGGATTTTTGAACCTAACCTAGCTATGTACCACATATGTCATCATATAATTCTTGTTAACAATTTCAATTATGCAAATTATCAATCATAGCCTAGTCATAAGTTTGCAAATAGGTTTTCTAGTACAAAAGCATGGCCTAATACATGATGCCAAATTTTCAACATAATTTCATATGGATTATGATAACCCAAACTTATTCCAATTACTTCACAAAAATGATGTTTGTATAAAAATACACATTATGATGGCATAATAGCAAAACCCCAAACTTGTATGAATTTCAATAAATCAACTACATACATGTAGCTTCAACATGGATTACATAATTTGCGAATATTCCAAACGTATACTTGCATAGAACTACCGCATGTAGTTCTTTATAATGAATAACATAATTAGAGAATATCCAAACGTATACAATATCCCAAATCGATAAGAATCATAGTAACGCACAAATATGAATTACTTTATCACCACAATCAAGTATACAAACCAACACAATTATTTGTTCATACCAAAATAATACTCTACTTACAATTGTATGGCAAATTCTCAAATTTAGGGATTTGAAGATGCGGTTTGATTTGATTGAGTTGCTTTATGCCTTAGAATTTTGCCTCCTAATCCTCTCTCCAATTGGTGGCTACCCCTAGTCGTTCCTCAGCAACATGGCGGCTTTGTTCTTATTTTTGAATGAATGGATTAGGGTTAGTCTAGGGTTGTTTTTATAGGGGTAATGAAATGATTAGGGCCATTGATGTTGCTTGGATTGATCGTAGCCATTCATCCTAAGGAGAGACCAATTAGAGCCTGCCACCTAGCCCTAATGACAAAGCAGACCACAGAAAATCGACCAACATAGAATAGGCCAGCCAGGTTGGACTGGGCTCGACCTGGCTCTGGACCAGGTCGACATGCCTGTCGACAACCCTGTCGACCTGGATAGACCAGGTCGACAGCCCAGTCGACCTGGGTGCATCAGGCGGGGTTTTTCCCGCCCTGGCCCATTGGGCCCGGTTTTTAATTTTAAACTGTTTTATTCTGTTTGAATTTTAAATTTAATTCAGAAACTTCCGAAGGCCATATCTTCTTCATACGGACTCCGTTTTTCGAAAACTCGGACTCTATTTCGCGTATTTTTCCGAGACGAACGCAATGGCGTATCCCGTTTCCCTTAGTTCTTTGATTTGAAATTAATTATACTTTAATCTGTTAATTTCACAGTTGTAGAATTTGCGGGGTGTTACATTCTCCCCCACTTAATAGGATTTCGTCCCCGAAATCTCCAAGTTAGGAGGAATGTATATCCTAACATCCAATCATCCATCTACTCATCCATCAAACACGAGCATCCATTGTCCTTAAAAGACTTCTAATGCTTCATGATCATATGCGAAGTGTGTGTATACATGAACTTATCTAATGCAAAATCAGGCGGTCTACTGATTCAGTTGACCTCCTTAATGCGAATTATGTAAGTGCCATGAATCCATTATGTATGCAAATTTTCCTATTCTTGATTCTACATGAGTGCACAGTCATTCAATACAAATGCAACATCCATATGACAACACATAAGAATTCAACCATATACGAATACAAACATATATGCATATGCAATATGAAGTGACTGAGCCGATCTAAAACCCTAGATTGTGTGTGTATATGCAACCACGAGCAACCACCAGCAATCACTTGCAACCACTTGCAACCATCATCCATAACATGTTTCAACTACATGTTTCCATCCAAAAAGATTCTACCTAAAAGATAAGGTCGAGGAAATATACCTAAAAAGATAGATAAAAGCGCAACTTAAGGAAAAGGAAAGATCAAGGATGTATCCTCGAACAGAAAAGGGTAGGTAGTGCGTATTCTAGCTTCAGTTTCCCAAGTCGCGTGTCCCTCGGCGTCGCTCCATTGAACTTTGACGAGCTTGACTTCACGGTTGCGTAGCTTCTTCACTTCCGTTCCTAATATGCGGGTTGGAACTTTTCTTATGGTTGCTTCGTGTTCCACCTCGGCCTCTTCGAGGATATTTGGCTCTACCACTTCAGCAGACTCATGTAGACATTTTCGGAGATGTGAAACGTGAAAAACGTTGTGGACTCCGGCCAACTTCTCGGGTAGCTCTAATCTATAGGCCATTTTCCCGATTTTCTCGATGATAGGGAATGGCCCTACGAACCTTGGTGCCAGTTTTCCTGTGGTTCCAAAACGAACAACGTTTCTTAGCGGTGATACCTTGAGAAAAACTCTGTCTCCAACCTCAAATTCAAGGTCGGTCCTTCTCCTGTCGGCATAGGACTTTTGTCTGTCTTGGGCCGTCTTCATCCTTCTTCGTATTAAGTCTACTTTCTCTGAAGTCTCTCGGATCATATCTGGTCCAAGTATGAGCTTATTAGTAGACTCCCACCAACAAGTGGGCGATCGGCACGGTCTTCCATATAAAGCTTCGAAGGGCGCCATTCCGATGGTTGCTTGATAGCTGTTGTTGTAGGCAAATTCCACCAAAGGAAGGTGGTCTTCCCATGTCCCTCCGAAGTCAAGGACGCATAGTCTTAAGAGGTCTTCCAAAACTCTGTTCACTCTCTCTGTTTGGCCGTCGGTTTGGGGATGATAGGCTGTGCTTAAGCATAATTGCGTTCCTACTGCTTCTTGCAGACTCCGCCAAAACTCACTGGTGAAGATGGGGTCTCGGTCACTAACAATGCTAGATGGTATCCCATGGAGTCGAACGATTTCCTTGAGGTAAAGTGATGCTAGGGATGAGGCAGTTCTTTTACTTTTGACAGGTAAAAAGTGGGCGCTTTTAGTAAGCCTATCCACTATTACCCAAATGCTAGTGTTGCCTCTCCTAGACCTAGGCAGCCCATCGATGAAGTCCATTGAGATGCTATCCCACTTCCACTGCGGGACGTCCAGAGGATGTAGCAGTCCGCCAGGCTTTTTCTGTTCCGCCTTAACCTGTTGGCACACCATACACTTAGAAACGAACTCTGCCACGTCCTTTTTCATGCCGTTCCAGAAGAAAGTCCTTTTTATGTCTTTGTACATTTTATCTCCGCCTGGGTGTATCGTCATCTTGGAGTGATGTGCCTCCTCGAGAACCTTCTTCACTAAATCTTTTGCTTGTGGGACGCATAGTCTTCCGTCTCGCCTTAGCAACCCCTTATCGTCGATGGAGTATCTGTTGAGGTGACTTGAAGTCTCACCCCTAATTAGCCTATCAATTGTTTCCACAAGCTGAGGGTCTTCGCGTTGTGCTGTCCCTACTGAATCCACTAAAGTTGGGCGCACTTCGAGAGATGCTAGCAAGCCTGGTACGAAATCGGAGGAGGGCCTAAAGTCGAAGTTGGCTATAAACTCTAGGCTTTGTCTTTCAACAAACAACGGGCTTAGGGTCAATTTCTTTCGGCTCAACGCGTCTGCTACTACGTTGCCTTTGCCCGGAGTGTAGGAGATTTCGAAATCGTACGAGGCAAGAAACTCCATCCATCTTTGTTGCCTCAAGTTAAGATCCTTCTGCGAGAAAAGATATTTCAATGATTTATGGTCAGTGCAAAGTTCGAACTTCTCACCTAGGAGATAGTGTCGCCAAGACTTGAGTGCAAAGACGATGGCGGCTAACTCAAGATCGTGGGTTGGGTAGTTCTTTTCGTGCACTTTCAACTGCCTCCCGCCATAAGCTACTACCCTTCCTTCTTGCATTAAGACGGCACCTAGCCCTGTCCCACATGCATCCGTATAAACAGTGAACATCTTGCTCCCATCTGGCAGCGTCAAAACTGGGGCTGTTGTAAGAGCCCTTTTCGGTCGTTGGAAAGCAAACTCGCAATCCAAGTCCCAATTGAACACTAGATTCTTCTTAGTCAATTTCGTGAGCGGAGCTGAGATTTTCGCAAAATCCCTTATAAACTTTCGATAGAAACGTACTAGTCCTAGAAAGCTTCGGACCTCAGTTGCATTCCTTGGTGTCTTCCAATCCTGTACCGCCACTACCTTAGCAGGATCCACTGCTAACCCTTGTTTGGATACTATGTGCCCAAGGAACCTCACCTCTTCTCTCCAAAAGTGGCATTTGGAGAATTTGGCTTTTAGTTGATGGACTCGCAAAGTTTCCATGATTGCCCTTAAGTGCTGAGCATGTTCCTCTTCACTCTTTGAGAAGATAAGGATATCATCTACGAAGACCACTACGAATTTGTTGAGGAAATCTCTAAATACCCTACTCATCAGGTCCACGAAGTAAGCAGGTGCATTTGTCAAGCCGAAAGGCATGACAAGCCATTCAAAGAAGCCATCTGGGGTTCTGAACGCCGTTTTATCGATGCTATCTTCAGCCACCCTTAGCTGATGAAAACCGGTTGCTAAATCGAGTTGGGAGAAAACAGACGCTCCTACAAGCTGGTCAAATAAATCGTCAATTCTAGGGAGAGGGTGCCTATTCTTTTTCGTTAGCTTGTTGAGCTCCCTATAGTCAACACATAGACGGAGTGAACCATCCGCCTTTGTAGCGAACACCACTGGAGCGCCCCATTCTGAAATGCTTCTCCTAATGAACCCCTTTTCTAGAAGCTCTTTAATCTGTTTACTGAGCTCTTTCCTTTCCCGTGGAGCCATGTGTCTAACGGGCAACGCAACGGGCTTTGCATTATCTACAAGATATATGCGGAAGTCTATTTCCCGCTTCGGAGGCAAGCCCTTCACCTCTTCGAAGACATCCGGATATTCCCGGACCACTTTAACTGATTGCAAATTTTCAACAGAGGCATCTAGCGATTCAAGATAACTAAGCATAACCGCATACGAGGGATTACAAGAAATTTCCAAAGTATTACCGAGCTGGGTTAGGAGCCTAACAACCCTTTTCTCACAATCAAGGATGGCCCCATTACTGGATAGCCAATCCATACCCAAAATCAAACCATAACCCGAAAAGCCCAAAACAAAGGCACTACATTGAAATTCTACGCTTAGAATAGAAATTTTCAATCCCAAACAGATCATAGACAAATGAGCTGGGCCCCCAATTGGGTTTGAAACAATTAAGGGGTCCTCTACCATACTAGTTTTTAGGTGCAGAGATTCTACTAAAGCAGACGAGATAAAGGAGTGTGATGCGCCAGAATCAAATAAAGTGCGAACGGGGTGATCATAAAGATAAACTACACTTTCTACAGAAGTATTTATACCTCGCTGTTGCAGAGGTGGCGCTTCCAGCACATGAACCTGTGCCCCTGGGGTGAATCCAGCCCTCTGCCCCTGTCCTCGTTTCTTTGGGCAGTCCTTAGCCCTGTGGCCCGTCTCACCGCAAGAAAAGCACCCACCATTCTCCTTGGCCTTCTTTTTCCGGCAGTCCTTTACTAAGTGCCCCACTTTGCCACAGAAATTACACTTCCTCTTCTCTTTGTTGCCTTTTCCGCCCTTCTTAAAGTCTGTCTTCTTAGGCTGCAAACCCTCTTTCTTCCCTTGAGAGCTTTCTGCCTTTGACTCCTTCTTGCCCTTATCCTCTTCATTCAGCAATGCCATTTGCACCAATCTTTCATACGTGGCTCCCATGGGTATATGGGTCATGGCCAAACTGTGTAATGGCTCATTTAACCCTTTGACGAAACGGAGAGCCTTCTTGTGCGGGGTGTTGACTAGGTCAAGCCCAAACCTAGCCAGCTCATCGAACTGATTCACATACTCTCTGACTGTCTTGTCCCCTTGCTTAAGAAATAAGAATTTTTCCAACTGCAAACTTCTTTTCGCATCTGAGAGAAATTTAGTCTCAAACCTTGCCCTAAAGTCCTCCCACGTATCCACTGGTCTTTCAGCATTAGTGACTTCCCACCAGTAGGAAGCCTCGCCCTTCAATAGCCACACTGCCAATTGTACTTTTTGTCTATCTTCTACCTCAAAGATGATGAATAGGTCCTCCGTTTCTTTCAGCCAATTTCTAGCTGCCACGAAGGACTCAGTTCCAAGGAAATCCCTTCCTCCCATAGCTTTAAAATCTTTACATATCTTAGCAAATGTGTTTCCCCGAGGAGGAGGTGGAGGAAAAGGTGCCGCTACAGCTGGATGATTTCCGGCAGCTGGGGGAGGAGGAACGGTAGGACCTGGCTGAGTGGCTCTTGCTTCTAAGAACCATCTAAACCAACCAGGTATTGGCACCCCTTCTGGCAAGTTAAGATCTTCGGACATGCTGAAACAAAAAGGATAGATTCAAAACGAAGGATAAGAGATAGTACCTATGGCTTTGGGGAGTGGACTTTGCCTTTTTAAAATAAATTAATATTTTTCTTTTAAAAATGCTTCTTTAAATTTCCTTTTTGAAAATAAAATTTTCAAAACTTTTTATCTTATCTGGTAAACCTATGCTCTGATACCAAGTGAAACACCCCACCTCCGTTAGGGTCACTCTCAAAGGGAATGCCCTAATTTTGGTGGAGGTTTATAAGTATAAGTCACAGACATACAAGACAGATATAAGAACACATATTTGTAAACAGCGGAAAATCAACAAACTTTTATTTCATGAAAGCAAATACGTGCTACAACCACATCACCATAATTGTCTTACATCTTTTCCAAAACATAACATAACTCTTTCATAATCTGTCTTGATTACATATATTAAAGAAGCATAAATAAAACATAGATAAACTGCAAAAGCCCCCATAGTGATTGTCCAAAGCCATAGTTCAAAATGAAAAGGTCCAAGCAATACATTTCTCTTCTTCAAGCTGGATGTTAAGGCTGGTCAAGCTGCTGTGTTCCCTCCCTGTGGACCTGGGGGGGGGGGGGGAAACGGAAGAAAAGAAGACGAAAGAAAAGTAGAGTCAGACATAAAGCCTGAGTAAGTCTAGTACTATTCTGTCTATGAATAAAGAACTGGGTGTGATAAGTATAAACAAGAAGTGGAAAAGCACTATAACTTGGTTAAGTTGTCTAGGGTCGAATATACTATCGTACCCCATGTTAATCTCTGAACCCATATAAACTAGTTCCCAACTGGCACCCCATAATCAGGGTGGTGTGATCCATTCTATGATGATCGGCTCCTACTCGCATGGTTACATGTGTCTTACGGCCCCCGATGTTGTAGTTACCTATGCTGGTCCCACCATGGGGTGTATCAAGTCCCATGGTGGCGGCCCGACACAACCTTAGAGTGCACAAGTATGCTACTGGTGTCCAGTGCCTTATTTTTCTGCGCCGGAGTGTGTGCACGCCCGCACCCCGTTAGAACCTACACTGCTACACCACCGCCGTCGATTTGACCTCTTACAATCAGCCCAGTAATCGTGCCCACCCTGCCTAGTTTCAGGGTATCCTGATACACCTTCTAGGGTTACTGCTGAAAAGGGTCCCCCGTTACTAGGTTTTCTACCTCTAGCCAACATGCTAAGTTGGTTAAGTGTTTCCTAACCTAACCCCACCAGTCCGTTTAGTTTAGCATGTTCCATTTTGATTAAGTCTTTAGTTCACTTAATCCTAACAATCCTGACTCAGCCTTAATTGTCTTATTAAGGCCCTGACCTCTCACATTAGACAGGTATTGTTGTGGCTGCCTGTTGCCGGTTGGTTCCGGGCAGTCTTACGCCACAACTCAGTCTAACCTCGGGTCTTTATTGGGCTCCATGTTTAACCTCTCACATTGGATAGGTATTGTTGTGACTACTGGACAGCCGGGCGGTTCCGGGCAGGTTTACATCACAACTCAATCCAACCTCGGGTTAAACACATCGTATGTTCTACATTTACATATTTTGTCTTTCTTCTTTATTTCTTATATGTAAATATTTGCGGCCCATTATTAAGTTAATGGTGTAAAGGTTACACCAATCATGGGCCCAACCCATACTTGAATTTGGGCCCTTCTATTTTATATTTTCATTCATTAGTAATTTTAACCCAACGTTATTTTCCCCCGTTTTACACGTCCGTCTATTATATATATGTTGGGCTTAGCCTTTTAAAGCCCAACTTAGCCATGCGAAAAGGGGAGGCTTAAAGCGTGATTACATACACAAAAAGGGGAAGGTGAGCGCATGAACTTGCAACATAACGTTGGAACTACAAAATAGAAACTGGTGTACTTGCATAGTGGTAACATATACTTTGGTCATAAAGCATAGGTGACATGAATCAAAGCATGTGAACTTGTAGTTAAGATAAGAATCTAAATTGGGTATCACTATTGACACATAGTCATAACTACAACATGAACCTATATTTTTATTTAGGCATAATGTCAAACATATGCATGGCATAAATATTTCTAACATAAGCATGGCATAATGTCAAACATAGGCATGGCATAATGTCAAACATAAGCATGGCATAAGTATAGTTAAATTTGTTCACATAACTATGGCATAAATATTTCTAACATGAAATCATGATTTTTACTTTAGTCATGCAAACTTGCAAAAAGGGATTTTTGAACCTAACCTAGCTATGTACCACATATGTCATCATATAATTCTTGTTAACAATTTCAATTATGCAAATTATCAATCATAGCCTAGTCATAAGTTTGCAAATAGGTTTTCTAGTACAAAAGCATGGCCTAATACATGATGCCAAATTTTCAACATAATTTCATATGGATTATGATAACCCAAACTTATTCCAATTACTTCACAAAAATGATGTTTGTATAAAAATACACATTATGATGGCATAATAGCAAAACCCCAAACTTGTATGAATTTCAATAAATCAACTACATACATGTAGCTTCAACATGGATTACATAATTTGCGAATATTCCAAACGTATACTTGCATAGAACTACCACATGTAGTTCTTTATAATGAATAACATAATTAGAGAATATCCAAACGTATACAATATCCCAAATCGATAAGAATCATAGTAACGCACAAATATGAATTACTTTATCACCACAATCAAGTATACAAACCAACACAATTATTTGTTCATACCAAAATAATACTCTACTTACAATTGTATGGAAAATTCTCAAATTTAGGGATTTGAAGATGCGGTTTGATTTGATTGAGTTGCTTTATGCCTTAGAATTTTGCCTCCTAATCCTCTCTCCAATTGGTGGCTACCCCTAGTCGTTCCTCAGCAACATGGCGGCTTTGTTCTTATTTTTGAATGAATGGATTAGGGTTAGTCTAGGGTTGTTTTTATAGGGGTAATGAACTGATTAGGGCCATTGATGTTGCTTGGATTGATCGTAGCCATTCATCCTAAGGAGAGACCAATTAGAGCCTGCCACCTAGCCCTAATGACAAAGCAGACCACAGAAAATCGACCAACATAGAATAGGCTAGCCAGGTTGGACTGGGCTCGACCTGGCTCTGGACCAGGTCGACATGCCTGTCGACAGCCCTGTCGACCTGGCTAGACCAGGTCGACAGCCCAGTCGACCTGGGTGCATCAGGCGGGGTTTTTCCCGCCCTGGCCCATTGGGCCCGGTTTTTAATTTTAAACTGTTTTATTCTGTTTGAATTTTAAATTTAATTCAGAAACTTCCGAAGGCCATATCTTCTTCATACGGACTCCGTTTTTCGAAAACTCGGACTCTATTTCGCGTATTTTTCCGAGACGAACGCAATGGCGTATCCCGTTTCCCTTAGTTCTTTGATTTGAAATTAATTATACTTTAATCTGTTAATTTCACAGTTGTAGAATTTGCGGGGTGTTACAATACCCAATTTTCATGTCATATATATCCAATTAAACGTATAATCATGTTTATAATATTTCCTATTCCAAATTGTCACTAATTACATATTAATTAGCCTCAATTACAAATTTACAATTATAGGCAATTTCATCAATTCCATGTAATTCATACCCAAATATGCCAATTTCACATATTATCCAATTTTCCGTATTTCACATATTCCCATCGTTCCCACGTATTTGCATTCGGGCGTATTTTTAACATAGGCTCGAAGGTAGCCTAAATCCAAAAATAAAAGGAATAGGGATAAGAAGAGAGAATCAAATCACAGAAAATTGGAATTAACATAACATCATGAAATAAAGGGGCATGTAAACTGGCATAGAGGCATAATGATAGATTCAACATGAATAAACTGATAAAGGTATGAACTTTACATAGAAACATAGGCATATGATGACATGAATCAAAAAGGTAAAGACTTGGATGAGATTTAAATTACATACATACATATGAATCCTCTTTACAACTTCATCATGTTACTTTTAATCCCATTATATTGTGAAAATCACCGTACTCACCTTTTGTGGTTAAAGAATAGAATTATGCATTGAAATTGGTGTAGAAAACGTTGCGGTGTTGCTGATTTATCTTCTTGAACTGTTGTAGAAGCTCTAATCTTTAATTTGAGTTGAAGTTGAACACTTGAGATTTGATTTAGAGGCGGCGGCTAGGGTTTAAGAGAGAATTTGACAGCATAATGGTGTCATAGATAATATTTATGAATTAGCGTTAGGTCTTAGGGTGTATATATAGGTGTAGGAAGTTATTTGGGTCTTGGGATAAAACCTAGAACTGATCTGGACCACTCAGATGCCATATCAGCCCTTAGGGCGAATCGGCCATGGGTTAGCAGCCAAACACCCTGGATTGACCTCTAGTCGACCTAGCGGGGCTTGGGTCGATTCCAAAAATGGTGCGGTTCGGCTATTCCCCCTTCCGATTCGCTGTTTTGAACTTTTTTTTTGAATATTCATTTATTTAATTTTTATATATATCTATATGTATATTTCTCTCATATGCATACAAACTTTATGGCTTAATAACTTCTTCATAATTAACCATTTTCACACTAAACCACTTTTTGAACTTCGTTCACACTAAGCCACTTTTTAGCCATTCCCCTAAAACAAAAATATGGCGCTGGCGGGGATCGAACTCTATATTCTTGTATGCAAGTCACATGTTCTAACCAAATGAGCTACTAAGTCTTTTGCTTACAAACCTTAGAACAATGCTAAACATTATTCTTTTCTCATTCCTCTTTTTCAAATAAATTATTCTTTAATTAATATTCTCAGAAAATACGGGGTGTTAAGAAATAATGAATATTTTGAAATAATGAATACTTTAAAATAATATTCAGAAAAAAATCAAAATATGATTTTGATGTCTGATTTGGGATGGACAAGAAAATATAAAAATATTTAAGTATATGCGCCATTTTTAACTTGAACAGATTTTTTATCGATTTTATTCATTTTATAATGGATACGAAAAGGATTTCGGAATCTGATATTTCGAAAATATTATTATATTGATATGGACTATTCAATTTTGATATAAAATTGAGAATGAAGTTGAAACCTTTTTGACATGAATTTATAAATATTTTATAAAATATGTTTTAAACGGAAATCGACGATATATATACATATACATACATACATACATATATATATATATGATATAATGGCTTGAATAGAACGCGCCGCGCAGCGACTATTCGCGAATTTCGACCATTAACTTCAAATTGATGTAACAGGAGATCCGACCCTCGGATTCTCCTAAAACAGGAACCATTGGGTTCGTATCGAAAAGAGAATTCCAATGAATATAAGAGAATTGAAATCTAACCAGTTAGATTTTAAAATATGCCCAAATCAATTTCAGAAAAGGTCGCTATGGATGCAGTTCGTTGGCGAATATTGGAAACCGAATGTAAATGCCTTGATAAAATTATTAAAAATATGCAAAAATTATGTAAAATCATAATTAATGATTTGGAAAGATTTTGGACGAAAAAATACAGTTTTGAAAAGATAAAAATATATTTTTGTCTAAATAATCTAGTTATTAACTAGAACAATAATCCACTGTTTTTAATTAAATAAATTGGATTTGTAATGGTTTTAATATAACCAAAAATTTTTAATATAAACATTAGAATGGTTTTGAATGGAAATAATCTTCGAAATATTTCGATATTGGATTCCGTGATTATATGGATATTGTTGAGGAATTTGGAAGATATAAATATCGTTATTCCCAATACGATATTTGTTGGTTTCAAAATTTGATATTGAATATAAGCTGATAAAATTTCTATTCAGAGGCTTGTATTTAATATCAAATTGGATTTTGGGGTTTGTCGTGAATAATGTCTTAAATAACACTGTTCTTAAACCCAGTTGAGAAAAGAATAGATTTTTAAATAAGATTTAGAGAAGTTTACCAATTAATTAATATTTAATTGGAATTAACTGAAATTGGATTTTGAGGTTTATCGTGAACTGCGTTTTAATTGACATTGGTTCTTTAACCCAATTAGTAGTGAAGATATGTTTAGGAATTTATAAATCTTTTTACTAAGATTTAATGGAAAATTTCCAAAGTAAAGCTTTCCAATTTAATATATTAAATTGGAATTGAATGGAATTCGATTTGGTAGCAATCGAGATGTGCTTCTGTGAATGAAGACCGTTACTATATATGAAATTTAAAAGGCCTTGCCGCTATCCCATTTATATTATTAGTCTGATACGGGAATTTATATCGGTGATACACTGTTATGATTTTCGTGCAGATACCATTTTGATGGAAGATGATTTTGGTTTTATCGTGAAATATATTTTAAATGACATGGGTTCTTTAACCCAGTTAAAGACAAGATTAATTTCTTAAAGTTGAATAATCATAAAGTAATGATTTTTGATATTAAAACCAAATTGGAGCTTTAATAAATCTTTAATTAGATTGAAATGGGAATAAGATAATTAAATTTATCGAATTCATGAAATGATCGAGAATGGAGTACCACCAGTTTTACTCTAGGCGATAGTTAAATCTTTAATTAGATTTGAATGGGAAATGGTAATTAATTTTACCAATAACATAGTGGGTGTTAGATACGGAGTACTACCAATTTTGCTCCATGGGATGAATATGTTGGGATTGGGATTAATAAATATGTGATTACTCTGGTAAAGTTCGCTAATCCCAACTAGTTGATAAACCTTAATTTGGTTTAGAATTGATAAAGGATAAACTCAAATATTTTGAATTGATATCAAAAGGAAGATTAAAGAATAAATTTACAGGAATTTATCTTTGATAAAATTAATGTGAACCTTTCCCTAAAAATGTGAATATTTGAATAAAATAATATTCTGGATTGGAATGAGGCATATGATGTGTTTTTTTAGTACTTGATTATTGGTTATAAAATTGGCCAGTTACTCGGAAAGACCGGCTTTATCCCATTCTGAATAACTGAGATGACGACTAAAAGTCGACGATGAAGACGGTAGTTGAAGACCGGAGATCTTCACATCGTTTGGATGATTATTGATGTCTTGATTGGGTTGTACACCCAATACAAGGTAATAAGTAGTGATCGTCTAGACGTACTTGGAGATCGACCGGATATGCGAGGACCTCTCTCATGTATTGGACATACGGGACGAGGAATAAGGTGCTTCCGGTTTCGTTTAGACCCAGAACGGACTTGTAAATAGATGTGTGTCTAACATTGGATTTCATTCTATATTGATTGATCTCTTTTAAATATATATGTTTGGTAGCGGAGAATTTATTCTATTTCTTAACACCCTTCTCTGAGACGTACGAGCTTAGAGGTTATATATTGATAGACATCTATTGTATGGCATGAATTGTCAGTGTGGCATGCTGAGATGAAAATGATCAAGGCTTTTGTTGAAAAGCAGAGTCTTATGGTTGATGATCAAAGCATGGCTTTAAATAGCATAGCTTTGTGTATAGCGTTAATTCAAGAGCCTCATGCCCGGTATGAGTCAAAACGGGATAGTGATCGCAGAGAGTGCACGACGTTTCTTTCTAGCTAGGAGTGGTGTCATGGTATGGAGCCCAGACACTTTTACTTATGTGGATGATGGAATGAGGTGCCCCGATTATTGAGTCCCTAGTGGCTCAGAGATAGATCCGATAGGACCGAGAAACGTGTGTTCAGGAATAACCAATCCACTAAAGTAAGTGTGGACCAGCCCTGCCGCTTCCAAGGGTTCACTACGGGGGATCCTAAGGCATTTGCTAGAGTGCCTCGAATTGGAGAGGAGCAATCCTTGGACACAACTCATAAATGGAATCCAATTTCCAAAACGACATCGTTCGGTTTTAGTTGTAGTACTAGTAGGGCGACATAATATATGGTACCTATGCCGTCTATGATTGATACATTTATATTTGGAATTGTTTCGACACTATGCACTTATAGTAGTATCAAAATGATTTGTTTTAAATGTACCAAGCATGTTTGGCTATTATAAGGGAAAACTCTATCCTCCGGCTTGTGTTGCATTGAGTCTTATAATAGCTTCATTTTCCAAAAAGCATTGCGTTGTTTTACTTTAAACTGAGATTCGTGTGGAGTAATCCTATTCCGTGTTTTAGGGCGTGGTCCCATAATTTCCCAACTTTTAAATTAAATATTTAATAACTGTTTTAGTTCTCACATCGGTCCCGTGACTGACTCGGAGTTTATTGTTTGCACCTAAACTCTGGGTGCCCATATTTTCCATACGGGCAGCTAGTAGTTTTGGTTTTCACAGATACTTTTTTTCACAGGATCCTGGATTACAGCTGGTGCTATTCAAAAAGCTTTGTATCCGTGTATTTCATTCAATTTTGCTTGTTGATGTATATTTCGCTACGCATTGTATTTATACATTTTATATTTCTGCTGCTATGTATTTTAAATCTCTGATATTTTTCAGTTATATATTACTTGAACTTTGATATATTCATATACTCTAATGTAATTGTTGTAATAACAATGAAATGTTCTATTGTTTGTGTTCCGATGAGTCTTGTTCTCAAAGCAATCTGGGCTTTCCCATAAGGGGAAGTTTGGGTCGTTTCATTTTATTTTTGTTTATCTTTGCATTTATGTTTGATTCTGTGTCTGTGATTATTTCTGTAGTGTTTGATTCATATAGTAGTTCACATAAGTTTTAGATTTTGTTTAAATTCTCAAAAACACCATTCACCTTCCTCTAGTTTTTGTTTTTCCTTAACGATCCATTCCGTAATCCCTAACAATTGGTATTAGAGCAAGGTCTTTCAAAAAGTTCATAATCTGGTTTTTGAAAATAAATTAGATAGCAAATTTTGGAATTTCTGTTAACACTAGTGTCAATTCATGTATTATATCAATGTTGAAAGAGTCTGCATATAATTATGTTGAAAATTAGTGTGATCTACTGAAATATTGTTCAATTCAGGGAAAGATGTGTTTTATAACTTTTAAAAAGTCAAAAGTTAAAAAGGTTGGTAAAGTGGTTGGTGGAAATTTCAATTCTGAAATGGTGACTTTTGGAAATTCAAATTCTGAAAAGGTGGCCGTTAAAAATTTAAATCCCGAACTGATGTGTTACATGGCCATTGGGAATTCAAATTTTGGAAAGCAATCGGGGGAAATGGAAAAGGACAAATGGATACTGGATAGTGGTTGTTCGAGACATATGATGGGGAATTTTGAATTACTCAATAATCTGAAATGTAAAGATGGTGGAATGGTGAACTTCAGAGATAATTGTAAAGGATACATTATTGGAATCAGCAATGTCAGTAACTCTGAAACTCCTACTATTTCTGATGTTTTACTAGTTAGGAATTTAAAACACAACTTGCTAAGTATTAGTCAACTTGTGATAAGGGTTATAAAATAAACTTTGAAAAGGATAGATATTTTATGGAAGATAGGAATTCAAAAGTAATATTCGTAGAAGATAGAAAGAAAAAATTCTATATATTGAGTATGAAAATCTCTAGCGATAACCGTTGTCTTATGGCTAATACAAGTGACCTCTGGATTTGGCATAAGAGATTTGGTTATATAAACTTCAAACAAATCTCTAGGATTTCTAAATTAGATTCAATTAGATGGTTACCCAAAATGAAGTTTAAAGTTAATAATTTATGCAACGCTTGTCAGTTCGGGAAATTAAAGAGAAGTTCATTCAAATCAAAAAAGGAAATTACTACCTCAAAACCATTATAGTTAATTCACATGGATTTATTTGGTCCATCTCAAGTTCAATCAATAAATCATAATAAATATGTTTACGTAATAGTCGATGATTTTTCTAGATTTACTTGGACTTTGTTTCTTAAAAATAAAAGTGATGCTTGATCAATTCAAAACTTTTTCTAAAATAATTCAAGATTTATTATCACTAATAATCAAAACAATACGAAGTGATAATGGCGGAGAATTCGAAAACAATTTTTTTTAAATACTGTAATAAAAAGGGAATAACCCATAATTTTTCAATTCCGAGAACCCTTCAACAAAATGGAGTAGTTGAACGTAAAAATAGGATAATACAAGAGTGTGCGAAAACTATGTTATCTGATAGTAATTTACGAAGAAATTTTTGGGCTGAGGTAGTTGCAACAGCTTGCTATATTGTAAATAGAATTTCTATTAGACTTTTAACTCATAAAACCACATATGAACTTTTGTGTAATAAGAAACCAAAAGTATCATATTTTAAAATATTTTATAATTAATACTAAAGATAATCTAGATAAATTTGACTCAAAATCTGATAAAGGAATATTTATTGGATATTCAGAAAGAAGTAAAGCATATAGAGTTTTCAATACTCAAACCAATACCATAGAAGAAACCTTAAAAGTATCTTTCGACGAAAATTACAAAAATATAACTCAAAACAATGAAGATGAATGTGAAAATGAAATTAATGAAATGAATCGTGAAGATATTCAACCAAATAAACGAATTAGATTACATAGAGATCATCCTATAGAAAATATATTAGGATATATAGAATCTATTGTTAGAACTCGTAATCAATTAAATAATATGAGTAATACTACATTTAATTCAATTATTAAACCTAAAAATCCGAAGGAAGCATCTTCTGATGATTCATTGATACTTGTTATGCAAGAAAAATTGAATCAGTTTACTAGGAATGATGTATGGGAACTTGTTCCTAGACTAGAGGATAAGACTATAATAGGAACCAAAAGAGTTTCTAAAAAATACAAATGAACACTGCAAGGTCATAAGAAATAAGGCACAACTTGTAGCACAAGGTTATACTCAAGAAGAAGGAATAGATTACGAAGAAACTTTTGCCCCTGTAGCAAGATTAGAAGCTATTAGTATTTTACTAGCCTTTGCATACCATAATAATTTCAAATTATACCTGTAACACCCCATGTCCATTAATGTCACTCTCAAAGGGAATGCATTAACTTTCATGGAGTATTATTGGTGAATAGAACAAAATATAACAAGACAGATACATATATTGGTACTTGAAAATTTTCAAAACAACTTTTATTGCGGTGGAGAAATAGTTTGATTACAACAACATCATAAACCAACAGAAAAACCAAGTACACTTAGTAACCATCTTGTCAAATTGTTTTCTGAGTACATAAAGTAAAAAAGCATAACCCCAACATAAGTAGCCATAAAAGAGATGAGCTGAACTTTACTTTCAACAATCCAAGCACTTCCAAAAGAGAGAGAAAGATCCAGATCAAGCTCCACTAGTGCTAGTCCCACCCTGAGAACCTGAGGGGCGGGGGAAGGAAGAAAAGAGGCGAAAACAAAGGGGATCTGTAATGACCCAAAATTCCGATCCAATTTGAGCTGACCAAAAACACAAGTCCAACCCCAAATTAAACTGAAAATCAGGAAATTAATAGAAAGAAAACAGAGGGTGAGGAAAGATAAGATAGAAACTTAGAATAGAAAAAGAAGAAGAAGAAGAAGAAGAACACAACATCAGAGTAACACGAATCTCACAGCGGAATGAATAACATATAATAGATAACATATCCTTGAAATAAAGGTTTTACTTGAATATACATATCATTATCAAGTACATCACTTACAACATAGTGGAAATACACAATAGCTATATGATCTTGAAGCCTCCTGCTCCAAGCTCTTCCAGTATATCTGTAAATCCCGACTACTTGACTGCCCGTACAAATTTAGGCACCCAAGAGTTTAGGGAAAACAACAAAATAAACTCCGGGTCAGTCATGGGACTGGTATGAGTAAAACAGTTTAAAACAGTTCAAACTAGTAAACGATATCTCATAAGACCACGCCGTATAACGGAACGGGTTTTTCCCTTATGAGAATCCAAATTATCTTTATATCAAAAAACCTTTTGATATTATAATAATGTCTATCAACCACAATATAATAATCATCTAGCAGAAACGCTTTCATCTCACGTTCTACATATATAGTATACAATCAAAACCGCAAGCACGTATTGGGTAATGGATTTCCAACTATGACAAGGTATGGAACCACCTTTCGCTAGTGTACCTCTAGAAAGGAATACACTGGGTTCAACCAGAACATCTTGCAACCCAGCCACACATGACCGACCACTCATTTCGCTTGAGTGTATCGAATGTATATCACCAACGGTTGGGATCCGTAACCATTTCGCGAATGGGACAGTATTGATTTTTAAAAGTAAATGAAACTCTAGATCAGGTGATTATACACCCTACTTCGGTGCGACCGACTTAGCCATGTTGCCTGCCCGATTTCTGTCATTTACCGGATGTGAGGCTAGAAGCTACACTTTATCATCACACCAGATTCGCTTTGAATGCCACATCATCAAATCCATCCAATCACTGATTGACGTCCTCAACAACACATTATGCGTTAGCTAAAAGAAGTTTCCTTCTTTGCTTCCACTCTTTGTACGGTAGGAGAAATCAATATACATGATCGTCTGGAAATACTCTGTCAGACATCCGTCCATACATGTCATCCAGGAACAGGATGAACCAAAGGCACTATTCAATACATCCATCTTAGACACTGTTATCTAAGACTTATACAATAGCCCTTGCACTTTACTCCGTCTTCAATTATCTTTGGCATATATGATTCGCAACGCTTATGCCAAGTGGTTCTTTGGATAATAATCCAACCGGCCTCCCCATATTAACAACGTTAAAATGGTCAAAACTTTGATAGTCTGTGATTTAACTATCAAAGAAAAACAGGTGTGCAAACAACGATATTATTTACAAAGGGAAATTATTTCAATCAAACATCATTTTACATTAATCTCCTTAGTTCACTTTTCATCTCCCACTACAAGAAAAACCGCATATAGCAGCGGAAAAATCTGCTGCTAATCCGTCGCTAAACAGGCTTTAGCGACGGATTTCCTACATAATGGTGTGGTCGGTAAAAACCATGACGGTATCTGTGTCAGATTTTGCGACGGAATTTAACATGAGTTTTCCGACATTTTTCCATCATTTTACTAATTATATAATAAAAATAAAATTTTATTTATTAATTTAATTTTAATTTATATACCGACTATTTACCGACGGATAATTAATTTATAATAAATTATTATTTATAAAAAGCGTTGGTAAACCCTTACTAATTGCCAAGGGATTAGTGACAAATTAAATTGAAGTAAACTTAACCTCACTTTTTTTGTTGGTAATCCGCCGCTATTCCCCTTCTGATCTGCCTATGTATGTATATATATATACACACACACACACATACATATATAAATACAACAAACATCATTCAACTGTGAACACTGAAACAAATAACATATTTAAAAAACAAAAATAAATTAGCTAACAATATTAATTTAGAACTTAAAAGAGCATTCATAATCACATACAAAAAACCACTACATCCATAATCTTTCATCAATTCATACACCAAGCTGAATTATGAACAACAAAACTATTCAGTTGGTGCTAACATTATCCATAAAATTGCACTGTTGTGATTAATCTTTTGTAAAATTATTAACCATGGACTACTTTTCATCTTCATCTCTCAAGCTCATACTGCCAATTCTCTTCCTCCTCTTTTCGGCACTTTTGAGATACCTAACCTTCTGTTCTTCTACCAAATATTTATCTCGTATTGTCGCTACTAACATCAAGAAAAAGTTGGTCTTTAGTATAGAAATGGTGAATGCATTAAGCATACTATTAAGAAAAAGATACCTAACCTTATGTTCCTGAAATAGCTCACATCTACAAGACTGATAAAGCAAAATATGAACTTACTGCTCGCTCCTGGACACAGAAATATGCAATGGGATAATATAAACAGAGAGTAAACTTATTTTTATTTTCCAACATCAGTAAATAATAAAGTGTCAGCTTGGTTCTCGACTTTGATTAAAGTATTAGTTCTTGCATTTTAGAGGCTCTAATTGAATATTTTGCTGTCTGTGCAAAAATAAAAGGGATATTTACCTTAGGCAAGTAGATTATTGATCATTAACTCCTGGATTACATGAGTGATAGTGTACAGGTGTAGCCTTGTAGGTCCTCTGTCCCCCAGTTGAACTTCTCACGGCTGGATAAAAACTGCATGCATCAGACTTATTATTATATTCTAAATTAAAAATAAGAAAAATGGGGAGAAAGAAACTTCAGTTTTATGTTAACATAACATCATTTGATATATCGAAATATATATATCAAGGGACCAACAGTGGATACATTAAGCAAATTTTCTTCCAGATTATTATTTTAAATAATAAAGCAGATAAATATAAGCAAGTAAATGTTTTAATGTATTAATTAGACATGACATTGTTCAGCTTAAGCTTTTAATTTCATATATTACATCTAAAACGAAAGCTGATCATGTTTTTACATGATTGGATCATAGGAAGTTTGGTAAAATATTGAATTATATGATGCTGGTACTTTCACATCTGCCTTATATAAACTTGCTATAACATCCAGTGAAGACCCACTTATCGAACATAAAACAATATGTAAATAACTAACTGGCAATCTGTAAATTTCATTGTTCGTGACATACAGGTGTACGTTCTGCGAAAAGCATGACCATTCTACTACTCAGTTATTTTATTTGAAATCATATGACATGGAGAAAATGCAATAATAAGAATTATAGCTTACACGAAAAGGAAGCTTATAAGTGGACAAATAAGAAGTATGACCATTCTACTACTCAAAACATTCACAGCGCTTAAACAAATAAAGAATATGCCAAAATTTCTATGGTTCAAGATTGTATGGAATAGATTTACTTCTAAAAAACTAAATTTATTGCTCTGAAAAGTTACAATAAATGTGCTTAATACTAAATGGAAAATTGCTAATAGGAGGTTTGATCATTGATACTAAATGCATCCTTTGCAGATGTGAAGAAGAATGAATACTATCATTTTAGAATAGATTTAATGCCAAAATTTTTTGAATAAATATGTTTATCTGCACTAAACAAACCTTCCTTGTGTCATACGCACAGAATGCCTATACAGAGGCGCTGATAACTCCAAATAATGCACGGCAAATAAAAATGAATGAAGGATCGGCTGCTGGTTGAGTATAGCTAGTACCTTGACACAAACAAATTGAATATAGCATCATTTTATATTTTGAAGATGAGACTTCTAATTTCTTGATTATTAATCTCAAACCTCATCGCAAAATCTAAATCTGAAAACATATTAAAAAATTCATCAACTTTAGCTCTACATCTGAAATAGGAGAAAGAAGAGAAAAATACGCTGATCTTCCATGGTAGCTTTGTATTTTCCAAGTTCTTCTCTTGTAGTTGCTCGGCGAGAGTATGCTTTTATGCATCGATCATCCATATTTAAGTCTTCTGCACAGTCTAAAAATCCGCATACATATAAACCGTAACACTTGAGAAAAAAGTACAATTAACTGCATTGAGAAAGAACACCATAAGCACCCATGACAGGCATCAAGTTCAATTAACTGCATTAACTACATTGCTATTGTCGTTGCTGTTAAAGCTGCGAAATAGGCACATGTTTTTAGCAATTGGTTACAAATAAACCCAATTAAATGACATTTATGTTCAAAGATATTCATGTGCAAAATAAACCCAAAACATAATCGAATAAGCACATGAACTAAATTCAAATGGGCTAAAAAAAATACAAGACCGGTAATAATCACAAAAGTTATACCCAAAAAATCATTAAGCTAAAGATTTGGGCAAAATACTTATTGCTTGCCCTATTAGCTTATATGTTTGTCCAGAATAATACAAGCTTATGGTATTCATGTAACACCATCTGTAATAATCGCGGTAACAGCCAATTTATATGCAAAATAAGCATCAGATTATCAAAATCAAAACCAACATCTAAATGTAAATAAAAGCATAAAGATGGCTTACGCGATTCTTGCAGGTCGATCGTCGATAGCTATCCTTGCTTGCGCGTTGGTGGGATGAGGGCCATTGACAGTTTAGAGGCCAAACACTAAACCATAAGCTTAACTAAAGTTAAGAACATCAAAACCAACAGTAAACACTAAATCTAGGTAGAAGTATAGCTCAAAAATGAAAGCCAAACATATGCTAGTAACCAATATGAAGCACTAAAAGTCAGTAAGACCAGACCTGTAGCAGGGAAAAAGGTATTAAAGTACAATTTGGTACAGACTACTGAAAGTATAGCAAATAGTAAATAGTTATGTGCAGCTATTTTTACTATGATGCTTCTTTAACATCAAATATTTATGTTTAAATTCAGAAATACATATGGAAAATTATATTCCTTTATTATCACTCATTTAATATTGCTCTAACTTTAAACACATAACCATTAAAGTGTTACCTGGAATAGTAGAAGCTATTAAATTCTACGTAATCTTTATTCAAGACAATCAGCTACATATGTTATTCTCAATTTAAATAATAGCCCAAAAATTAAGAAGTAGTGGACTTTTATCCTTTTACCTAGATCATACACCATTACTTGAGTGGAAAATAAGCTTGCCATATATCAATTGATGCAGATACTCTCAACTCAGATAACTTTAATAGCTAAAAATATAAAAAATATCAGACTTTATTCTTTTTACCTAGCTTTTGCATCCTTATTTGAGTAGCATTTAACCCTGTCTATATTATGCATTTTGGAAACTGCATATGCATACTTAGTTGAAGAGTACTTGGTTTGTACAGTTCTAATTACATTTAGGCAATATGACATTTGTACTTCTTGCCTCACCAACTTTTTCCCTTTACTTCCAAATTAGTAAGAATATATATAAAAGTTTTCTAAAGCCTATTTTCCTAAATCTTTTAACTAATTACTATGCTATCACAAAAATATCAATAGATAAATGTAGATAAAACATTCCTGATGTACTAACACAACAAACACATCCAATGAAGTATCCTATCCTAATTTATTTCTACATATTTCATGTTTTAATGTATGTAGTACATAATATATTTCAAACTTACTGTAGTTCCATTGCATATGGTGTTCACAGTCACTAACAAATACAAGAATGAGAATTGGAGATTAACAGTATATTTATATCAATTAACAGTATTTCTATCAATAACGAAGAAATAATTTATATTAAACAGTATATTTATATCAATTAAGAGTATTTCTTAACCCAAAAAGTAATGCTTAACCTAGTTCAATTAATAGTATATTTATATCAATTAACAGTCATTCTACATCAATTAACAGTATATACTAAACCTAGTTCAATTAAGTTCAAGAAATTCATACTAAACAGTGCATTAACAGTATATCAATAACGAATAAATATTCAAACAAAAACTTTGAATTCATAGTTTCATACCACTATCTCGAAGAACACTGTATATACCGAAGTCGAAGTCGATTGAAATCGAAGTCTCACTGGTCCTGGAGATATTGGAAATTGAAGTCGTCAATCGCTGGAGATGCTCGTAATCGGAGTCCTCAATCGCTGGATGCTCGAATTTGGAGATGCTGCAAATCTAAAGCGAAGTTGGATGTTCGAAATTAGAGGAAATCGAAGTCCTCAATCGGTTGAAGACGCCATTTTTTTCTATTCGAATTAGGTATTTTTTCGGGAACGAATGGTATGGGAGCGACGGCTGTGTTGCGTATTGGCTTAGGGTTTTAATTTTGATGAAGGGTTGCATGTTGATAGAACAAATCCAAGGGCTGAAATAATATTTTGGTTTTTTAATTATTTAATTTGGTTAGTTGAAAAGTTAAGTATAATTTGAAAAAAAAATGGATATTTAATTCCACGACGGTCGGATATTTAGGGGAATAATTATAAATGAAAACAATTTAAAATTTTGGGATTTAGCATAAAATATACGGGCATGCTGACTGAGATTTGTGATGAAAGCAGAGGACTTGATTAAGAATTTAGTAATTACATTGGTTATGAGCAAAGATTATTTTGTTAATTTTAAATAAGCAATGATTATAAGTTATTTATTATAGAACGTAAATTAATATTTATTATTACTTATAAATCATTAATTAGAACAAATTAATTATTAATTATTGAACATGTTGATAATTATTAAAAAATAACACTAAAGTATATCTTAGAAAAATAATATAAACATCTCTTGCAAATCTGTTGGAATTTTCTGCAAAATAGCTTCGATAAATATTCGTCGGTATTATGCCTGGATTTGCAGCGGAAAATAGCGGCAGAAATTTTCTGTCGGTAATTTGACGCAATTTGCAACAGCTTAGTGAGGGATGGCAGAAAACGACGGTAATAAATAAAAGAAAAAAAAGTTGAAAATTTAAAAAACTATCCCTTGCAGATCACACGGAAATCCGCCGCTAATTAGCGACGGAATTTTCCGCTGCTAAAAATCTGTCGCTAATCTCGGTTTTTCTTGTAGTTCCTGTTTCCCTATGTTCAACATTTCTTATTTTCTAAATTTAGAAAATATATGTTATTACCATTGGAAAACATTTCCATTTCTTGTTTTATATTATCAGAAAACATTTCTGGTTCTTATTTGGAAAACATTTCCAAAACTCCTTCATTGGACTTGGACAGATGTTTAAACAAACCATCGTGATGCCAACTCAAACCATTACGCTTATTAAATAAATTCCTTTAACCCACCTTCACTATCGAACCTTAACCATTCCTTAGTTAAAAATGAAGTCAATCAAGTTGGGGTAATACTACCTCTCAGACCTTAACTGAACAACGTTTCTAACCTTGAAATAGACAAAGTTCACCCCTTTAATTCTTTAACAACTTCCTTACGTGACTCTCTTTCGAATCATCTCTATTCGATAATTCTTTCCTTCGAATAAGGTATATTCGATAACTCTATTCAATTTACTCTATTTGACTAACCCTGATCGATTAACTCTATTTGACTAACACTATTGGATTAACTCTATTGGACTAACGCTATTGATTTACTCGTTTCACTTAACTCCTTTCGAATATACTATTTTCGATAACTCCTTTTACTCTATTCGAATAAACTATATTCGATTAACTCTATTTACTTTAACTCTAATCGATTAACTCCAACTGGTTTAACTCTAACTGGTTAACTCTAACTGATTTACTCCATCTGGTTAACTCTAACTGGTTTAACTCTAACTGGTTAACTCTAATTGATTAACTCCATCTGGTTAACTCTTATTCGAATAACAAATATTCGATTAACTCTATTCAACTGACTTGACTAGACTAACCCCTTTCGAATAACTAATTCGATATACAACTTTCGAATACCATATTCGATTTAACTCCTTTCGAATAACTAATTTGATTTACTACTTTCGAATACCATATTCGATTTAACTCCTTTCGAATACCATATTCGATTTAACTCCTTTCGAATACCATATTCGATTTAACTCCTTTATTCGCTTTATAAAGATTTCCTTTTTAACAACATTTATTCATTTTAAAGATTTACTTTTAGTAACGGTTCCCCACTTTAAAATGATTTCCTTCTTATAACAGTTTCCTTTTATAACGTTTTCCCTTTTTCTAAATATCTCCTATTTATAAATATTCCAATTTATAAATATTTCTTATTTATAGATATTCCATTTATAAATATTTTATTTTCAAATATCACTTTGAAAATATTCCCTTATCAACATTTCGGTATGTTATGGTATTCAACATATCAAATCACGATGATCAGTATCGTCCAAACACATATAATCGACAACAGATTATATATCACATCATATATCACAATATATGAAAAACAGTAAAATAAATGTTGAGGAACCCCGTTGGGTTCCTCCAACCTGTTTCCCTGCATCCACAGATGTTAAACAATATAGATAACATCACTTTCAGTTCCATATGATATATTCTGTTAAACAGAATCAATATAGAAATTCAACTAACCGACTAGCAGTTCAATCAAACAGTCAACACACAGTCAATCAGCCAATATTTAACAGTTCTAAAAATACAACATGAAATTATAAACTGTTCAAAGTTAGTCAGATTTACTCACTTTGGCAGTTCATCGTTAAAGAACGATAAACTGTTTGTTTGATTTGAATCAAACAATTTATTTCGCCGTAAGTTCAAACGTGCTCAAATCCACTCCCAGTCCTCTTCGTTGTGAAGCTCTCGTCCATACGGTCCCAACGCAACTTACGGTTCGTGATTCTGATTTCATATGAATAAGTTATTGACATTCGAAGTTTATACACTTTTAAATAAAATTAAACTAAATATAAACAACACTTATAATTGGGCCTCACCATTCTTAGAAACCCGACCCACCTTCACATTCCCAGGCCAACGTTATACAGACCCGTCCCTTTTTCAATGCCCATTTCCACGCAAGTTTGGATCCCCGGTTCTCCCATTCTTTGTTTATTTTCTCTTCTTTTATTTTCTTGAATGGGCTTATCATACACATGTCAGCCCAACTCCAAACCAAGAAGCCCAGACCCGTGACCCAACTCCATCTTCCCCGAACAGACCAACGCGACCTCCTCCTCAATTTTAACCCGTCTTCAGTACCATTTCACCACTTTCCTCCTTTCATTTCTTTCCATCCTCTTCACGATTAAATCAAATAAAATCACCAAAAATCATCTCGTTCAACCCTCTCCACCCTAAACCCAAAATCACCGAACTCGGTTCTCCCATTCAGGATGCGACATCTCGCCCCTTACAGGTACTCGCGATATCCTTTTGCACTAAATTCAACAACAAACTTCGGCAAGCTCCCAAATCCTACAACAAACCCAACACTATCATCGATTTGATGCATCGATGTTCATAACTTCCCCAAATTCCAACCCTAGAACTCACGCTGCCTAAATACTAACGGCATAGATCTAACCGAACCCGTCAACCATTACACCAGAACGTAGAGAATTGTAGCAGGAATTCACATATAACTGTATTATAATTTATAGATTATTCTTGCATTTGTTTTTGATTTCCAAGTATGGATTCCTCACGTTGAAGAAGTGAAAACCGAGGCCGGTTTCAGGAGAATGGTTTTGGGTTAAGAGAGGGGTATTAAAGTGTTTATATAGGGAGAAGGGCAGGAGATATTTTGATTATAATATCCTTTTTAGTCCAACGCTACTTGTAATTCTCTTCTAAAAATTCCTGTGACCACATACGATACCCAAAAATCACGAAAATGGACATGCAGCTACAGTTCGACATTATGGTCCCAACGAAACTGGTTTCGTCGAATTCCGACTCTGTTTGCTCACACAGCGTATTTTTAATTATCAAAATGCTGACTGTTTTTCACTCTAAAAATCCGTACGGGCACATACTAACTCTAAAAATCACGGAAACTGACATCTAGCAACTATTTGACATTGCGGATCCAACAAAATTAGTTTCATCGAATTCCGACTCCGTTTGCAAAAATGGTAATTTTTTTAAAGCTCTGGATGACCCCTTTAAATATATAAATATATTTAAATAAAATTAAATAAATTATTAATAAATTAATATTATCGTATATATTCACAGTGGAATACCATACAGCTCTAGAATATACCTATATGAATTTCTAACTTGATATTCACTTCTGGGTCAACCCGATATTCGATTTATATTGAAATTCCTTTTTAAAATATAAATAATTCCTTTATAAATTATAAAGGAATTCCACAGCGACTTTTCTAAAATTTTATTTGGACGTAAATCAAAATCTACACGATGAAATCCCGATTTTTCTCTTCTACTAGAAAGATATACTCCACCAGCTCCACACGTTTCTTGTTTCACAGAAATCCGACTTAAAACGAATCATGTACATTCAGTTGAAGTTCAAATCGCCAAATTACGAACTGCAGCGCCATTTCAAGCTCGATTTTAATTATAATATAATTACACGTTCAAACTGTCGTTTAAATAATATATTCGTTATTCAAATTAAATTCCAAGCTGAATTAAATATCACAGATGATCCAATTCACGCCATATCGCCATTTCAGCCAATTTTGATTATTTCAGAATTAAATATATTATTTAATTTATTACCTTTAAATTAAATATTCGCCATTATTTAATTCCACGACCGTTAAATTCACTATACCACTATTTATATAATTAAATTAATTAATTATAATACCTCTGCCAATGCGGGTCATTACAATCTTCCCCATTTAAAATAATTTTGTCCTCGAAATTGCTAAGGTAGAGAACGACCCTATCGACTGACTAGAACATATTTGTTCACTTCTAAACTTCAGTTTCAACTGAACCAATTTAATTTCAATTAAAAATTTATTAAATTATCATCAACGAAAATTTCCAAAAATCCTAAAAAAATTCTAACTCCTTAACTTTTCGAAAAATTTCGCCAGCACCTCCTTTGTACAGCCCTATCAGTAAAACTCCAACTTGCCTCTCTAGGCCATCTCCGACCTAAGAAAGTCAAACAACCAAGCGGCTTGCTAATTCGGCTCATGAATCTTATATCCAATAGAAATATAAACTTGTACCTTTTGTCGGCATATCAACTCTATCACTTCAATATGCTATCAACTCAGCATATACCAATGTTATCCCAATCAAATTCCAATCTGCTTTTATCCACAACACAACCATTCGCTTATATCCGAGCCAAATATCATTTCAACTCGAGTTTCTCCTCGATTCCCAACCCTTAACTTGATTATCACATTACACTTCAAATTTGAATCTCACAATCCAATTTGTCTTGATATTATTCTAATTCAATCTCAGTTACCACTTTACTGGCTTTACTTTAATTCAAATTTTCTTTCACAAATTTCTGTTAAATTTGTTTTTAATTCAAACAGTCTTTTCCTGGGAGTTTTCAAACAGTTTACTATTTTCAAAAATCAAAATTTCTTTTTGAACATGTCACTGAGCCCTTAATTAATATTCCATTAGTTAAATCACTTCTCTATTTCTTTATCAATATTTGCTAACAAAATATTTTCAATAACCATATTGGCCTTTTATGTTATTTGGAAAACATTTCTGAATATCGCCTTCCTTTATTTTCTAAACTTTAGAAAATATAAGTTATTTATAATTGGAAAATATTCCAATTACTTATCTCTTTTCCGATCTCGTTTATTTCTATACTTAGGAAATATTCTTTATTATATTTCCAAGCTTACACTTATTTGGATTAAAACGGATGTTGTGTAAAACATCGTTACGACAACCCAAATACTATATTCAACTAACTCTTATTCAACATTGATCTTCGAGCCTGAAATCTTACTATTTATTTGTTAATAATGAAATCAATCAAGTTGGGGTATAACTACCTCTCTGACCTTGACTGAATAACATTTATAACGTCAAAACAGATATGACTACTTACTCGAATAATCAATACCATACAACTACTTATTCACTTTTAAACACGTATACGCTTCCTATTTCTATTCTTATTAGATTTTATTCTTAGTCTTCCTTTTTGATTTTACTATTCTATTTCTAAGTTTGTTTCCTTATCGACTTCTATATATATATCGATACTTTGATTTCTAGCTATCAAATTATCTTAAAAATATTCTAACTCCTTAAATTCCCGGAAAAATTCGCCATAACCTCCTTTGTACCAGGAGCATCGGTATATTTCAAATAGCCTCCCATGGCCCTCACCAATCCAAAAGAAAAAGAAAAAGCCAAGCGGCTAGCCGATACGGCGCATAAAATCTCATATATGAATTAAATACATACCTTTTCGTCGAGCATTCTATTTATATACCTTCGTACCTTATCCATACCTATCTCATGTATATTTATACCTGCCCAATCTAATTTAAGTATACCGGATCGTTTTAACTCAATTCGCTAATTAATTTGTTAATTAACTCTTTAGTCTATTTCACTTTTATATTTGAACATGACATTTTCAAATATATTTTAACTTGCTTATTAACTAATTTGAATCCAAATTTCAAATTTAAGTACTGTATTCGATTTCGAATATCCATTTACAAATCCAATTCACCTTTCAAAGTTCAACTTCAAATTCAAAACTCGATTAACTAATTCCTATTCGACTTAGTTAATTCTATTCAATTTCTATTCAAATTTTATATCACTTCTATTATTCAAATCTGTATATCAAATTCTATTATTCAAATTCTATAGTTTAAATTCCATTTGAATTCTATATTCAAATTTTATATATTCAAATCCTATATTTGAATTCCTTTTGAATTCTATATTCAAATTCCATTTGAATTTCTATATTCAAATTCCATTTCACTTTCGATATTCAAATCCTATATTTGAATTCCTTTATATTTTCTATATTCAAATCCTATATTTGAATTCCTTTATATTTTCTATATTCAAATCCTATATTTGAATTCCATTTGAATTTCTATATTCAAACTCTATTTCAATTCCATTGAATTTCATATATTCAAACTCCCTTTGAATTTCTATATTCAAATTCTATATATTCAAATTCTATATATCAAATTCTATTCAAATTCTATATTATAAATCCCATTTGAAATTCAACACAACTTGTCTTTCCCAAAACAAATTCAAAATAGTATATCTGGTAGTAATTCGTCACTTACAACTCGAAAATGAATACTGATGATGCAGCTGTCATCATCAGAATCTATTTTCCAGCGATTGAAGTGAGTTCAATACTATAAAACCATTTTTAAACATTTCCACTTTGAAATTCATTTCAAAATATAATTCACACTGCTTGTAAAACAATTTAAAATCTCCCAGGATCTTAAATTTCCCTTATTTTTAATCCAAATCCCTTTACAAACACTTATCCAATTTTCTAGAATTTTAATTCAATTTCTGGTTTAAATTTCAGATTTAACTCATATGATTTCACGTATTTCACTTATATGAATTCTGATTGGTTATTTACATAACCATTTAATTTACAATCTTACTCGATTATAATAACAACCAATATATCTAATATATATCAAAATATACTTTGGGTAAAATTATTTTTATTTACCCTCTTTTCAAAACATATCGTGCCGACCCATCGTATTCGAGTGTTTATCAACTCGTACCGATACAGTGGATCAAACTGATCGACCAGAACTTATAAACTACTCAACCAATAAATCTTCACAATATAAAATTATTTTTATATCATATACAAATACGTTCACTCGTATATATACACTCAAACTCAATCTAGGGTATTACTAACCCTATCTCTACTGAGTCACGCCACAGAGCCAAGGTAATTCACTTAACTTAAGCTCTGATACCAACTGTAATGACCCAAAATCCCAGTCCAATTTGAGCTAACCAAAAACAAAAGTCCAACCCCAAATTAAACTGAAAATCAGGAAATTAATAGAAAGAAAACAGAGGGTGAGGAAAGATAAGATAGAAACTTAGAATAGAAGAAGAAGAAGAAGAAGAAGAAGAACACAACATCAGAGTAACACGAATCTCACAGCGAAATGAATAGCGTATAATAGATAACATATCCTTGAAATAAAGGTTTTACTTGAATATACATATCATTATCAAGTACATCACTTACAACACAGCGGAAATACACAATAGCTATATGATCTTGAAGCCTCCTGCTTCAAGCTCTTCCAGTATATCTGTAAATCCCGACTACTTGACTGCCCGTACAAATTTAGGCACCCAAGAGTTTAGGGAAAACAACAAAATAAACTTCGGGTCAGTCATGGGACTGGTATGAGTAAAACAGTTTAAAACAGTTCAAACTAGTAAACGATATCTCATAAGACCATGCTGTATAACGGAACGGGTTTTTCCCTTATGAGAATCCAAATTATCTTTATATCAAAAAACCTTTTGATATTATAATAATGTCTATCAACCACAATATAATAATCATCTAGCAGAAACGCTTTCATCTCACGTTCTATATATATAGTATACAATCAAAACCGCAAGCACGTATTGGGTAATGGATTTCCAACTATGACAAGGTATGGAACCACCTTTCGCTAGTGTACCTCTAGAAAGGAATACACTGGGTTCAACAAGAACATCTTGCAACCCGGCCACACATGACCGACCACTCATTTCGCTTGAGTGTATCGAATGTATATCACCAACGGTTGGGATCAGCAACCGTTTCCCGAATGGGACAGCATCAACAATAGATTTTTAGAAGTAAATGAAACTCTAGATCAGGTGATTATACACCCTACTTCGGTGCGACCGACTTAGCCATGCTGCCTGTCCGATTTCTGTCATTTACCGGATGTGAGGCTAGAAGCTACGGTTTATCATCACACCAGATTCGCTTTGAATGCCACATCATCAAATCCATCCAATCACTGATTGACGTCCTCAACAACACATTACGTGTTAGCTAAAAGAAGTTTCCTTCTTTGCTTCCACTCTTGGTACGGTTGGAGAAATCAACATACGTGATCGTTTGGAAATACTCTGTCAGACATCCGTCCATACATGTCATCCAGGAACAGGATGAACCGAAGGCACTATTCAATACATCCATCTTAGACACTGTTATCTAAGACTTATACAATAGCCCTTGCACTTTACTCCGTCTTCATTTATCTTTGGCATATATGATTCGCAACGCTTATGCCAATACAGAGTGGTTCTTTGGATAATAATCCAACCGGTCTCTCCATATTAACAACGTTAAAATGGTCAAAACTTTGATAGTCTGTGATTTAACTATCAAAGAAAAACAGGTGTGCAAACAACGATATTATTTCCAAAGGGAAATTATATCGATCAAACATCATTTTACATTTATCTCCTTAGTTCATTTTTCATCTCCTGTTTCCCTATATTCAACATTTCTTATTTTCTAAATTTAGAAAATATATGTTATTACCATTGGAAAACATTTCCATTTCTTGTTTTCTATTATCTGAAAACATTTCTGGTTCTTATTTGGAAAACATTTCCAAAACTCCTTCATTGGACTTAGACAGATGTTTAAACAAACCATCGTGATGCCAACTCAAACCATTACGCTTATTAACTAAATTCCTTTAACCCACCTTCACTATTGAACCTTAACCATTGCTTAGTTAAAAATGAAGTCAATCATGTTGGGGTAATACTACCTCTCAGACCTTAACTGAACAACGTTTCTAACCTTGAAATAGACAAAGTTCACCCCTTTAATTCTTTAACAACTTCTTTACGTAACTCTCTTTCGAATCATCTCTATTCGATAATTCTTTCCTTCGAATAAGGTATATTCGATAACTCTATTCAATTTACTCTATTTGATCAACCCTTATCGATTAACTCTATTGGGCTAACGCTATTGGATTAACTCTATTGGACTAACGCTATTGATTTACTCGTTTCACTTAACTCCTTTCGAATAAACTATTTTCGATAACTCTTTTTACTCTATTCGAATAAACTATATTCGATTAACTCTATTTACTTTAACTCTAATCGATTAACTCCAACTGGTTTAACTCTAGCTGGTTAACTCTAATTGATTTACTCCATCTGGTTAACTCTAACTGGTTTAACTCTAACTGGTTAACTCTAATTGATTAACTCCATCTGGTTAATTCTTATTCGAATAACAAATATTCGATTAACTCTATTCAACTGACTCGACTCGACTAACCCCTTTCGAATAACTAATTCGATTTACTACTTTCGAATACCATATTTGATTTAACTCCTTTCGAATAACTAATTCGATTTACTACTTTCGAATACCATACTCGATTTAACTCCCTTCGAATACCATATTCGATTTAACTCCTTTCGAATACCATATTCGATTTAACTCCTTTATTCGCTTTATAAAGATTTCCTTTTTAACAACATTTATTCATTATAAAGATTTACTTTTAGTAACGGTTCTCCACTTTAAAATGATTTCCTTCTTAAAATAGTTTCCTTTTTATAACGTTTTCCCTTTTTCTAAATATCTCCTATTTATAAATATTCCAATTTATAAATATTTCTTATTTATAAATATTCCATTTATAAATATTTTATTTTCAAATATCACTTTGAAAATATTCCCTTATCAAGATTTCGGTATGTTATGGTATTCAACATATCAAATCACGATGATCAGTATCGTCCAAACACATACAATCGACAATAGATTATATATCACATCATATATCACAATATATGAAAAACAGTAAAATAAATGTTGAGGAACCTTGTTGGGTTCCTCCAACCTGTTTCCCTGCATCCACAGATGTTAAACAATATAGATAACATCACTTTCAGTTCCATATGATATATTCTGTTAAACAGAATCAATATAGAAATTCAACTAACTGACTAGCAGTTCAATCAAACAGTCAACACACAGTCAATCAGCCAATATTTAACAATTCTAAAAATACAACATGAAATTATAAACTGTTCAGAGTTAGTGAGATTTACTCACTTTGGCAGTTCATCGTTAAAGAACGATAAACTATTTGTTTGATTTGAATCAAACAATTTATTTCGCTGTAAGTTCAAACGTGCTCAAATCCACTCCCAGTCAGCATGTTGTGAAGCTCTCGTCCATACGGTCCCAACGCAACTTACGGTTCGTGATTCTGATTTCATATGAATAAGTTATTGACATTCAAAGTTTATACACTTTTAAATAAAATTAAACTGAATATAAACAACACTTATAATTGGGCCTCACCATTCTTAGAAACCCGACCCACCTTCACATTCCCATGCCAACGTTATACAGACCCGTCCCTTTTTCAATGCCCATTTCCACGCAAGTTTGGATCCCCGGTTCTCCCATTCTTTGTTTATTTTCTCTTCTTTTATTTTCTTGAATGGGCTTATCATTCACATGTCAGTCCAACTCCAAACCAAGAAGCCCAGACCCGTGACCCAACTCCATCTTCCACGAACAGACAAACGCGACCACCTCCTCAATTTCAACCCGTCTTCAGTACCATTTTACCACTTTCCTCCTTTCATTTCTTTCCATCCTCTTCACGATTAAATCAAATAAAATCACCAAAAATCATCTCGTTCAACCCTCTCCACCCTAAACCCAAAATCACCGAACTCAGTTCTCCCATTCAGGATGCGTCATCTCGCCCCTTACAGGTACTCGCGACATCCTTTTGCACTAAATTCAACAACAAACTTCGGCGAGCTCCCAAATCCAAAAACAAACCCAACACTATCATCGATTTGATGCATCGATGTTCATAACTTCCCCAAATTCCAACCCTAGAACTCACGCTGCCTAAATACTAATGGCATAGATCTAACCGAACCCATCAACCATTACACCAGAACGTAGAGAATTGTAGCAGGAGTTCACATATAACTGTATTATAATTTATAGATTTTTCTTGCATTTGTTTTTAATTTCCAAGTATGGATTCCTCACGTTGAAGAAGTGAAAACCGAGGCTGGTTTTAGGAGAATGGTTTTGGGTTAAGAGAGGGGTATTAAAGTGTTTATATAGGGATAAGGGTAGGAGATATTTTGATTATAATATCCTTTTTAGTCCAACGCTATTTGTAATTCTCTTATAAAAATTCCTGTGACCACATACGATACCCAAAAATCACGAAAATGGACATGCAGCTACAGTTCGACATTATGGTCCCAACGAACTGGATTCGTCGAATTCCGACTCTGTTTGCTCATACAGCGTATTTTTAATTATCAAAATGCCGACTGTTTTTCACTTTAAAAATCCTTACGGCCACATACTAACTCTAAAAATCACGGAAACTGACATCTAGCAACTATTTGACATTGCGGATCCAACAAAATTAGTTTCGTCGAATTCCGACTCCGTTTGCAAAAATGGCAATTTTTTTAAAGCTCTGGAAGACCCATTTAAATATATAAATATATTTAAATAAAATTAAATAAATTATTAATAAATTAATATTATCGTATATATTCATAGTGGAATACCATACAGCTCTAGAATATTCCTATATGAATTTCTAACTTGATATTCACTTCTGGGTCAACCCGATATTCGATTTATATTGAAATTCCCTTTTAAATTATTAATAATTCCTTTATAAATTATAAAGGAATTCCACAGCGACTTTTCTAAAATTTGATTTGGACGTGAATCAAAATCTACACGACAAAATCCCAATTTTTCTCTTCCACTAGAAAGATATACTCCACCAGCTCCACACGTTTCTTGTTTCACAGAAATCCGGCTTAAAACGAATCTTGTACATTCAGTTGAAGTTCAAATCGCCAAATTACAAACTGCAGCGCCATTTCAAGCTCGATTTTAATTATAATATAATTATATGTTCAAACTATCGTTCAAATAATATATTCGTTATTCAAATTAAATTCCAAGCTGAATTAAATATCACAGATGATCCAGTTCACGCCATATCGCAATTTCAGCCAATTTTGATTATTTCATAATTAAATATATTATTTAATTTATTATTTTTAAATTAAATATTCGCCATTATTTAATTCCACGACCGTTAAATTCACTATACCACTATTTATATAATTAAATAAATTAATTATAATACCTCTGCCAATGCGGGTCATTACAGGGTCAGACATAAAGTCTGACGAGTACCATAACTTTAATGATATAATTATTAAAGTAATTAGGATAAGGCCTAAACTGGTAAAAAAGGAATGACTGTGAAACAAGTGGGCAAGGTAAAATGAACCAGAGGAATATTCTGGAGTTAATCTCGCTCCTAATCGCTATAGGATAATTACTGTACTGCACCGTTACTAGTCACCCTATAAAAAATCGATCCTGCCTACTGAACAAAATAATAATAATGGTAGTTCTGTGTACCCCTTGTTGTCTTCATAGGTGTCGCCTGCTCCTATCTCCACTAGTTGTACCAACTACCATCCCCATTCTAATTACAACATTTATTCATAATGTGGTAGTCGGACTCCTAGTTGTCTTCATAGGTGCCACCTGCTCCTATCTCCGCTAGTCGTACCCACTACCTTCCCCATTCGATCGACTCCCTAACTCGTAGATACCTGTGCTGGTCCCACAGTGGGGTGTATCACTCCCGAAAGTGGCAACCCGATACCACTAAAGATGCACGGCTTATATCTACACGATGCAACAACGTCTTACCTACTAGCCCAGGCCCACGCACGCACATGACCCCGTTGGACTTGCGTTGCCACCGTTAACCCGTTTTGACCTCTTACAATCAAACCTAGTAAGCATATCTCGTCCTTGATCTAACTCGAGCTCACAAAGATACTTAATGGGTTACTGGTTTGAAATGGGTTCCCCATGCTTGACACAAGCTTTCCACCTATGCTTGGTCCCCACTAGAAATTTCCCACTTAACCCCTTCTTATTCATGTCTTCTTACATGGTTCAATTTGGTTAAGTGTCTCTAATCGTATTTCACATGTCTCCAATATCATCCACTTAACCCCCATGTCCTACCACCTGTTTATCTTGGTTAAGTGTTAAGGATTATATCCCACATGTCACCCGTTTCCCACTTATCAAATCAACATGTGTTATTGGTTAAGCTTGTCTTAACCCTATCCGCTTATCAGATCAATATATATATATATATGTGTGTGTGTGTGTGTGTGTGTGTGTGTGTATATGGTTAAGCTGGTCTTAACCCTATCCACTTATATATTATTGGCTAAGTTGGTCTTAATCCGATCCACTTGTCAGATCAATATGTATTATTGGTTAAGTTTGTCTTAACCCTATCCACTTATCAGATTAATATATATATATATATATATATATATATATATTATTGGTTAAGCTAGACTTGACCCTATCCACTTATCAAATTAATATATATTACTGGTTAAGCTGGTCTTAACCCTACCTACTTATCAGATTATTGGTTAAGCTGGTCTTAACCTTATCCACTTATTAGATTAATATATATATATATATATATATATCATAAAACATGTTTTACTTAATTTATGATTAAGTACAACTTATTTCACAAATACATTGGTTAAGGGAATAACTCCCAAAGTATCAACCCCGAAGACCGAAATCAACATCAGATTGGTACTCAGAGAATTACTTCACTCAACCAAACTTCTGTTTGTCATTCATATTCATCTTTGATCAGCATTAATTAATTATTAATGCATAGACCTCCCACATTAAGTCGATTGCTTGTGGCCGTTGGATATGTCGGGCGGTTCCGGGCAGACTTCCACCACAAGCTAGACTTAACCTCGTGTCTAAGCATCTTTTAACTATGCCTACGACCTCTCACATTAGACTGTCGTTTGTGGTTGCTGGATGTGCCGGGCAGGTCCGGGAAGTCTTATACCACAAACGAGTCCAACCTCGTATCTTAGGCATTTATTGTGCATTTAATTTATGCCTTTGACCTCTCACATTAGACTACCGTTGGTGGTTGCTGGATTTGTCAGGCGGGTTCGGGCAGTCTTACACCACAAACGAGTCTAACCTCGTGTCTTAGGCATTTATTATTACATATTATTATTCGACCCCAATTTGAATTAATATCTCCATTTCAAATTGTCAATAACTTTCAAATTAATCTATGTCCATAATTGTCACCTAAATTATGTCCATAATTTCGATGCATATAAATTAGGCCAATTAATGTCTCAAATTTATTATATGCTTTTAAGCCATTTTTATGCCAATTCACAATATTAATATTTAATATTTTCCCATTGCCCCCACGTCGTTCGCACGTTTAATATGAAATATGTTAGACCTGCAAATAGTCTATCTCATAAAAAAAAGAAACATCACAACTTGCATAGCACATAAAAATAGATCTAACTTGCAAATAGGAATTATAACATAAATTCGTGTAGCCAATAATTTGCATAGACAAGGGTCATATAGAATCATATATTTGCATAAACTACCATGGATCTAAATATAGATCTAAACATGAAATTGTGAACTTGCATATATAAATTAGGGGTCTCACTTAACTTGCATATGTGAATATAATTTCCACTCAAAAATGTGAATATAGTTTTTCACCTAAACTTGCATATGGATTTCTACAACTTGCATATGAATTTACCACATGTTTTTGCATATAAACTAGCATATGTATATACTTGATTCACATATAAACTTGTGTACAATTCATATATATATTTGCATAAGATTCATATCCAAACTAACATACAATTTAACATCCCAAACTTGCATAAAATTCACATACGAATTAGCATATGATTTAACATCCAAACTTGGATAAGATTCACATATGAATTAACATATGATTTAACATCCCAAACTTTCATAAGATTCACATATAAATTAACATATGATTTAAAATCCCAAACTTGCATAAGATTCACATATAAATTAACATATGATTTATCATCCCAAACTTGCATAAAATTCACATATGAATTAACATCCCAAACTTGCATAAGATTCATATGTAAATTAACATATGATTTAACATCCCAAGCTTGCATAAAATTCACATACGAATTAACATATGATTTAAAATCCCAAACTTGCATAAAATTCACATATGATTTAACATCCCAAACTTGCATAAAATTCATATATGATTTAACATCCCAAACTTGCATAAAATTCACATATGATTTAACATCCCAAACTTGCATAAAATTCACATATAAAATGAATCAAATTAAATATGAAATACATTTACCAACATAAGATAACAAAGTTAAACAACATCACGTGATTCAACAGACATGTTCTCATAATCCAATTACAACCCATCAAAATTAAGTTAATAATTATATTGTGAAAGAAATAGTACTCACAAAGATAGGTTAGAAAAGAGAATGATTTGTTCGCCATTTGAATTGGGATTATGACTTATTAAATCCTAAGCTTTAGGAAGGAGACTATCTTAGGAGCAGCATGGTGGCCATGAGGCAAATTTTGTTCTAATTTAGGGTTTGAGTCTAGGCACTCTTTTATAGAAGTTTAAATCAACCTAAGCCGTTAGATAAACCTAGGACCAATCAAAGCCATTCAAACTTAAGAAAACCAACCAGAACTTGCCACACAAGCCCTAATGAGTTAGAAAATCGTCACATAAACAAACATGTCAGGTTTCAGATCTGGCCCGAGGGGAGCTCGACCCCCAGGTCGACCTGTATATAAGGAGGTCGACCCCCTGATCGACCTGGCCTGGGGTAGGTCGACCCCAAGGTCGACCTGCCTTGGTATTTAATTTTTTGAATTGTTTTATATAAATTTCTGAAAGTTCTGAGGGCCATAACTTCTTCATACGAAGTCCGATTTTCGAAAACTTGGACTCTATTCCAAGCAGAATTTCGAGACGAACGGAAAGGGGTAACCCGTTTCCCTTAATTCTCACTTTAACAATTGAGTATTCTTAAATTTGTTAATTTTAATATTTAAAATTACGGGTTGTTACTTTCTCCTCCCTTAAGGGATTTTGCCCCTGAAATCTCCAAGTTAAGGAGAATGTATATCCTACCATCCAATCATCCATCTGCTCAACCATCAAACACAGGCATCCATTGTCCTTATAAGGTTTCTAATGTTGTATGAACATATGAAAAAAGTGTGTGTATATGTTCCTTATCCAATGCAAAATCAGGCAGTCTACTGATTCAGTTGACCTCCTTAATGCAAATCATGATAGTGCCATGCGTCCATTATATATGCGAAAGAATCCTAACGATACATATTATTTCTACGTGTGTGCACAACTGTTCATCAAAATGCAGTATCCATATGATAACACAACCATTATACATCCATTAATTAAATATGCAAACATATTTATATGCAATATGAAAGTGACTGAGCTGATCGAGTGCCTAATGTGTGTGTACATGCATCCACAAGCAACCACTTGCAACCACTCGCAACCATCAATCATAACATGTTTCAAATACATGTTTACATCCATCGGTTTCTACCTAACGATAAAGAGTAAGACTGAGGAGGTATACTTTAAAAGATAGATATAAGCATGAATAAACTTATGGAAAAAGAGATCAAGGAGGTTCCCTTAAAGAGAAAAGGGTAGGCTGCGCATATTTTCCTCTCAGTTTCCCAAGTCGCGTCTTCCTCAGCGTCACTCCATTGAACTTTAAAAAGCTTGACTTCACGGTTGCGTAGCTTTAATATCTCCGACCTAAGAATGCATGTAGGAGCTCGTCTAATCGTGGCATCTCACTCTACTTCCACTTCTCTAAGCACGTTCGGCTCCACTGCTTCCGCGGTATCTTATAAACACCTCCGCAAATGTGACACGTGAAACACATCGTGAACACCACTAAGCTCGTTGCCTCTTCTCATGTCCCTCCAAAATCTAGGATACATAACCTCAAAAGATCTTCAAGGATTCTATTCACCCAGGTCTATCCGTCCATCCATCTGTGGATGATAAGCGATACTCGTACTTGCCGCCTTTTGCATATCACCTTTTCCTCTGGCACCAAAAACTGCTCCAAGCCCTATCCCACAAGCACCAGTATACAGTGTGAATAGCTTACTTCCATCTGGCAAAACGAAAACTGAAGCTGTCATTAAAACCTTCTTTAAACGTTGGAAAGCATCATCACAGTCAACGTCCCAAGCAAAAGTCAAGTTCTTCTTCGTTAACCGAGTAAGTGGGGCTAATATCTTCGCGAAGTCCTTAATGAACTTCCTATAATAGCCCGCTAATCCTAAAAAGCTTCTTACTTTTGTTGCGTTCTTAGGAATCTTACAATCTTGGATTTCCACCACCTTTACGGGATCCACAGCTATCCCCATTCCGAAATGCTCTTTCTTATGAACCCCTTCAAGCAACTCTCTCACTTGCTTACTGAGTTCTCCTTTCTCTCTCGGAGCCATGTAGCGTACTGGTAATGCAACTGGCTTTGCATTATCTATTAGGTATATACGAAAGTCTATCTTGCGCCTCGGGGTAAACCCCGAACTTCATCGAAGACGTCACCATATTCATGAATCACACGAACAAATTCCAAATCATCGTTGGACGTGCCAAGAGATTCTAGGTAGCTAAGCATCACCAGACCTCTAGGGTCACAAGAAATATCAAGGGTCTCTCCACAACGAGTCAACAATCTAACTACCCTTCTTTCACAGTCTAGGATGGCACCGTATCCGGCTAGCCAATCCATGCCTAGAATCAAGCCATAGCCCAAGAAGCCAAGAACGAAGGCGTTGCATTCAAAGCCAACGCCCAAGTTAGACACTCTCAAATCCCAACAAATCATCGAAAGATGAGCCAAACCACCAATATGATTTGAGACTACTATGGGATCCGTAACTAGACTAATATTTAGGTGCAGTGTTTTCAACTGATAAAGCAGATACAAATGAGTGTGAAGTGCCAAAATTCAAACAAGGTTCGAACAGGATGATCAAAAAGAAAAACCAAACTTCCAACCAAGATATTTCTACCTCTATCAGGTATGTCAGCCATGAGGGAACGCGTCTGCCCTCCAGAAGATCATGTACTTTTCCCTTACCTTTGCCGTTTGCTTCTTTGGACGATCCTAATAAGATGTCCTGTTTCTCCGTAACGATAACAACTAGCCTTCTTCTTCTTTCTAATGCCTTTATTTAAGTAGTCAGGCATTTCACAAGTGTGGCCCTTCCTTTTCTCTTGGCCCTTTATTATTCTTACCACCTTTCTTTGGATCTACTTTCTTATCGTGTGTACTATCCATGTCTCTCCTGCACATTCTCCATTCGTGACCTCCTACCAAAATGAGGTTTCGTCCTTCATTAATTAAGTGGCTAATTGATCCTTCCTCCCATCGTCCATCTTAAAGGTACCAACAAGTCCTCCGCTTCCTTCTAGCTTTGACAAACGTCCCAGTCCCATGAAGCGATTTTCCGCCCATCGTACGGAAGTTATTACATATCTTAGAAAAGGCGTCTATACGTGGAGGAAGAAATTTTAAAAAAAGGAAAGAGGAAGAGATTCAAAACGGAGAATCGAAGGAAAGATATATGGCTCTTGGGGGTTATGTTTTAAAACAAACTTTTCTCTTGAAAATACTCTCCTTTAAACATACTTTTGAAAGTATTTCTTTATAAAACGCTTTTGAAAAATAGTTTTTCAAAATCTCTTATCTGTTCTGTTAACCTTCAACTCTGATACCACGTGTAACACCCCATATCCATTAATGTCACTCTCAAAGGGAATGCATTAACTTTCATGGAGTATTATTGGTGAATAGAACAGAATATAACAAAACAGACACATATATTGGTACTTGAAAATTTTCAAAACAACTTTATTGCAGCGGAGAAATAGTTTGATTACAACAACATCATAAACCAACAAAAAACCAAGTACACTTAGTAACCATCTTGTCAAATTGTTTTCTGAGTACATAGTAAAAGGCATAACCCCAACATAAGTAGACATAAAAGAGATGAGCTGAACGTTACTTTCAGCAATCCAAGCACTTCCAAAAGAGAGAGAAAGGTCCAGATCAAGCTCACTAGTACTAGTCCCACCCTGAGAACCTGAGGGGGGAAGGAAGAAAAGAGGTGAAAATAAAGGGGGTCAGACATAAAGTCTGGTGAATACCATACTTTAACGATATAGTTATTAAAGTAATTAGGATAAGGCATAAACTGGTAAAACAAGGAATGACTGTGAAACAAGTGGGCAAGGCAAAACAAACCAGAGGAATATTCTGGCATTAATCTCACTCCTAATCGCTATAGGATAATTACTATACTGCACCATTACTAGTCACCCTATAAAAAATCGATCCCGCCTACTGAACAAAATAATAATAATGGTAGTTTCGTGTACCCCTAGTTGTCTTCATAGGTGTCGCCTGCTCATATCTCCACTAGTTGTACCCACTAGCTCCCCATTCTAATTACAACATTTATTCATAATATGGTAGTTGGACTCCTAGCTGTCTTCATAGGTGCCGCCTGCTCCTATCTCCGCTAGTAGTACCCACTACCTTCCCCATTCGATCGGCTCCCTAACTCGTAGATACCCGTGTTGGTCCCACAGTGGGTTGTATCTCTCCCCAAAGTGGCAACCCGATACCACTAAAGATGCACGGCTTATATCTACACGATGCAACAATGTCTTACCTACCAGCCTGGGCTTACGCACGCACATGACCCCGTTGGACTTGTGTTGCCACCGTTAACCCGTTTTGACCTCTTACAATCAAACCTAGTAAGCGTGTCCCGTCCTCGATCTAACTCGAGCTCACAAAGATACTTAATGGGTTACTGGTTTGAAATGGGTCCCCCAGGCTTGACACAAGCTTTCCACCTATGCTTGGTCCCCACTAGAAATTTCCCACTTAACCCCCTTCTTATTCATGTCTTCTTACACGTTTCAATTTGGTTAAGTGTCTGTAATTGTATTTCACATGTCTCCTATGTCATCCACTTAACCCCCATGTCCCACCACATGTTTATCTTGGTTTAGTGTTAATGATCATATCCCACATGTCACCCATGTTACCCACTTATCAAATCAACATGTGTTATTGGTTAAGCTTATCTTAACCCTATCCGCTTATCAGATCAATATATATATATATATATATATATATATATATATATATATTTGGTTAAGCTGATCTTAACCCTATCCACTTATATATTGTTGGTCTTAACCCCATCCACTTATCAGATCAATATGTATTATTGGTTAAGTTTGCCTTAACCCTATCCACTTATCATATATATATATATATATATATATTATTGGTTAAGCTAGACTTAACCCTATCCACTTATCAAATTAATATATATTATTGGTTAAGCTAGTCTTAACCCTACCTACTTATCAGATTATTGGTTAAGCTGGTTTTAACCTTATCCACTTATCAGATTAATATATATATATATATCATATAACATGTTTTACTTAATCTTGAGTACATCTTAGTTCACAAATACATTGGTTAAGAGAATAACTCCCTAAGTATCAACCCCGAAGACCGAAATCAACATCAGATTTGTACTCAGAGAATTACTCCACTCAACCAAACTTCTGTTTGTCATTCATATTCGTCTTTGATCAGCATTAATTAATTATTAATGCACAGACCTCCCACATTAAGTCGATTGCTTGTGGCCGCTGGATATGTCGGGCGGTTCCGGGCAGGCTTCCACCACAAGCCAGACTTAATCTCGTGTCTAACCATTTTTTAATTATGCCTATGACCTCTCACATTAGACCGTCGTGTGTGGTTGTTGGATGTGCCAGGCAGGTCCGGGCAGTCTTATACCACAAACGAGTCTAACCTCATGTCTTAGGCGTTTATTACGAATTTAATTTATGCCTTTGACCTCTCACATTAGACTACCGTTTGTGGTTGTTGGATTTGCCAGGCGGGTCCGAGCAGTCTTACACCACCAATGAGTCTAACCTCATGTCTTAGGCATTTATTATTACATATTATTATTCGACCCCAATTTGAATTAATATCTCCATTTCAAATTGTCTATAACTTCCAAATTAATCTATGTCCATAATTGTCACCTAAATTATGTCCATAATTCTATGTATATAAATTAAGCCAATTAATTCTCAAATTTATTATATGCTTTTAAAACATTTTTATGCCAATTCACAATATTAATATTTAATATTTTCCCATTGCCCCCACGTCGTTCGCACGTTTAATATGAAATATGTTAGACTCGCAAATAGTCTATCTCATAAAAAGAAAAGAAACATCACAACTTGCATAGCATATAAAAATAGATCTAACTTGCAAATAGGAATTATAACATAAATTCGCGTAGCCAATAATTTGCATAGACAAGGGTCATATAGAATCATATATTTGCGTAAACTACCATGGATCTAAATATAGATCTAAACATGAAATTGTGAACTTGCATATATAAATTAAGGGTCTTACTTAACTTGCATATGTGAATATAATTTTCACTCAAAAATGTGAATATAGTTTTTCACCTAAACTTGCATATAGATTTCTACAACTTGCATATGAATTTACCACATGTTTTTGCATATAAACTAGCATATGTATATACTTGATTCACATATAAACTTGTGTACAATTCACATATAGACTTACATAAGATTCATATTCAAACTAACATACAATTTAACATCCCAAACTTGCATAAAATTCACATACCAATTAGCATATGATTTAACATCCAAACTTGCATAAGATTCACATATGAATTAACATAGGATTTAACATCCCAAACTTGCATAAGATTCAAATATAAATTAAGATATGATTAACATCCCAAACTTGCATAAGATTCACATATAAATTAACATATGATTTAACATCCCAAACTTGCATAAGATTCACATATAAAATAACATATGATTTAACATCCCAAACTTGCATAAAATTCACATATGAATTAACATCCCAAACTTGCTTAAAATTCACTTATGAATTAACATATGATTTAACTTCCCAAACTTGCATAAAATTCACATATGATTTAACATTTGATTTAACATCCCAAACTCGCATAAAATTCACATATGATTTAACATATGATTTAACATCCCAAACTTGCATAAAATTCACATATAAAATGAATTAAGTTAAATATGAAATAGATCTACCAACATAAGATAACAAAGTTAAACAACGTCACATGATCCAACAGACATGTTCTCATAATCCAATTACAACCCATCATAATTAAGTTAATAATTATATTGTGAAAGAAATAGTACTCACAAAGATAGGTTAGAAAAGAGAATGATTTGTTTGTCTTTTGAATTGGTATTCTGACTTGTTAAATCCTAAGCTTTAGGAAGGAGACTATCCTAGGAGCAGCATGGTGGCCATGAGGCAAATTTTGTTCTGATTTAGGGTTTGAGTCTAGGCACTCTTTTATAGAAGTTTAAATCGACGTAAGTCGATAGATAAACCAAGGACCAATCAAAGCCATTCAAACCGAAGAGAACTGTCATGATAAGGAATTTCGCCCGATCCGAATCAGTTGCTAAACTGACCAAGACCGTTCGAAACCCCTGATTGTTTTGAGAACATGACAAATTGGAACGTAAACAGAAGAACATTCCATTGTTAATTACAACAATTCCATCAGAATACAAGAATATGCAGAGTATGGATAAATATTACACAGAAAATATCAGAGATTTAAATTACATTACATAGCAGCGGAAAAATAATACAAAACACAACTGAAAGTAATACACGAATACAGAGCTTTCTGAGTATCGTTCCAGCTGTAAACCAGGATCCTGTGAATATAAATCTACAAAACCAAAACTACTAGTTGCCCATGTCAAAATAAGGGCATCCAGCGTTTAGGTTAAAATAATAAACTCCAGGTCAGTCATGTGACTGGTGTGAGAACTAAAACAGTTATTTAAAACTTTCCTTTAAATCAGATATATCAAGGGACCACGCCGTATAACACGGAACGGGTTTCCTTCCAAGAATACTAGTGCATAAAACAAAACCGCGCAATGCTTTTTGAAAAAAATGAAGCTATTATAAGACCCAGGTCCTATCACACAATGCAACGCAAGCCGGGGGATAGGGTTTTCCCTTATAATAGCCAAACATGCTTGGTACGTTTAAAACAAATCATTTGATACTATTATAAGTGCATAGTGTATAAAACAACTTCAAATCATAAGTATCAATCGTAGACGGCATGGGTACTATATATCATGTCGCCATATGTAAAGACCCGCAACCTCCCCGTAAAGGAAAGCGACGGATAGTTCGAGAACAAACCACAACAGAACGCATACAGAAGAACATTTCATTGTATATTACAACAATGCATCAGATTACAAGAATATACAGAGTATAAATGAATAAATATTACACAGAAATATCAGAGATTTAAATTACATTTAAATACATAGCAGCGGAAAATAATACAATACACAACTAGAAGAAGATATACGGATACAAAGCTTTCCGGATATCGTTCCAGCTGTAAACCAGGATCCTGTGAATATAAATCTGCAAAACCAAAACTACTAGCTGCCCGTGTCAAAATAAGGGCACCCAGAGTTTAGGTTAAAACAATAAACTCCAGGTCAGTCATGTGACTGGTGTGAGAACTAAAACAGTTAATCTTTATTTTAAAAGTTAGGTAAATCAAGGGACCACGCCGTATAACACGGAACGGGTTTCCTCCCAAGAATACCAGTGCATAAAACAAACAGCGCAATGCTAAATAAAGAAAAATGAAGCTGTTATAAGACCCAGGTCCCATCACACAATGCAACGCAGTCGAGGATAGGGTTTTCCCTTATAACAGCCAAAGAATGCTTGATACGGTTAAAACAAATCGTTTGATACTATTATAAGTGCATAGTGTATAAAGCAACTTCAAATCATAAGTATCAATCATAGGCGGCATGAGCGTCCCATGCCACTATGTCGCCATATATAGGTTTACAAATGAAACCGCAAAGTCACGTATTTGGAAATTGGATTTCCGTCTATGAACCGAGGCAAAAGATAGTCCTCAACCGATTCGAGACTGCCTAGCCCGAGTCTCAGGATCAGAGCTCGAGTGACCCTTGGATCGTCAGGGCCGGTCCACCGATGTGGATTAAAATGCCTGAACACTACGTTTCCCCACCCTATGGGGTGTAAGTCTGGCCCGTCAGCCGACCAGAAGCATCGGCCGAAACCGATATAACCGAGGCGCCTCGCAACAGCAACAACCACATAAGTCAAACTCGTCAGGGCGTGTAAAACCACTGACGCCACTTCTAACTAGGAAGAAACGCATGCCCTCCCTGAGGTCCGTCTCCCGTTTTTGGTTCATACCTGGTGTGAAACACGCGAGGTAAACGTTACACAAAGCTACGCCACAAAGGCCGTGCTTTGATCATCACCACAAGACTTTGCTTTTCAACAGAAGCCTTGATCATTTGCATCTTAGCATGCCACACAGGCAAACCATCCTATGCAACCGATATCAGTCACACAGAGTGAAATCCGATGTCAGACACACAGTCCATTTACAAGTCCGTTCTGGGTCTGAACGAAACCGGAGGCACCTAGTACCCCGCATATCCATCGATCTCCAAGTACGTCTGGACGATCACCAACTGTTTCCATCTTCTTGGGTGTACAGCCCAATCAAGATCATCAGTTATCACCCAAACGACGTGAAGACTTCCGGTCTTCGACCATCGTCTTCATCTTCGACTTATCGTCGTATCAGTTATTCAGAATGGGATAAACCCGGCCTTTCCGAATAACTCGCGTATATTTTAAATAAGTGTTACACAAACACAACATACGCCTCATTCCAATTCATCAGTCACTAACCATAAATTAATCAAGAGAATAATTCCCCAAATATTAACCCCGAAGGCCGAAACCAACATCAGATCAATATCCAGAAAACCATTCTGCTTGGCTAACCGACAGTTAGTTTCTAAATTTCACGTTCAAATCTAATTAAAGATTTAACTATCGCCTGGAGCAAAACTGGTGATACTCCATTCTCGATCTTTTCAATCTAATTAAAGATTCATTAAAACTCCACTTAGTTTTAATCATTATCTGGGTTAAAGAATCAGTGTCATTTAAAACACGATTCACGATAAACCCAAAATCACATTCCATTAATTGTCGGGTTAAAGAACAAGTGTTATTTAAAACACTGTTCACGATAAACCCAAAAATCAATACCAATTCAATTCCAATTAAATATCATTTAATTGGTACACTTCATTAAATCTAAATAAAAAGATTTAATCTTTTCTCAACTGGGTTCAAGAACAGTGTTAGTGAAGACACCATTCACGACAAACCCAAATCACATTCCATTAATTATCGGGTTAAAGAACAAGTGTTATTTAAAACACTGTTCACGATAAACCCAAAAATCAATACCAATTCAATCCCAATTAAATATCATTTAATTGGTACACTTCATTAAATCTAAATAAAAAGGTTTAATCTTTTCTCAACTGGGTTCAAGAACAGTGTTAGTGAAGACACCATTCACGACAAACCCAAATCACATTCCATTAATTATCGGGTTAAAGAACAAGTGTTATTTAAAACACTGTTCACGATAAACCCAAAAATCAATACCAATTCAATCCCAATTAAATATCATTTAATTGGTACACTTCATTAAATCTAAATAAAAAGGTTTAATCTTTTCTCAACTGGGTTCAAGAACAGTGTTAGTGAAGACACCATTCACGACAAACCCAAATCACATTCGATATTCAATACAAGGCTCTGAATAGAAAATATATCGGCTTATATTCAATATCGAATTCTACGACTAACAAATGTCGTATTGGAAATAACGATACAAATATATATCTTTCAAATTTCCATAACAACACCTGTAATATCACGAATTCCAACATCGAAATATTCCGAAGACAATTTCGATTCAAATCCACTCCAATGCAATCATTGGAAATTTTGGTTATTTTCAAAACCATTTCAAATTCAATTTATTTATTTAAAAATAAATAGAATTGTAATTCTAGTTCAAAACTAGTTCATTTCGATAAAAATCTATTTTTATCTTTTCAAATATGGAGTTTTTCATCCCAAATCTTCACAAATCAATTCTTATGATTTTACATAAATTATTACTATTTTTAATAATTTTATCAAGGCCCGTACAGTCGATTTCCATCAATGGCCATCGAACTGCACTTACAGCGACCTTTTTCGAATTTGATTTGGACATAATTCCAAATCCAACCGTTAGATTTCAAATTTCTAACATTCATTAGAAAGCTCTTTTCGATACGAACCCAACGGTTCCGGTTTTAGGAGAATCCGACGGTCGGATCTCCCGTAATGTCCGCTTGAAATAAATGGTCGAAATTCGCGAACTGCCGCGACGCGGCGCGTTCTATTCAGGCCATTATATTATATATATAATATATATAATATATACTTCGTCGATTTCTATTTAAAACGAATTATATAAATAGTTTAAAATTCGTTTCAAAATCTATTTCAACTTCCATCTCAATTCAAAGCAAAATTGAATTCTTCTTTATAAATTCGTTTTAAAATTCATTTCTATTCAATTCGAATTTCAACTCAATTTGAATTCATTTCAATTCGCTTTCAATTCCATTTGAATTCGTTTTCAATTCAATTCATTTCGAAATCGTTTTCAATTCATTTTGATTCGAAATCGTTTTCAATTCATTTTGAATTCGTTTTCAATTCAATTCATTTCGAAATCGTTTTCAATTCAATTCATTTCGAAATCGTTTAAAATCGATATAAATATCGATCACGTCGAAATGGCGTCAATCTAATCAACACGGCTTCATATATTCCTTTATTTTCAAATATTCTATTTCAAATATTTCTTTTTCAAAATAGTTGTTATTATCCAAATATTTCGTTCAACACATGACCAATCTCAATGAATGAGTACGGTCAACACATGAACTTTTATTTTATATCGATAAAAGTGTAAATTTTATTACTAAAATATTTCGTTCAACACATGACCAATCTCAATGAATGAGTACTGTCAACACATGAACTTTTATTTTATAATATTCTTTATTTTTCAAATTGGAATGAGGCCCAATCAATTACCATATAAAGTTAATTATATGGATTTTCATACAACACATGTATATCATAGCATTGAAAAATAATCAACCATCAACCAAAGTGCACTACACTGTATAAGCATCAAATATAGATATTCAACGCTTAAAACAGCTTGTCAATCAATCGATCGACATATTTAATCAATCAGGATGAGTGAACTTCAAATTCCATCCTAACACCCGTGTGGGGTTTCAAACAATCAAACACAGATTTTATTTGTGCAGTTGGGCGATGTGTAAAATTTATCGTCCCAATCAATATCAGTCAAATCAGTGTACATAAACAAACCGTCGGGTTTGTAAATGAATATTTATTTTATTCACTTCACGTTAAAACTATATTTTTAACGATAAAATATTTATTCCAACACGTGAATTTTCTTTTCAGTTCATTTATTCAATAAAATGATATTTTTATTTTCTAACATATTTTAGAAAATTTCGGCGGCATAACGGCACGATACTAGAAACGGGACAAGGCCTAGCCTTATCCCCGGTCTAGTGAAGGCCCACGCCATTCACACATCAATCAAATCAATTCATTATGTAAACCACAAAATTTGGAGTAAGAGTCTAACCTAGCCTTACTCCCTCGCCTTATAACGGCGCACGTCTAATCCTAACCCATTTCATCGATTCGATTTTTCATACCACAAATCACATTCAAACCAAAACGCAATCAATCACCAATCAATCAAACAAACAAGTCCATGGTCTGTGGACGATTGTGTCGGGTGCTACTAAGCACCGTCTGCATCCTAGTATATATATATATATAACTAGAAAAATAAATTGAAAGGTGAGAAATTCTCACATTATAGCTATCCTAGCTCCATGGCTCTTCTAATGCAGGAAATCTTCGCCTACTCGCCTTTTTATCACCATCGTTGCCCGTATACACTGTATATAAAAAATCACATTTTTATATCCTTTATTATATAAAAATCATATTTTTATCGCTAACTTCATATTGTGAAAATAGAATTTTCATCGCTATTTCATATTTGTAAAAATAGAATTTTCACTTCGTTATTCAATATATAAAATCGAATTTTTATTTTTTTATTCAATATATAAAAATCGAATTTTTATTTCTTTTTATAACTATGCTATTTTTATTTTCAAAAATAATGCTATTTATATTTTCAAAAATATTGTTATTTCTATTTGAAAACAAATGATATACATATATGTATATATTTTCTCAATGTCTCTTCATATTTACAAATCAATGATAATTTATATTTTCAAACAAAGTATTGTATATCTTCCAATCAAAGGAAATTTATATTTCAAATCAAAGGAAATTTATATTTTAAATCTGAAAATGATTCAATGTTATTTATAAATTTTAAAACAATGCAGTTCATTTTCAAAAACGTTCCTATTTATATTTTCAAATAAATTCCAACTTTAATAAATTAAAAATCCTAACTTTAATAAATTAAAAATCCCAACTTTAATAAATTAAAAATCCCAACTTTAATAAATTAAAAATCCCAACTTTAATAAATTAAAAATCCTAACTTTAATAAATTAAAAATCCTAACTTTAATAAATTAAAAATCCTAACTTTAATAAATTAAAAATCCCAACTTTAATAAATTAAAAATCCCAACTTTAATAAATTAAAAATCCTAACTTTAATAAATTAAAAACACTAACTTTAATAAATTAAAAACACAAAAAAAAAAGAGAAGGGGAAAATCACTTACAGGTTTTAGCACAGGGGGGGGGGGTTTCGTTTTCCGTCCAGGCGAAGGATCGGTGAAAGAAAGGGGGGTGCGGATGTGGTCGTGGGAGGAGGAGGGATTGAAGAGGGGGGGGCGACAACATCAGGGGGAGGCGGCGGTGCTGGAGTTCGACGAGGGGGGGTTTCAGGGCTTGGGTCGCGGTGGTCTTCGTTGGGCTGTGCGTCGAGCGGAAGGAGGAGAGAGAATGGAGGAGGGTGGTGCGGCTTCGTCGGCGGCTCGAGCGTCGGGGGGGGGGGGCGTGATTTAGGATTAGGTTTCTTTTTTTTTTTTTTTTTTATTTGCTTCTGGTAAATGATCGGGGGGGGGCCAACGAGGAAGAAAAGGGGAGGGAATATATTTTTTTATTATTTTATTTTATTATTTAATTATTAAATTTGTAAAAATGTTGACTTTTACATACGACCTCGAAACGAGGTCCACCGCCTGCCGTCCATAGCGTATTACCCCCATTCCGAACACAATGGGATATGTATCGCAAGCTGATTTGACCATTTGAATCCGTTTCCGTTTAATTTACATTTAAATCACTATATTGAATTTTAAACGTACATTTCAAATTACCGGGGCTACATACGAACATGAAAAATTCCAGAAAAATATTTTCTAGCTTCGTATTGTCGATACGGTCCTAACAAAACTAGTTTCGCCGAATTCTGAGACCGTTTGAAAAATGGCCAATTTCCAGTCGATTAAAATCAACTGAAACTGGTCAAACGCGTTTTCCTTTGCTACGCTCACATATTGATTCGAAAAATTATGAAATTTGGAATCTAGCAATAACTTAACATCACGGACCCAACAAAACTGGTTTCGTCGAAATCCGAGGTCGTTTGCAAAATTGCTATTTTTAAGGGCCTTATATATATAAAAATATATATAAATTCCACAGCGACTATTTCTAATTTTAAACTGGACATATCTTATCATTTCTAAGATGAAATCTTGATTTTTCGGATTCGTTGGAAAGATATTCACTATTAGATTCCATTATTTTTGGTTTCACTAAAATGCGGATTGTTTTGCACCCGGTACATTCAATTGAAGTTTGAAATCGAATTATCGAACTACCGCGCCATTTTCCATTCTATTTATTATTATATATAAATATTTATATTCTAACGACGACGCGTATAATATATACGTTCGAATTTTATTCAAAATAAATTTCACGTCGATATTATTTAAAATAATTCATTTTAAATAATCAAAACTCGCTATAATTGCCAAAATAAAAATTTTAAACTGGCCCAGATTTTCCGGGTTGTTACAATCTCCCCCACTTAAAACTTTTCGTCCCCGAAAAGGAACAAAGTCGAAAGTGGTTTGATTAATCAGTTCTACGATCGATCTGGCTTTCATTCTCCAACTCTTTAGTTTCTGAGAATTTTCAAAATTTCAAAAATTTGGCTAACTCCCTAAATTTTTGAAAAAATTTCGCCATAACCTCCCCTGCAATGGGAGCATCGGGGAATTTCAAATAGCTTCCCCGGTCCTTCAGATCTCAAAAAGAAAAAGAAAAAGCCAAGCGGCTAGCCAATAGGCTCACAAAATCATCATCACCCAAACAAAACAGGAAATTATGTAGTAAACATGTACCTATTTGTCGGGCAAACAAATTTTATTCTCTGCTCTAGCCTCCTTGCTATGACCTGTTCAAAGATATATATGCATATGCAAGCAAATGCGACCAAATTTCAATATAATTCAATATTCGGTTCAATTAGGCATAAAGGTTCAAAATTAGCAAACAAATGAACAAACAACACAAACATCAATCAATTAGTTGATTAGAGTTTGAAATTCATAATTTTGATACATATACAAAAATCATGTTTTTGATGCCAATTCACAACAATGTATTCTAGCTATATATAAGTTTTGGTTCTCACACCAGCCTAATGGAAATATATAGAAAATCACACCTTCGAAACACGAACATAAATGTTGATGATGCGATCGCTATCATCAATAATATCTCCGGGCGACTAGAGTGTGATGCTATATCTATCCAATATATTAAAACTTCGAATATACGTTCATGACGCGTATACGCGAAATCTATATATACTCGATTGTCCACATCCATATAAATAATCAAATACGAATAATTGATTTAAATTTTCAAAACAAAATTTGTTTTCACTTTAAAAATATACTCTTCACACTCGTTCTAGGATACTACTGATCCCATCTCTAACGAGTCATTCTAATTGGATATTACTAATCCAATATCTGATGAATTCTTTCGTATGTTTCTAATGTGCCTTGTTCTCTGAGCTTTGTAAACCAAAGCTCTGATACCACGTGTAAAGACCCGCAACCTCCCCGTAAAGGAAAGCGACGGATAGTTCGAGAACAAACCACAACAGAACGCATACAGAAGAACATTTCATTGTATATTACAACAATGCATCAGATTACAAGAATATACAGAGTATAAATGAATAAATATTACACAGAAATATCAGAGATTTAAATTACATTTAAATACATAGCAGCGGAAAATAATACAATACACAACTAGAAGAAGATATACGGATACAAAGCTTTCCGGATATCGTTCCAGCTGTAAACCAGGATCCTGTGAATATAAATCTGCAAAACCAAAACTACTAGCTGCCCGTGTCAAAATAAGGGCACCCAGAGTTTAGGTTAAAACAATAAACTCCAGGTCAGTCATGTGACTGGTGTGAGAACTAAAACAGTTAATCTTTATTTTAAAAGTTAGGTAAATCAAGGGACCACGCCGTATAACACGGAACGGGTTTCCTCCCAAGAATACCAGTGCATAAAACAAACAACGCAATGCTAAATAAAGAAAAATGAAGCTGTTATAAGACCCAGGTCCCATCACACAATGCAACGCAGTCGAGGATAGGGTTTTCCCTTATAACAGCCAAAGAATGCTTGATACGGTTAAAACAAATCGTTTGATACTATTATAAGTGCATAGTGTATAAAGCAACTTCAAATCATAAGTATCAATCATAGGCGGCATGAGCGTCCCATGCCACTATGTCGCCATATATAGGTTTACAAATGAAACCGCAAAGTCACGTATTTGGAAATTGGATTTCCGTCTATGAACCGAGGCAAAAGATAGTCCTCAACCGATTCGAGACTGCCTAGCCCGAGTCTCAGGATCAGAGCTCGAGTGACCCTTGGATCGTCAGGGCCGGTCCACCGATGTGGATTAAAATGCCTGAACACTACGTTTCCCCACCCTATGGGGTGTAAGTCTGGCCCGTCAGCCGACCAGAAGCATCGGCCGAAACCGATATAACCGAGGCGCCTCGCAACAGCAACAACCACATAAGTCAAACTCGTCAGGGCGTGTAAAACCACTGACGCCACTTCTAACTAGGAAGAAACGCATGCCCTCCCTGAGGTCCGTCTCCCGTTTTTGGTTCATACCTGGTGTGAAACACGCGAGGTAAACGTTACACAAAGCTACGCCACAAAGGCCGTGCTTTGATCATCACCACAAGACTTTGCTTTTCAACAGAAGCCTTGATCATTTGCATCTTAGCATGCCACACAGGCAAACCATCCTATGCAACCGATATCAGTCACACAGAGTGAAATCCGATGTCAGACACACAGTCCATTTACAAGTCCGTTCTGGGTCTGAACGAAACCGGAGGCACCTAGTACCCCGCATATCCATCGATCTCCAAGTACGTCTGGACGATCACCAACTGTTTCCATCTTCTTGGGTGTACAGCCCAATCAAGATCATCAGTTATCACCCAAACGACGTGAAGACTTCCGGTCTTCGACCATCGTCTTCATCTTCGACTTATCGTCGTATCAGTTATTCAGAATGGGATAAACCCGGCCTTTCCGAATAACTCGCGTATATTTTAAATAAGTGTTACACAAACACAACATACGCCTCATTCCAATTCATCAGTCACTAACCATAAATTAATCAAGAGAATAATTCCCCAAATATTAACCCCGAAGGCCGAAACCAACATCAGATCAATATCTAGAAAACCATTCTGCTTGGCTAACCGACAGTTAGTTTCTAAATTTCACGTTCAAATCTAATTAAAGATTTAACTATCGCCTGGAGCAAAACTGGTGATACTCCATTCTCGATCTTTTCAATCTAATTAAAGATTCATTAAAACTCCACTTAGTTTTAATCATTATCTGGGTTAAAGAATCAGTGTCATTTAAAACACGATTCACGATAAACCCAAAATCACATTCCATTAATTGTCGGGTTAAAGAACAAGTGTTATTTAAAACACTGTTCACGATAAACCCAAAAATCAATACCAATTCAATTCCAATTAAATATCATTTAATTGGTACACTTCATTAAATCTAAATAAAAAGATTTAATCTTTTCTCAACTGGGTTCAAGAACAGTGTTAGTGAAGACACCATTCACGACAAACCCAAATCACATTCCATTAATTATCGGGTTAAAGAACAAGTGTTATTTAAAACACTGTTCACGATAAACCCAAAAATCAATACCAATTCAATCCCAATTAAATATCATTTAATTGGTACACTTCATTAAATCTAAATAAAAAGGTTTAATCTTTTCTCAACTGGGTTCAAGAACAGTGTTAGTGAAGACACCATTCACGACAAACCCAAATCACATTCCATTAATTATCGGGTTAAAGAACAAGTGTTATTTAAAACACTGTTCACGATAAACCCAAAAATCAATACCAATTCAATCCCAATTAAATATCATTTAATTGGTACACTTCATTAAATCTAAATAAAAAGGTTTAATCTTTTCTCAACTGGGTTCAAGAACAGTGTTAGTGAAGACACCATTCACGACAAACCCAAATCACATTCGATATTCAATAAAAGGCTCTGAATAGAAAATATATCGGCTTATATTCAATATCGAATTCTACGACTAACAAATGTCGTATTGGAAATAACGATACAAATATATATCTTTCAAATTTCCATAACAACACCTGTAATATCACGAATTCCAACATCGAAATATTCCGAAGACAATTTCGATTCAAATCCACTCCAATGCAATCATTGGAAATTTTGGTTATTTTCAAAACCATTTCAAATTCAATTTATTTATTTAAAAATAAATAGAATTGTAATTCTAGTTCAAAACTAGTTCATTTCGATAAAAATCTATTTTTATCTTTTCAAATATGGAGTTTTTCATCCCAAATCTTCACAAATCAATTCTTATGATTTTACATAAATTATTACTATTTTTAATAATTTTATCAAGGCCCGTACAGTCGATTTCCATCAATGGCCATCGAACTGCACTTACAGCGACCTTTTTCGAATTTGATTTGGACATAATTCCAAATCCAACCGTTAGATTTCAAATTTCTAACATTCATTAGAAAGCTCTTTTCGATACGAACCCAACGGTTCCGGTTTTAGGAGAATCCGACGGTCGGATCTCCCGTAATGTCCGCTTGAAATAAATGGTCGAAATTCGCGAACTGCCGCGACGCGGCGCGTTCTATTCAGGCCATTATATTATATATATAATATATATAATATATACTTCGTCGATTTCTATTTAAAACGAATTATATAAATAGTTTAAAATTCGTTTCAAAATCTATTTCAACTTCCATCTCAATTCAAAGCAAAATTGAATTCTTCTTTATAAATTCGTTTTAAAATTCATTTCTATTCAATTCGAATTTCAACTCAATTTGAATTCATTTCAATTCGCTTTCAATTCCATTTGAATTCGTTTTCAATTCAATTCATTTCGAAATCGTTTTCAATTCATTTTGATTCGAAATCGTTTTCAATTCATTTTGAATTCGTTTTCAATTCAATTCATTTCGAAATCGTTTTCAATTCAATTCATTTCGAAATCGTTTAAAATCGATATAAATATCGATCACGTCGAAATGGCGTCAATCTAATCAACACGGCTTCATATATTCCTTTATTTTCAAATATTCTATTTCAAATATTTCTTTTTCAAAATAGTTGTTATTATCCAAATATTTCGTTCAACACATGACCAATCTCAATGAATGAGTACGGTCAACACATGAACTTTTATTTTATATCGATAAAAGTGTAAATTTTATTACTAAAATATTTCGTTCAACACATGACCAATCTCAATGAATGAGTACTGTCAACACATGAACTTTTATTTTATAATATTCTTTATTTTTCAAATTGGAATGAGGCCCAATCAATTACCATATAAAGTTAATTATATGGATTTTCATACAACACATGTATATCATAGCATTGAAAAATAATCAACCATCAACCAAAGTGCACTACACTGTATAAGCATCAAATATAGATATTCAACGCTTAAAACAGCTTGTCAATCAATCGATCGACATATTTAATCAATCAGGATGAGTGAACTTCAAATTCCATCCTAACACCCGTGTGGGGTTTCAAACAATCAAACACAGATTTTATTTGTGCAGTTGGGCGATGTGTAAAATTTATCGTCCCAATCAATATCAGTCAAATCAGTGTACATAAACAAACCGTCGGGTTTGTAAATGAATATTTATTTTATTCACTTCACGTTAAAACTATATTTTTAACGATAAAATATTTATTCCAACACGTGAATTTTCTTTTCAGTTCATTTATTCAATAAAATGATATTTTTATTTTCTAACATATTTTAGAAAATTTCGGCGGCATAACGGCACGATACTAGAAACGGGACAAGGCCTAGCCTTATCCCCGGTCTAGTGAAGGCCCACGCCATTCACACATCAATCAAATCAATTCATTATGTAAACCACAAAATTTGGAGTAAGAGTCTAACCTAGCCTTACTCCCTCGCCTTATAACGGCGCACGTCTAATCCTAACTCATTTCATCGATTCGATTTTTCATACCACAAATCACATTCAAACCAAAACGCAATCAATCACCAATCAATCAAACAAACAAGTCCATGGTCTGTGGACGATTGTGTCGGGTGCTACTAAGCACCGTCTGCATCCTAGTATATATATATATAACTAGAAAAATAAATTGAAAGGTGAGAAATTCTCACATTATAGCTATCCTAGCTCCATGGCTCTTCTAATGCAGGAAATCTTCGCCTACTCGCCTTTTTATCACCATCGTTGCCCGTATACACTGTATATAAAAAATCACATTTTTATATCCTTTATTATATAAAAATCATATTTTTATCGCTAACTTCATATTGTGAAAATAGAATTTTCATCGCTATTTCATATTTGTAAAAATAGAATTTTCACTTCGTTATTCAATATATAAAATCGAATTTTTATTTTTTTATTCAATATATAAAAATCGAATTTTTATTTCTTTTTATAACTATGCTATTTTTATTTTCAAAAATAATGCTATTTATATTTTCAAAAATATTGTTATTTCTATTTGAAAACAAATGATATACATATATGTATATATTTTCTCAATGTCTCTTCATATTTACAAATCAATGATAATTTATATTTTCAAACAAAGTATTGTATATCTTCCAATCAAAGGAAATTTATATTTCAAATCAAAGGAAATTTATATTTTAAATCTGAAAATGATTCAATGTTATTTATAAATTTTAAAACAATGCAGTTCATTTTCAAAAACGTTCCTATTTATATTTTCAAATAAATTCCAACTTTAATAAATTAAAAATCCTAACTTTAATAAATTAAAAATCCCAACTTTAATAAATTAAAAATCCCAACTTTAATAAATTAAAAATCCTAACTTTAATAAATTAAAAATCCTAACTTTAATAAATTAAAAATCCTAACTTTAATAAATTAAAAATCCCAACTTTAATAAATTAAAAATCCCAACTTTAATAAATTAAAAATCCTAACTTTAATAAATTAAAAACACTAACTTTAATAAATTAAAAACACAAAAAAAAAAGAGAAGGGGAAAATCACTTACAGGTTTTAGCACAGGGGGGGGGGGTTTCGTTTTCCGTCCAAGCGAAGGATCGGTGAAAGAAAGGGGGGTGCGGATGTGGTCGTGGGAGGAGGAGGGATTGAAGAGGGGGGGGGGCGACAACATCAGGGGGAGGCGGCGGTGCTGGAGTTCGACGAGGGGGGGGGGGTTTCAGGGCTTGGGTCGCGGTGGTCTTCGTTGGGCTGTGCGTCGAGCGGAAGGAGGAGAGAGAATGGAGGAGGGTGGTGCGGCTTCGTCGGCGGCTCGAGCGTCGGGGGGGGGGGGGGGGGCGGCGTGATTTAGGATTAGGTTTCTTTTTTTTTTTTTTTTTTTATTTGCTTCTGGTAAATGATCGGGGGGGGGGCAACGAGGAAGAAAAGGGGAGGGAATATATTTTTTTATTATTTTATTTTATTATTTAATTATTAAATTTGTAAAAATGTTGACTTTTACATACGACCTCGAAACGAGGTCCACCGCCTGCCGTCCATAGCGTATTACCCCCATTCCGAACACAATGGGATATGTATCGCAAGCTGATTTGACCATTTGAATCCGTTTCCGTTTAATTTACATTTAAATCACTATATTGAATTTTAAACGTACATTTCAAATTACCGGGGCTACATACGAACATGAAAAATTCCAGAAAAATATTTTCTAGCTTCGTATTGTCGATACGGTCCTAACAAAACTAGTTTCGCCGAATTCTGAGACCGTTTGAAAAATGGCCAATTTCCAGTCGATTAAAATCAACTGAAACTGGTCAAACGCGTTTTCCTTTGCTACGCTCACATATTGATTCGAAAAATTATGAAATTTGGAATCTAGCAATAACTTAACATCACGGACCCAACAAAACTGGTTTCGTCGAAATCCGAGGTCGTTTGCAAAATTGCTATTTTTAAGGGCCTTATATATATAAAAATATATATAAATTCCACAGCGACTATTTCTAATTTTAAACTGGACATATCTTATCATTTCTAAGATGAAATCTTGATTTTTCGGATTCGTTGGAAAGATATTCACTATTAGATTCCATTATTTTTGGTTTCACTAAAATGCGGATTGTTTTGCACCCGGTACATTCAATTGAAGTTTGAAATCGAATTATCGAACTACCGCGCCATTTTCCATTCTATTTATTATTATATATAAATATTTATATTCTAACGACGACGCGTATAATATATACGTTCGAATTTTATTCAAAATAAATTTCACGTCGATATTATTTAAAATAATTCATTTTAAATAATCAAAACTCGCTATAATTGCCAAAATAAAAATTTTAAACTGGCCCAGATTTTCCGGGTTGTTACACCATACTAGGCTCTACAATCAAAACCGCAAATGTCACGTATTGGAAGTTGGGTTTCCATCTGTGAACCAAGCTAAGGCGCAATCCTACCGTTTCGAGACTCTCTAGCCCGAGCCTCAGGACTCAGCCGCAACTGTACCTAGGCAACATGCAGGGCCAGTCCACCGATGTGGATTAAACTTAAACCCTGAACCTGCGTTTTCCCCGACCTTTGGGGCGTAAATGAGCCAAATGACTCCATCGGCTCCACACAGTCACCAATATATCCGAGGTGCCTCGCAATCCAACAACCACACAGGTGAAAATAATATAAATGTCAGGGCTGGTTGGTCACTGACACCACCCTAGCTAGAAGGAAACGCATGCTCTCCCTGCTGTCCTCTCCCGTTTCTGGTTCACAACCTGGGTGTTAGGCTCGCGAATCAACGTTACACAAAGCTATGCCACCAAGCGGTGCTTTGATCATCAACCACAAAACTTTGCTTTTCAACAAAAGCCTTGATCATTTGCCACTTAGGCATGCCACACAGGCAATTCACTCCATGCGATTGATATCCATCAATATATAAACCCTGAGCTCGTACGTCTCAGAGAAGGGCGTTAAGCAAGAGAATAAATTCTCCGCTGCCAAACAGATCTATATTTAATAGAAATCAATCACACAAAATAAAATCCAATGTCAGATACACAGTCCATTTACAAGTTCGATCTGGGTCTGAACGAAACCGGAGGCACCATGTACCTCGCATATCCATCGATCTCCAAGTACGTCTGGACGATCACCAACTGATTCCCTCCTCTTGGGTGTACAACCCAATCAAGATCATCAATAATCACCCAGACAATGTGAAGACCTCCGGTCTTCGACCACCGTCTTCATCCTCGACACATCGCCGAATCAGTTATTCAGAATGGGATAAACCCGGTCTTTCCAAATAACTTGCGTATATAATAAACAAGTGTTACACAAACACAACATACGCCTCATTCCAATTCAGAATATTCTTTTATTCAAATATTCTTATACTTTGGGAAAGGTTCCCATTAATTTTATCAAAGATTAATTCTTTAAATTTATTCTTTAATCTTCTTTTGAATATCAATTCAAACTAGTCGGGATTAGCGAACCACACCGAAGTAATCATTTATTTTATTTCCCAATCCCAACCTATTCATCCCATGAAGTAAAACTGGTCATACTTCATATCTAACACCACGGTGTTATCGGTAAATTCAATTACCATTTCACATTCAAATCTAATTAAAGATTTAACTATCGCCTGGAGCAAAGCTGGTGATACTCCATTCTCGATCATTTCAATCTAATTAAAGATTCATTAAAACTCCACTTGGTTTTAATCTTCCCAAAAATCAATATCCTGTCTTTAACTGGGTTAAAGAACCAATGTCATTTAAAACACGGTTCACGATAAACCCAAGATCACATTTTATTCAATTCCAATCAAATACCATGTAATTGGTATACTTCATTAAATCTAAATAAAAAGATTTAATCTTTTTCTCAACTAGGCTTAAGAACAATGTTAATGAAGACACCACTCACGACCAACCCAAATCCTATTTGATATTAAATACAAGGCTCTGAATAGAAAATATATCGGCTTATATTCAATATCAAATTCTACGACTCACAAATACCGTTTTGAAAATAACGATATAAATATATCTTTCAAATTTCCATAACAATATCTGTATAATCACGAAATCCAACATCGAAATATTCCAAAGACAATTTCGATTCAAATCCATTCCAATTCAATTATTGGAAATTCTGGTTACTTTTAAAACCCCTTTCAAATTCAATTTATTTATTTCAAAAATAAATTGATTTTAATTCTAGTTCAAAACTAGTTCATTTCAATAAAAATCTATTTTTATCTTTTCAAATATGGAGTTTTTCATCCCAATTCTTCCCTAATCATTTCTTATGATTTTACACAAATTATTACTATTTTTAATAATTTTATCAAGGCCCGTACAGTCAATTTCCATCAACGGCCATCGAACTGCACTTACAGTGACCTTTTCCAAATTTGATTTGGACATAATTCCAAATCCAACACTCAGATTTCAAATATCTAATATTCTTTAGAAAGCTCTTTTCGATATGAACCCAAGGTTCCGGTTTTAGGAGAATCCGACGGTCGGATCTCCCGTAATGTCCACTCGAAGTCAATGGTTGAAATTTGCGAACTGCCGCAGCGCGGCGCGTTCTATTCAGGCCATTATATATATATATATTATATTTCATCAATTTCCTTTCAAAACGTATTTTATAATTCGTTTTCAAAATGATTTCAACTTCATATTTAATTTCTAATCAAAATTGAATATTCGATATCATTAATCTATAAATGATAATATTTTCAAAACGTTATATTTGGAAATCACTTCCTTTTCTATATTCATTATAAAAATGAATAAAATCGATATAAATATCTTTCGCGTCAAAATGGCGCAAATCTAATCAACACGGCTTTATATATTTCAATAACTTCGTTATTCTATTCAACAAATGAATATTTTCTCTATTCAACACATGAATCTATATTTCTTTCAACACATGAATATTCTCAGCACATGAGTATCGTCAACACATGACTATTTTGTTATTTAATATAATTTATAAAATTATGATTTTATATCGTTTAATTCTTAATCAGACTCTAACTGTTAATTAGTAAGAGAACAATTCCCTAAATATTAACCCCGAAGGCTGAAACCAACATCAGATCAATACCCAGGAAACCATTCATCTTAACTGATTTCCAGTTAGTTTCTAATTTCGTATTTGAGAAAGATGAGAATTTTATTGTTAAGATATTTTACTCAACACATGATAAGTTTCAACACATGAATATTCTCAGCACATGAGTATCGTCAACACATGACTATTTATTCTATTCAACACATGAATTTTCTTTCGTTCAACACATGAATTTTCATTTTATAATATTCTTTATTTTCCAAATTGGAATGAGGCCCAATCAATTACCATATAATGTTAATTATATGGATTCCATACAACACATGTATATACTAGCAACGATAAATAATCAACCATCACCCAAAGTGCATTCTACACTGTATAAGCATCAAATATATATATTCAACGCTTATAACAGCCTGTCAATCAATCGATCAACATACAACTAATTATTGGGATTAGTGTATGTCCAATTTCATCCCAACACCTATGTGGGCTTTCAAACAATCAAACACAGATTTTATTTGTGCAGTTGGGCGATGTGTAAAATTTATCATCCCAACCAATATCACTCAAATCGGTGTACATCAACAAATCGTTCGATTTATAAATGAATATATATTTTATTTCAACACATGAATATATATATTTTATTTCAACACACATTCAATTTTCACAACACAAACAATCACACAAGTCGTCCATGGTCTGTGGACGACGGGGAGTAGTTTATATATGCAGTTATAAAATAAATAGCTGAACAAAAATTTTTAGTAAGGAGTTCTCACCGAGGGTTCCACTCTGCCAGTTTTACTTCTGAACGTCTGAACCGTTTGGATTTGCCCGTGCTTCCAACGCAGTCTTCTCCACGCTATTCATAGTAAAAATCACATTTTTACTTCACTGCTATAAAAATCTCATTTTTATTTCAACGCTATGAAAAATCACATTTTTATTTCAACATATATATATATAATAAAAATCAGATTTTTATTTTGCTACACATATAAAAATATTATTTTTATATTTCCTATTATATACAAATTCTATTTTTAATCCGCTACTCATATAAATATCGAATCTTTATTCTCACTATTTCATGATAAAAATAAAGTTCATATTTTTATTTCAGTTCATATACTGTAAAGGTTATATTTTAATCATGTTAATACTTATATATATATATATATATATATATATATATATATATATATGTATATATATATAAATCTCGACATTCCTTACATAAAAATATCAACTTTTTATTTTCAAAGTGCACGTCTTTTTATTTTTAAAGTTCACATCTTTTTATTTTCAAAGTTCGCAACTATTTATTTTTATTTATCTCTTAAAACAAAGCTAATTTTATTTTTAAAATGCACCTTTACAATGCAATGCTATATTTATCAAAATCATACTTTTAAAACCATGTTATTTTTTTCTAAACAATGTAAATATTTTCCATTTTCAAAGCAATGGTATTTTATATTTAAAATCTGAAAATAAGTTATGCTATTTTATATAAAGAAAATGTGAAAATAAATTAAGTTATTTTATTTAAAACAAAATCTGAAAATAAATCACTGTTATTAAAAAAAACTGATTACTTAAAATAAATCAATAAGAGAAACTTACTGTTAGTCCCTCAGTAAAACGCGTTTGCGCTCCGTCTTCAGCCCTTAGGGCTTCGCCAACCGCCACCTACGCTCGACCGGGTGACCATCGTAGTTCGTTGCCACCATCGTCTTCACGTCCCCCCCGGCCCCTTTATTACGTTGAGCTCGAGCTAGCCAGCGCCTCCATAAACCCATTCGAACGACGCGCTTTCTTGCTTCCAATTTGGCCACCTCCGGCGACGGTAGGACATCACCGTCGTTGATTGAGTCAGGCTCTTGAGGCGAAGGATTTTACTGTTGGAGATTTCGGGTATGGGGCTGGGATCGGAAGATCGGAGGGGGTCAAGTTCTGGAAGAAATCGCCCGTCCAATTCAAACGACGGCGGAAAACTGAGCAGTTAGGGTTTAAAAGAAAACGATTTTATATTTATATTAATATTAATATTTTAGTTATTTTTAATTCCTTTATTTCTAATTCTCGCAGTTGAATGTCTCGAACTCCAAATCAACCCCAACGACTGTCGCCCTAGCTAAATACCCTCACTCCGAACGCAATAGGATAGGTATCGCTAGCTAATTCGACTTTTTCGATCAGTTTTTTTCAAAATTAAAATATAAATCTATATATTCAATTTCAAATGAACATTGCAATTTACTGGGGTCACATACGGATCCCAAAAATTCCCGAAAAATTATTTCTAGCTTCGTATTGACGATACGGTCCTAACAAAACTAATTTCGTCAAATTCTGAGACCGTTTGAAATATGGTCATTTTCCAGTCGATCGAAATTGACTGAAAATATTAAAACACGTTTAACTTCGCCACGCTCACATATTGATTCAGAAAATTATGAATTTCGGAATCTAGCAATAACTTGGCATCACGGATCCAACAAAAGTAGTTTCGTCGAAAACCAAGGTCATTTGCAAAAATTTCCATTTCTAAGGGCCAAAATTCCATAGCGACTATTCTGAAATTTCAACTGGGCATAACTTTTTATCCCCGCTATGAAATTTCAATTTTTCGGATTCATTGGAAAGATATTCTCAAATAGATTCTAATATTTTTGGTTTCACTAAAATCCGGTTTATTTTGAATCTTGTACATTCATTTGAACTTCGAAATCGAATTTTCAAACTACCGCGCCATTTTCAATTCCTTTTATAATTAAAATATAATATTTACATTCAAACGACAATCTATATAAATATATACGTTCTATTTCTATTCAAAATAAATTTCTCGTCGTTATTATTTAAAATAATTCTTTCTAAATATTCAAAATTCACTAAAATTGCCGAAACAAAAATTTTAAATTGGCTCAGATTTCCGGGTTATTACAATCTTCCCCACTTAAAACTTTTCATCCCCGAAAAGGAATGAAGCCGAAAGTTATTTAACTAATCAACTGAACTTTCAATATTTTCGTTACGGCTTAAGTTCTTCAACTATTCAGTTTCTCAGAACTTTTCAAATTTTTCAAAAATTTGGCAAACACCCTAAATTTTCGAAAAATTTCGCCAAAACCTCCCCTACACCGGGAGCTTCGGGATATTTCAAATAGCCTCCCATGGCCCTCATCTATCCAAAAACAAAAAGAAACAGCCAAGCGGCTAGCCAATCAGCTCATAAATCATCAAAACCCAAAGAAATACAATAAACATGTACCTATTTGTCGGGCAAACAATTTTATTCCTCTTCTCTAGCCTCCTTGCTATGACATGTTCAATGTAAGTACATGTATATATATGCAAATGCGACAAATTTTCAATACAGTTCACTTTTTGGTTCAATTTCGCTAAAGGTTCAACATTTAATTAATCAAATAATAATCAAACAACACAACCAGCAATCAATTAGTTGATTATCTTTTCAATCACATAACTTTAATACATATCCGAAAAATTAGATTTTTGGTGCCATATCACAACAATAAGCCCAATCTAGCTTTGGTTCTCACACCAGTCAATTGGAGATATATAGTTATCCCACTTTTGAAACTCGAACACAACACTAATGATGGGTACCCATCATCAGAATCATTCCCGGGTGACTACAGTGCGATTCTATATCTATCCAGTATATTAAAACTTCAAATACACGAGGATCGGACGTATACGCAAAATCTTTATATACTGGATTGCCCAAATCAATACAAATAAATATTCAAATACGAATAATTGAATTAAATTTTCAAAACAAAACTTGTTTTCACTTTTATTTTAAAAGCATCACTCTTCACACTCGTTCTAGGATACTACTGATCCCATCTCTAACGAGTCATTCACATTGGATATTGCCAATCCAATTTTTGATGAATTCTTTTGTTTGGTTCCAATGTGTCTTGTTCTCCGATCTCTGTAAACCAAAGCTCTGATACCAACTGTCACGATAAGGAATTTCGCCCGATCCGAATCGATCGCTAAACCGACCAAGACCGTTCGAAACCCCTGATTGTTTTTAGAACACGACAAATTGGAAGGCAAACAGAAGAACATTTCATTGTTAATTACAACAATTCCATCAGGATACAAGAATATACAGAGTATGAATAAATATTACGCAGAAAATATCAGAGATTTAAATTACATTACATAGCAGCGGAAAAATAATACAAAACACAAATGAAAGCAATACACTGATACAGAGCTTTCCGAGTATCGTTCCAGTTGTAAACCAGGATCCTGTGAATATAAATCTGCAAAACCAAAACTACTAGCTGCCCATCTCAAAATAAGGGCACCCAAAGTTTAGGTTAAAACAATAAACTCCAGGTCAGTCATGTGACTAGTGTGAGAACTAAAACAGTTATTTAAAACTTTCCTTTAAATCAGATATATCAAGGGACCACGCCGTATAACACGGAACGGGTTTCCTCCCAAGAATACCAGTGCATATAACAAAACCGTGCAATGCTTTTTGGAAAAATGAAGCTATTATAAGACCCAGGTCCTATCACACAATGCAACGCAAGCCGGGGGATAGGGTTTTCCCTTATAATAGCCAAACATGCTTGGTACGTTTAAAACAAATCATTTGATACTATTATAAGTGCATAGTGTATAAAACTACTTCAAATCACAAGTATCAATCACAGACGGCATGGGTACCATATATCATGTCGCCATACTAGGCTCTACAATCAAAACCGCAAATGTCACGTATTGGAAGTTGGGTTTCCATCTGTGAACCAAGGTAAGGCGCAATTCTACCGTTTCGAGACTCTCTAGCCCGAGCCTCAGGACTCAGCCGCAACTGTACCTAGGCAACATGCAGGGTCAGTCCACCGATGTGGATTAAACTTAAACCCTGAACATGCGTTTTCCCCGCCCTTTGGGGCGTAAATGAGCCAAATGACTCCATTGGCTCCACACAGTCACCGATATATCCGAGCCTCGCAATCCAACAACCACGCAGGTGAAAATAATATAAATGTCAGGGCTGGTAGGTCACTGACACAACCCTAACTAGAAGGAAACGCATGCTCTCCCTTCTATCCTCTCCCGTTTCTGGTTCACAACCAGGGTGTGAGGCTCGCGAATCAACGTTACACAAAGCTATGCCACACAGGCGGTGCTTTTATCATCAACCACAAAACTTTGCTTTTCAACAAAAGCCTTGATCATTTGCCACTTAGGCATGCCACACAGGCAATTCACTCCATGCGATTGATATCCATTAATATATAACCCCTGAGCTCGTACGTCTCAGAGAAGGGCGTTAAGCAAGAGAATAAATTTTCCACCGCCAAACAGATATATATTTAATAGAAATCAATCACATAGAACAAAATCCAATGTCAGACACACAGTCCATTTACAAGTTCGTTCTGGGTCTGAACGAAACCGGAGGCACCTTGTACCTCGCATATCCATCGATCTCCAAGTACGTCTGGACGATCACCAACTGATTCTCTCCTCTTGGGTGTACAGGCCAATCAAGATCATCAGTAATCACCCAAACGATGTGAAGACCTCCGGTCTTCGACCACCGTCTTCATCCTCGACACATCGTCGAATCAGTTATTCAGAATGGGATAAACCGGGTCTTTCCGAATAACTTGCGTATATAATAACAAGTGTTACACAAACACAACATACGCCTCATTCCAATTCAGAATATTCTTTTATTCAAATATTCTTATACTTTGGGAAAGGTTCCCATTAATTTTATCAAAGATAATTTCTTTAAATTTATTCTTTAATCTTCTTTTGAATATCAATTCAAACTAGTTGGGATTAGCGAACCACACCGAAGTAATCATTTATTTTATTTCCCAATTCCAACCTATTCATCCTATGAAGTAAAACTGGTCATACTTCATATCTAACACCACGGTGTTATCGGTAAATTCAATTACCATTTCACGTTCAAATCTAATTAAAAATTTAGCTATCGCCTAGAGCAAAACTGGTGATACTCCATTCTCGATCATTTCAATCTAATTAAAGATTCATTAAAACTCCACTTGGTTTTAATCTTCCCAAAAATCAATATCATGTCTTTAACTGGGTTAAAGAACCAATGTCATTTAAAACACGGTTCACGATAAACCCAATATCACTTTCTATTCAATTCCAATCAAACACCATTTAATTGGTATACTTCATTAAATCTAAATAAAAAGATTTGATCTTTTTCTCAACTAGGCTTAAGAACAGTGTTAATGAAGACACAACTCACGACCAACCCAAATCCCATTTGATATTAAACACAAGGCTCTGAATAGAAAATATATCGTCTTATATTCAATATCAAATTCTACGACTCACAAATACCGTATTGGAAATAACGATATAAATATATCTTTCAAATTTCGATAACAATATCTGTATAATCACGAAATCCAACATCGAAATATTCCAAAGACAATTTCGATTCAAATCCATTTCAATTCAATTATTGGAAATTCTGGTTACTTTTAAAACCCCTTTCAAATTCAATTTATTTATTTCAAAAATAAATTGATTTTAATTCTAGTTCAACACAAGTTCATTTCAATAAAAATATATTTTTATCTTTTCAAATATGGAGTTTTACATCCCAATTCTTCCCAAATAATTTCTTATGATTTTACACAAATTATTAATATTTTTAATAATTTTATCAAGGCTCGTACAGTCAATTTCCGTTAACGGCCATCGAACTGCAGTTACAACGACCTTTCCCAAATTTGATTTGGACATAATTGCAAATCCAACCGTTAGATTTCAAATCTCTAATATTCGTTAGAAAGCACTTTTCGATACGAACCCAACGGTTCTGGTTTAGGAGAATCCGACGGTCGAATCTCCCGCAAAGTCCACTTGAAGTCAATGGTCGAAATTCGCGAACTGCCGCAGCACGGCGCGTTCTATTCAGGCCATTATATATATATAATATATATATTATATATATTTTGTCGATTTCCTTTCAAAACTTATTTTATAAATCGTTTTAAGTTCGTTTTCAAAACGATTTCTACTTCATATTCAATTTCTAATCAAAATTGAATATTCGATATCATTAATCTATAAATGATAATATTTTCAAAACGTTATATTTGGAAATCACTTCCTTTTCTATATTCATTATAAAAATGAATAAAATCGATGTAAATATCGTTCGTGTCAAAATGGCGCAAATCTAATCAATACGGCTTTATATATTTCAATAACTTCATTATTCTATTCAACAAATGAATATTTTCTCTATTTAACATGAATCTATATTTCTTTCAACACATGAATATTCTCAAGACATGAGTATCGTCAACGCATGATTATTTTTTATTTAATATATTTTATAAAATTATGATTTTATATCGTTTAATTCTTAATCAGACTCTAACCGTAAATTAGTAAGAGAACGTTTCCCTAAATATTAACCCCAAAGGCCGAAACCAACATTAGATCAATACACAGGAAACCATTCATCTTAACTGATTTCCAGTTAGTTTCTAATTTCATATTTGATAAAGATGAGAATTTTATTGTTAAAATATTTTACGCAACACATGATAAGTTTCAACTCATGAGTATCGTCAACACATTGCTATTTATTCTATTCAACACATGAATTTTCTTTCATTCCACACATGAATTTTCATTTTGTAATATTCTTTATTTTCCAAATTGGAATGAAGCCCAATCAATTACCATATAATGTTAATTATATGGATTCCATACAATACATATATATAATAGCAACGATAAATAATCAACCATCACCCAGAGTGCATTCTACACTGTATAAGCATCAAATATATATATTCAATGCTTATAACAGCCTGTCAATCAATCGATCGACATACAGCTAATTATTGGGATTAGTGTATGTCCAATTTCATCCCAACACCCGTGTGGGCTTTCAAACAATCAAACACAGATTTTATTTGTGCAGTTTGGCGATGTGTAAAATTTATCATCCCAACCAATATCACTCAAATCGGTGTACATCAACAAATCGTTCGATTCGTAAATGAATATATATTTTATTTCAACACATGAATATATATATATATATATATATATTATTTCAACACACATTCAATTTTCACAACACAAACAATCACACAAGTCGTCCATGGTCTGTGGACGACGGGGAGCAGTTTATATATGCAGTTATAAAATAAATAGCTGAACAGAAAATTTTAGTGAGGAGTTCTCACCGAGGGTTCCACTCCGCCAGTTTTACTTCTGAACGTCTGAACCGTTTGGATTTGCCCGTGCTTCCAACGCGGTCTTCTCCATGCTGTTCATAGTAAAAATCACATTTTTCTTCACTGCTATAAAAATCTCATATTTATTTCAACGCTATGAAAAAATCACATTTTTATTTCAACATATATATATATAATAAAAATCAGATTTTTATTTCGCTACATATATAAAAATCTTATTTTTATATTTCCTATTATATAAAAATTCTATTTTTAATCCGCTACTCATATAAAGATCGAATCTTTATTCTCACTATTTCATGATAAAAATAAAGTTCATATTTTTATTTCACTTCATATACTGTAAAGATTATATTTTAATCATGTTAATACATATATATATATAAATCTCGACTTTCCTTACATAAAAATCTCAACTTTTTATTTTCAAAGTGCACGTCCTTTTATTTTTAAAGTTCACATCTTTTTATTTTCAAAGTTCGCAACTTTTTATTTTTATTTATCTCTTAAAACAAAGCTAATTTTATTTTTAAAATGCACATTTACAATACAATGCTATATTTATCAAAATCATACTTTTAAAACCAAGTTATTTATTTTAATTTTTTTTAAACAATATATATATTTTCCATTTTCAAAGCAATGGTATTTTATATTTAAAATCTGAAAATAAGTTAAGCTATTTTATATAAAGAAAATCTGAAAATAAATTAAGTTATTTTATTTAAAACAAAATATGAAAATAAATCACTGTTATTAAAAAAAAACTGATTACTTAAAATATATCAATAAGAGAAACTTACTGTTAGTCCCTCAGTAAAACGCGTTTGTGCCTCGCCTTCAGCCCTTAGGGCTTCGCCAACCGCCACCTACGCTCGACCGGGGGAACATCGGAGTTCGTTGCCACCATCGTCTTCACGTCCCCCCGGCTCTTTATTACGTTGAGCTCGAGCTAGCCAGCGCCTCCATAAACCCATTCGAACGGCGTGCTTTCTTGCTTCTAATTTGGCCACCTCCGGCGATGGTAGGACATCACCGCCATTGATTGAGTCAGGCTCTTGAGGCGAAGGGTTTTACTGTTGGAGATTTCGGGGATGGTGCTGGGATCGGAAGATCGGAGGGGGTCGAGCTCTGGAAGAAATCACCCGTCCAATTCAAACGACGGCGGAAAACTGAGCAGTTAGGGTTTAGAAGAAAACAATTTTATATTAATATTAATATTAATATTTTAGTTATTTTTAATTCCTTTATTTCTAATTCTCGTAGTTGAATGTCCCAAACTCCAAATCAACTCCAACGACTGTCGCCCCTAGCTAAATACCCACATTCCAAACACAATGGTATTGGTATCGCAAGCTAAATCGACTGTTTCGATCAATTTTTTTCAAAATTAAAATATAAATCTATATATTCAATTTCAAACGAACATTGCAATTTACTGGGGTCACATACGGATCCCAAAAATTCTCGAAAAATTATTTCTAGCTTCGTATTGATGATACTGTCCTAACAAAACTAATTTCGTCAAATTCTGAGACCGTTTGAAAAATGGTCATTTTCCAGTCGATCGAAATGATTGAAACTGTTAAAATGCGTTTAACTTTGCCACGCTCACATATTGATTCAGAAAATTTTGAATTTTGGAATCTAGCAATAACTTGACATCACGGATCCAACAAAAGTGGTTTCGTCGAAAACCGAGATTGTTTGCAAAATTTTCATTTTTAAGGGCCAAAATTCCATAGCGACTATTCTGAAATTTCAACTGGGCATAACATTTTATCCCCGCTATGAAATTTCAATTTTTTGGATTCGTTGGAAAGATATTCTCAAATAGATTCTAATATTTTTGGTTTCACTAAAATCCGGTTTATTTTGAATCCTGTACTTTCATTTGAACTTCGAAATCGAATTTTCAAACTACCGCGCCATTTTCAATTCCTTTTATAATTAAAATAAAATATTTATATTCAAACGACGATCTATATAAATATATACGTTCTATTTCTATTCAAAATAAATTTCTCTACATTATTATTTAAATAATGCATTCTAAATATTCAAAATTCGCTAAAATTGCCGAAATAAAATTTTTAAATTGGCTCAGATTTCCGGGTTGTTACAAGAACCAACCAGAACTTGCCACACAAGCCCTAATGAGTCAGAAAATCATCACACAAAGAAACACGTCCGGTTTCATATCTGGCCTGAGGGGGAGGTCGACCCCTGGTCGACCTGTATATAGGGAGGTCGACCCCCTGGTCAACCTGGCCTGGGGTAGGTTGACCCCCAGGTCGACTTGCCTTGGTATTTAATTTTTTGAATTGTTTTATATATATTTCTGAAAGTTCTAAGGGCTATAACTTCTTCATACGAAGTCCGATTTTCGAAAACTTGGACTCTATTCCAAGAAGAATTTCGAGATGAACGCAATGGCGTAACCCGTTTTCCTTAATTCTCACTTTAACAATTAAGTATTCTTAAATTTGTTAATTTTAATATTTAAAATTGCGGGGTGCTGCAATATCAAATGGATGTCAAAAGTGCTTTTCAAAATGGATTTGTTAAAGAAGATGTATATGTAGAGCAACCACCTCTATTTGAAGACGAAAAATTACTGGAACATGTATATAAGTAAAAGAAAGCATTATATGGATTAAAACAGGCTCCTGGGGCTTGGTATGATAAATTAAGAAATTATTTGTTACAATCAAATTTTGAAATAGGAAAATTAGATAATACTTTGTTCATTAAGAAAAATAAAAAGGATATTCAATTAGTACAAATATTTGTTGACGATATAATTTTCGAATCAACAAACGATAAGATGAATAAAGAATTTTCAAACATTATGACCCAAGAATTCGAAATGAGTTATATGGGAGAACTATCATTCTTTTTAGGATTACAAATTCGTCAATTAAAGAATGAAATATTTATTAATCAAGAAAAATATGCAAGAGATATAATTAATAAATATAATTTAACAACAACAAATGGGACACCAACACCTATGGAAACTAATACAACATTAAGTAAAGACGATACATCTAAAGATGTAGATCAAAAATTATATAGAACGATAGGATAATTATTGTATATAACTACTAGTAGACCAGATATAATGAATAGTGTATGTCTCTGTGCAAACCTAAGGAAACACATTTAAAAGCAGCAAAACGTATTCTAAGGTATGTAAAGCATACATCATACTTTGGATTATATTATCCTAAGAATGATTCATTCGATTTAGTTTCTTACTAGCTGACTACGCAAGATGTAAACTCAGTTGTAAAAGTACTAGTGGAACAGGTCACTTCTTAGGACATTCACTGGTCTCGTGGTTTTGTAAAAAGAAAAATATTGTATCTCTGTCAACAACTGAAGCAGAATATTTCTCTGATGCTTTGGCTTGTTCACAAGTAAAATGTATGCAACAAAATCAAAATGATTTTGGATTATAAATAAATAAATCACCGATATACTATGATAATAAGAGTGCTATAAATATTTCTAAAAACCCAACTCATTATTCAAAGACTGAACATGTCGATATAAGACATCATTTTCTAAGAGATAATGTAAGTAAAGAGAAAATTTCACTCAAATTTATAGAAACAGATAAACAAATAGTAGATATATTAACAAAACCATTAAACGTAGCAACATTCACTAAATTTAGACGAGAATTAGGCATATATTCATTAAGTGAGTTAGAATAATTAACTATACTATTATATATAAAAATAACATAAAAATTAAAAAAAAAATTTAAAATATAAGTATGTCGACATACATTTATACATATGTCGACATATAACTACCATAATTTTAAATTTAATTCCCACCAAAAGTTAGTTATATCAATTATTTAAACTTTCTACTTTGACTTTTCTTCTTCATTTTCATTTCTCTTCTCTGTAAAAATTCTAAACTAAAATAAACAATGGCCTTCACTAATTTAAATACCCAAATCAATTCCGATTTGTCCACTGGACCAACCGAGGGTCCTTTTCAACAATCTACACTTTCTCATGTCATTAAAATCGAAAAAAAGATGGAGTATGCTCCGCAAATGATGGCTGAAATACAAGTACTACAAATTAAGATGAGTCAAGAGCAAAATAGGCAAGGGAAAGTAATAAGGAGTCTTCTTAAATTCATAATGGGTAATCAGGCTAATTCGATTATCATCGACGATGATAATCAAGTCAGGCAAGAGGAGGAAGAACTAGAGGAAGAAACAAAAGAGGAAGAAGACATCATAGAGGAAGAAGAACCTCAAGAGACTCAACCAACAATTACGGAAGAAGACGATAAGATTGTATGTGTAGGAGAGGTCGTATTCGACCAAAATGGGAATGTAATTGAATAGAATGGGGATTTTCGTCTCCATTATCCAAATTGTCCAATTCACAAATCTCCCATTGTCAAAGATAAATAGTTAAGGTTTTCTTTGGTTTTCGTTCTTACGATGTATCATGCTTATATAAATTCATGTATTCTTGCTTGTACAAATTCAAGTTTAATAGAATAATTGTTTATGTTTTTTAAGTATAAGTTAAGTATTATAATTAGTTAATACATTTATAAATATTAGCATAAAGTAATATGGATATAAAATTAAGGGGGAGTATAAGAATTATTAAAGGAATATTTTACTTTAAATAAGAAGATAATTAGGTTCTTGTAAGTTTTATTTAGACAGTTGTACGATTTAGGGGTCGTAGTTTTAGAATTTCTTTTTGATAATGCCAAAGGGGGAGAAATTATAAAATATAGAAATGGTTTATAAGATTCATATAGATAGGGGGAGTATTTGAAGGATCATCATTAACAAGTATATATAGGTATGATATTTTATAAACTAAGGTTGTCATCTTCAAAAAGGGGGAGATTGTTGGAGAATAGAGTTTTGATGACAACAACCTTATTTCAATATTAATTGATTATAAAATATATACTAACGCTTCTATTTAGAATATATATATACATACACACACATATGCAAGATTTATTTATAGGAATTATTACTGAAGACTGTATAGTTTTAAAGATGTTAGAGATTCAAAAGTCAAAGATATTTCAAGACTCATGAGTATTCAAGATTTCAAGAGTTCAAGATAAATATAGTTATAGAGTCTGGATTATGTAAGACCCTGAATAGCACTCCAAGTTCAAATTCAAATTCTGTTTTTCAAATAGTCTTTTCAAATTCTATCTTCAATTTCCTTCTTCTCTATTTTATTTTCTATTTTTATTTGATTTTAAACTTAAGTTTTATAAGTTTATGCTTTTATATATATTCAAATTTTATATATTTTATATTTATAGTTTTAAACTTTATAATTTTATTAATATATTTGTATTGTTTATATTTATGTTTCTATATGATTTTCCACTTTATAATATTTATTTATAACACTATATTTTAATACAAGAATTTCCAAAATTATATTTATATCAAAACACTTGAAAAATGTTCAAATTTCAAATTTGTACACATATATGTAGACATACATATATATATATATATACATATATATATATATATATATATATGCATGTATAACTGTCATTTTTTTAAATTTAAAAGGAAGTGTCTTTTCACTATTTGTGACGGTCCTGGGATATTGCAACCTTTGACACATTATAAAAAGGGGCTGATTTCGAATTTTAAATCACTTCTTCTTCTCCATATTCATTCCCTTTCATTACACCATTATTCTTTATCATTTTTATGATTTCTACACCTATACTCTATCGAATTCAATTCTGTTTTCACTAATCTTCTTCTCTCTACACTCTTTACTCATTACTCTCCGAATCAAGTGCTATTGAAGAGTTATACGGCTATTTGTAATTGTTTAGGTTGAGTAAAGGAATCATTGGTATCCCTTGTAGCCGTGAAATCAAGGACGGGTAATCGGTGGTATCCCTTATAGCCGTGAAATCAAGGAAGGTATACTAGACCAAGTGTGTATGTGTGTGGAATCGGTGGTATCCCTTACAGCCGTGAAATCAAGGAGGGTTGTAATTAAAGATTGATATAGTAATAAAACTCTACGCAATCTAGCGTTTCATGGGATTAGACATCGGAGCAATTCTGAACCAGTATAAAATCCGGTGTGTTCTTTCCTTTTCTGCACTTTATTTTTGTTTATCTTTGCATTTGTATGTTTGATTCTGTGTCTGTGATTGTTTTTGTAGTGTTTGATACATATAGTAGTTCACATAAGTTTTAGATTTTGTTTAAATTCTCAAAAACACTATTCACCCCCCCTTCTAGTGTTTGTTTTGCCTTAACGATCCATTTCACAATCCCTAACAGTTCTAGGTATGGAGCTATACATAGTTTAAGGATGTGTTCGCATTTTCAAGTTTTTGAAGCTTTTTAGTAAGTGAATGATTTTCCTTTGGTTTGGTAACTTTGATATGTAATCTAGATATGTAATGCAAACATGATGTACGAATATTATGCAAGTTCGAATGTTTATTATAATGTGTTGAATTATCATCTTTTGTTTACATGATTATTGTTTGAATATGTTCATATATATTTGAATTTCTATAATACTATTGTATAATATTATTTTATTGTTTAATAAAATTGGATAATAATGAATATCATTAGGGAAATGCAGAGAAAACAATGTAGTTATGCATAGCGTTTAAAAAATGCTAAGGAAAAGGAAATGGAGAGGTGTGCACAGCGTTTTATAAATGTTGTGCAAAGGAAATTATAAACAACATCTAAAAAATGCTGACAATAGTAAATGTTAGTGTATACACAACGTTTATATAATGTTGAGAAATTTATCTGCAATGTTTTAATGTATCCTATGAAAATAATAAATCTGTTTTACAATATCGAAAACCCGTTATGAATGTAAGAAACAACAAGAAACTTTAAACGTTGTAAATACTTGTGTCTTAACAGTGGTATTATAAGTGCTGTTAAAAGTTCAGGACCTATTACCACATGTCATTATACAGCATTCTTAATTTCGCCATTAAAGCCTCTTAAAGTGGTTTTACACCGCTGTAAAAAGTGATTTTTTTGTAGTGGCTGTAATTTTTTAAGCTAGGTTGAATACTTAAAAAATTATTAAAGAATATCTGTATATTCATTTTAAACTTTTTCTTTAAAGCATTACAAGAGAATAAAGCTATTCCAACGGCTTAGAGCCGTTGGCGGCCGTTAGAGAAACCATTGGAATACTATTTATAGATTCAAACTTTTTCCAACGGAACCAGCGCACTTTTTCAAATGGCCTCCAACGATTCATATCCATTGGAAATCATTGGAAACCGTTTGAAATAAATGACTTATAAGCCGTTGGAAACCATTGCTAGCCATTGCAAATCTGGGTAATTTATTTTTATATTAGCAAGCCTATTACCTTCCTGCCACACCATTTCAATTTCCTTTCCATTTCCAATCCATTCCACACATTTATAACTATAACAATATAAACATCCAACATAAATCAATTCAACACTAATATACACAAAATAAACAATACAAAACATAAAAAAAAATCGACTCATCAACCTCACATATCAACAAACCAAGTACATACCATTAAAATACATCCAAAATATCATCCTCACCAACTCCAAACCAGCATATACAACATCAAAGAACAATCCTCACCATCTCCAAGTCAATATGTACATCATGCAAACACAAACACAAAAAACATACCTCTCAAGCATCTTCGTCGCCTCCGGAAGCAACAAACGACGAAGGAAAGGAACCATGTTGTTGCACATTTTCTGCTAGCTTTTGATTCACCAACTTCGTTTGTATAGCATGAAGACGTGCAGCCGCTCAACCATTACTCTAAGCTCTTTTATTTCAGCTTTGCCCTGGAAATTTTCATATGCCTTTTGAGCTGCTCGAGCCTACAAATAGAATGGAAGATATTCAAAAAAAGAAAGATGAATCATAAATAAACACTAGTATTAAATGGTTCAACAATTTGCACCTATTACATGGACAATGAATTTTTGCATCATTTCCAATATTGCTTAAAGAAAATTTGATGAAAACATGCACCCTGGTAAAAAATATTCACTTATGAGCCACTAATTTCCCTTCTTCGGTACATCTAGCTCCGATCGATAAAATAATTGATCATTTTTCCTATTTTAAAACCTATGATGAAAAGTTAAAAAATTATTAATCATTCATTTAATATTTTGTTTATATGTTAATTACTGCTTATACTAAATTATATAAGATTTTTACAAACTTTATTTTAAATAAACAATTAATAGTTCATTGACATTTATGTGCCTTTTGTGATGGTCAATTTCCTACTTCCTATTACAAACACAATAGTAATTACATTTCGTAAATCATGTCATTCTAAACGATTTTCCAAAATTTCGATAGCATTCCCTCGTGTTCCTTGTATCGTTCATAAATTCATGTACATAAGGAATGAAAAGAAAATACCATCGAAATTTTGTGAACCGTTTAAAGTAATATGATTTATGAAACGTAATTACTTTATAGTATTTGTAACTTTTGTCCAATATAAGGATAAATCCGACAAATGTTGTACCGGATGAATATGGATGTCTGTTTTATAATAAAAACGAATATCCATATAACGATCATATACAACACATGTCAGACGCAGCCGAATAATATCTAAAGGGATTTAATATTTGTTTATATTAAATTTAAATATATATTTTGTTTATATTTTACCATTTTATTACATATGTACTATAATATATATTTTTTACTATTTCGCTTAATATATAACTCGTTTTTGGTTATATACTAAATTAAATTTATAATTTGTTTATACACCTAAATTACACTATTTAATGAATTCTAACTACGATGATTCCTATCAAAATCATTTGAAATCATCCAAAATTTATTATGCACATGATACTAAATTAGTGATTTTTCAAAAATTACATTTTTCTATACCTAATACTTATAGATGTTACAAGCTACTGACCATAAAAAAATGTTAGCACTGACAATAGAGTTTTGGTAAAAAAAACATTTCACTAGATATTCTTGTAACATATCGATTTTGATGCATAACATGATTAAGTGTTAGAAGAATGGATAAGCTTGCAAGTAATTGACTAGGAGCTGCAGTACTTGATAATTCTCCATATTATTTTTTTGTGACACTTAAATCCTCTCAAGCCCCAGTTCGGCCGCAGTTTTCCCTATTAGCTAGGGTTTCTCTCAAATGCTTCATTAATTTCTCTGTTCCATGATTAATTAATTTCTTCGCCAATGGTTCACACTTCATCATTAATCTAGTTCGATGATTTCAATTTCATTTAAGCTCTTTCGACGATTTCCATTTCATTTTAAGCTTGGAAACTCAATGGCTGATTAAGTAATTTGTGGTTCAGTATCATTCCATCTTTAGTAATTTAGGTCTTTAATTTTCATTTCTTCTGCTAAGGATCAATACTTATGCCATTATCGACATTGATTGCAATTCACATTGGTTGCGCTGTCATTTTTATTTTGCATTGATCTTGATCCACCAACAAAGCCGATCAAAGATACCTAGGCTAAGGTGGACTGCAGATCTTCATCTTTGCTTTGTACATGCAGTTGTGAGACTTGGTGGTCAAGAAAGTGAGTCATACTTCAATTTTACAAAAGGGCTTGCTTATTCTTCATTAGTTTTGATTATATCAATATATTTTCTATATAATATTTTGTCATAATTTGATTGCATGAGCAACTCCAAAGCTTGTTATATAGATGACGAATGTTAAAGGACTTAGTCTTGCTCATGTCAAGAGCCACTTACAGGCAATTATTAATTAGCATGTCTCCTTATTACTTAGTTAACTAAGTTGCCTAATTTGTTAATTGAGTTTCTTTCTTGATTTTTTTTTGTTTATTGGATAGATGTACGAAAGTAAAAAAGATTGATAGGTACTTGTATTACTGTATAGTTTTTTATATCAAGTAATATTGTGATAAAATTTAATACATATATACATATATATATATATATATATATATATATTGATATCTTATATGCTAAATTCAGTTATTAGTGAACAAGCAAATGAGATCCAGTGAAAATAGCAGTATATTAGCAATCTAAGCCACATTCCAATGCTACATGGAAGGCCCTTTGCAACTTCCTGGTTCTTATATAGTTTTTTCTTAAGTGTATATCATTGATAATTACACCTCATAATCAATGAATGATTACATAATTTGGATGTTTGGATAATTTGATTTGGTGCATCCTCTTGGAGTAATCATGGATACTGAGTGCACAATAGATACCATAATATAAGTAATAGTGCTACCACGGAATGAAGAGTTTATGATTCTTCCATAGAAATGATATTTAGAAGATCAATTAATTGTGCACATATGATGATCAACGATAACTGAATGCACAAGAAGAAGGTGAAAGTGGAAAACATGACGAAAGAGTGGTAAGTACTCTTGATCTCACCATATGAGTTTAATGCATTGAGATCTTGTTAGTACTTGCCAAAACATGATGAAATCCGAGTTGCTGCAACTCGATGTTAACACTGAGTTGCTTGCAACTCAGTTTTGAACTACTGAGTTGTAACTCAGCCTGTTCAATTTTTTTCCATTCTTAAACTCAATTGCTGAAAGAGGGATTTACAGTCATTTAAATTGTTGTATGCAGATATATAGATAGTAAAATTGGATTTTGCAAGCGGACACATACATACACATTCCCCTATGCTCACGCATATGTTAGTACTTACATATGTATGTTATATATGTGTATGTGCAAATGTTAGTATTTACATATGTATACTATATATGTGTATATGCAAATTTTGGTCTGTCTTCATGACGACTTCTATTTTTTCTGTAAAAATGAGTGCACTTATATTTTATAGGCTCTTGTGGAGGAGGAAAAATAGAATTTGGAATGCCATGGCAACACAAAAGCAAATGTTTGGGTTTTGTGCGCAGCGGAAAAGACAAAACACCAAGAAAATGACCTTTTTCACCCAATGACTTGAACATGATTTTGATTGAAAATAACAACATAATAGATCTGAAATAATGGCAATGCAAAAATATTCCACCCAACCACCCTCTTTATTGATTCACCAAAATCAAATTTTGTTTACATTCAATGGATCAAAACCAAAAATAAACAAAATTACCATTGAATAAATAACCTTATTGAGAAAGGAAAAGAATATCTATATGACAACAAATACTATTTGAGAAGAAGAGCAATGAAGAACGAAGACAAATCTTTGCATCAACTTTGAGGCACCAACTGTGTTTATCAGCAGCAAATAGGAATAGCTTCTCTCATCCCTAATTTCTACATCTTCCTCTCCATGGTGCAAGCCCTAGAGCCACAAACCTCTCCAGATATCTTACATGGTTTCTAGTTGTTTTGATCTAACCAAGAAGGCTGCATACATAGAAGAATATAAGACCTAGGCAAATATCCATATTGCTCCATCAAAATATCTCTAGAATATAAACATTTTTTCTTTCCTTCTATGATAAAATCAATCAAACTAATCAATCAAATCAATTAATTGATCAATCAATTAATTGTTTCACACCGGCAGCTAGTAGTTTAGATTTTGCAGTTATGATTCGTTGGAGCGAAGTTCGAAGCACTTTCTAAGTTGGAGTCCATGCTAGAGTTGAAATTTCCACTGTTTTCTTTTCTTCCGCTAAGAGTATATTTATATTTTTCTTCCGCTGTATGTTTATGTTGTAACTCTGATATTCATGTAACTCTGATGTAATATTGTTTTGAGCAATGAAAAGTTCTGTTATTTTGTTTATTATATGTATGTACCCATAACAGTTCATCTTTGTGAATGATTTAAGTTGGTTTAATTACCAGCGAAAATCAGGCAAAAAGGAGGGTTGTTATAGTTGGTTTGTAAAACTCTGATATTTTATATGAAATTTTATTCCGCTGCAAATTCTGTACTATGTGATTTTGTGTTAATTCTGTTTAAACCGCATAAGCCAATAACAATCTGGCGTCTTGAATGTTTTAAGTCGGTTAAAATACCGATTTGAGGCGGTCAAAATGTCAAGTCGTTACAGTTGGTATCAACTGTAACGGGATAGGCTTTTCAACCCTGATCCAGCGGTTACCCTCCGCTGTGGCATTACATTGGTACCCCAGTCTGCCTTGTTTTACGGCCCGCCTTTCGACTGCTCATCCAACCCTCAAAAAGGACATGGAGGAGTAAGAGTCCACTGCTCGCCACCAAACACCATGCCGAGAACCCCCTATCATGTTTCATCCTATTACCAGGCATGCCAAACAAGGACTGGTGTGGTCGTCATATATATATAAGGAAATTTCATTTTATTTTCAAAAAATTTATACCCAACCTATATATAAATGGGTTCTATGTTGTTAATACGATTCTAAAGAACTTAACCGAGCATAATTACGAGTTAAAATGAATTAGATATTAATTAATAAAGTTTTAAGTTTAACTTAAAAGGAATAAAAGAATTATACCAAATCAATTCGAGCCCAAGGCCCAAACTCTTGAAACAAGACCAAGCCCGCGCTACCAAGATCCAACCCGCAGCCCTCTTCTTCCTCTTCCTTTCTTCTTCTACGCGCATCCCATACAACTGTATTAATTCTAGACAGCATAATAACCCATAATATTATGTCGCCATATATATATACACACACACACACAATCAAAAATCGTATGGCTCGTATTGGAGATTTGGGTTTTTAACTTGATGATTCCTGGCACGAAAGATCAATCGGAACACAAACGAAAATGTAATCATGGGTTTTTCATCCAGACGCGGACACCAATACAAATCAAGAGGTAGATCAACGGTTTTCAACCAGACACGGCCCCCCCAAACATACCCTATTCCATAAGTCATAAGCGGTTTCCCACTTTTGCAGTGGTCATCATCAATTCATATATATACATAATCTAACCGCCAGTTCCTCATCATCCGGGGTGTGAATTTTGTCGTTGTTACGTCATGCACAAAGCATGCCTAGAAAAGCAATGCCTAATCGTACAAGCTCATTTCATCTCTTAAGTATATCACATTATCCATTCACAACATGATCACTGATTTACATCCATACATAACTACTTCGAGATCATACGTCACAAACCAGATACATATCAACGAAAGTCAGTGTTATGCCGTCAATTACAATGTCATACACATAATCCATACAAGTCCGTCCTGGGTCTGGACGGACCAAAAATCCGAAAGTTCTCCCAATACGTTCGTACTTTCTGCCACTCCGGTGATAGGGGCATCTCTCTACTGTAGATATCAGTAAAGAAACCAATCAGCAGGCGGTCCATTCGATTTGTGAAGAACCACGGTCTTCATTTATCGATTCCAAGTCCTGAATTTGCTTCATGCGTCGTATTATTACTTGGAATGGTTTTCAGACTTAAATTTGATCCCGGACTTCCCAAGTAATAAGCGTATTCTTAAATCGATAGTCATGGATCTTACGGACATTTCAATTCAATTTCCTTCCGATCATTTCAATTCATTGCAATGTCAAGGTTGAAATTTGTCATAAATTTCTTTCATCATTTTAACTTCTCTTTGAAATCAAAATATTCAATTTACCAACCTTTATTCCTACAAAACCCTTCGATCCTTATACTCAAAACAAAATCCTTCGATTCCTTAAGTCTTTATCGATCTTTATTTGGATTGGAATTCATTAACGATAATCCAAACAATTCATATTCAAACATAATTTTTATTAAATTAATAGTTATTGAATAATTATAATTAGTTGAGATCAATTATAGTTAGTTGTTGTTTGGATATGGATGTTATTGTGCGAATGGATGTGCATGTAAGTAGATGACACGGAACACTGAAAAGCGTTATTGACCGTAACGCATGTGCACAGCTGAATGGTTGTTATTGACGATGATTATTATGTATGATCATCTGACTTATATGGTTGATTTATTTTGTGTGCATGATGCACACACAACACCATGGTTGTGGAATCATACAGATAATTGATTTAATTCTCCTTCCATATAAATGAAGATTTTTTTCCAAATATTAATCTGCTGTTTTGGACGTCTAGAATTGGTTTAAATCACCTTTAAATTTATAAAATAGGAGCTATTTTTGGTGAGAACAATTAATTTAATCATTTATTTTAATATGTAGTGATTATAATATGATGTGATGATTTATGATAATTGTTTGGATATGGATTCTATTGTGTGAATGGATGTGCATGTAAATTAGATGACACTGAACATTGAAAAGCGTTATTGACTGTAACACTTATGCACAGCTGAATTGTTTGATTTTGGTGATGATTATAGTGTATGATCATCCAACATACATAGTTGATTTATTATGTTTGCATGATGCACACTCAACACCATGGTTATGGAATTATACAGATGATCGATTCAATGTTCCTTCCATATAAATAAAACTTGGCTCTTTTTTCCGAATATTTAAAATATTATTTTTAAAGTCCAATTTTATTTGAAAAGAGATTTGGAAATTTAAATATAATATTTTATAATATTGTATACCAGACCGTTCTAGGATGACAGAGAGGATGGTGTCTAAGATTGGATATGGAAATCCAGTTTCCTGCTCTTCCTGGCTGTAATGACCCGAAAATCCGGTCCAATTTGAGCTGACCAAAAACATAAGTCCAACCCCAAATTAAACTGAAAATCAGGAAATTAATAGAATGAAAACAGAGGGTGAGAATAGATAAGATAGAAACTTAGAATAGAAGAAGAAGAAGAACACAACATCAGAGTAACACGAATCTCACAGCGGAACGAATAACATATAATATATGTAACATAACTTTAAAATATACATTTATATTTGAATATACATCATTATCAAAGTACAACACTTACAACACAGCGGAAATAAACTATAGCTATATGAATCCTGAAGCCTCCTGCTCCAGCTCTTCCAGTAGATCTGTAAATCCCGACTACTTGACTGCCCGTACAAATTTAGGCACCCAAGAGTTTAGGGAAACAAACAAATAAACTCCGGGTCAGTCATGGGACTGGTGTGAGTAAAACAGTTTAAAACAGTTCAAGCAGGTAATCGATATCTCATAAGACCACGCCGTATAACGGAACGGGTTTTTCCCTTATGAGAATCCAAAATATCTTTATATCAAAAACCTTTTGATATTATAATACTGTCTATCAACACAATATAATAATCATCTAGCATAAACGCTTTCATCTCACGTTCTACATACATAGTATACAATCAAAACCGCAAGCACGTATTGGGTAATGGATTTCCAACTATGACAAGGTATGGAACCACCTTTTGCTTGTGTACCTCTAGAGAGGAATACACTGGGTTCTACAAGAACATCTTGCAACCCGGCCACACATGACCGACCACTCATTTCGCTTGAGTGTATCGAACGTATATCACCAACAGTTGGGATCAGCAACCATTTCCCGAATGGGACTACATCAACAATAGATTTTTAGAAGTAAATGAAACTCTAGATCTTATACACCCTACTTCGGAGCGACCGACTTAGCCATGCTGCCTGCCCATTTTCTGTCATTTATCGGATGTGAGGCTAGAAGCTACGCTTTATCATCACACCAGATTCACTTTGAATGCCACATCGTCAAATCCATAAAATCACCGATTGACGTCCTCAACCATACATTATGTGTTAGCTAAAAGAAGTTTCCTTCTCCGCTTCCACTCTTGGTACGGTTGGAGAAATCAATATACGTGATCGTCTGGAAATACTCTGTCATACATCCGTCCATACAAGTCATCCAGGAACAGGACGAACCGAAGGCACTATTCTGTAAATAGGATAGCCCTTGCATAACTCCGTCTTCAATTTCCTTTAGCATATATGATTCGCAACGCTTATGCCAATACAGAGTGGTTCTTTGGATAATAATCCAACCGGTCTCTCCATATTAACAACGTTAAAATGGTCAAAACTTCGATAGTTTGTGATTTAACTATCGAAGAAAAACAGGTGTGCAAACAACGAAATTATTTCCAAATGGAAATTTATATCGATCAAACATCATTCAACATTTATCTCTTTATTTCATTTATTTACTTATCTCATGTTTCCCTATATTCAATATTTCTTATTTTCTAAATTTGGAAAATATACGTTATTAACAATGGAAAACATTTCCAATTCTTGTTTTCTTTATTAGAAAACATTTCTGGTTTCTTATTTGGAACACATTTCCAAAGCTTCTTCATTGGACTTAGACAGATGTTTAAACAAACCATCGCGATGCCAACTCAAACCATTTCCTTTAATTACTAAATTCACTTAACCATCCTTTACTATCGAACCTTAACCATTCCTTAGTTAAAAATGAAGTCAATCAAGTTGGGGTAATAATACCTCTCAGACCTTAACTGAACAACGTTTCTAACCTTGAAATAGAAAATGTTCACCCTTTTAATTATTTAACAAACTTCCTTACGTAACTCTCTTTCAAATCTTTTCTATTAGATAATTTTTCCTTCGATAAGGTATATTCGATAACTCTATTCAATTTATTCTATTCACTTAACTCTTTTGATTTAACTTTAACTCCATTCACTTAACTCCTATCGAATAAACTATATTCGATAGCTCTTTTAATTCTATTTGAATAAACTATATATTCGATTAACTCCTTTTACTCTATTCGAATAAACTATATTCGATTAACTCCTTTATTCTATTTGAATAAACTATATTCGATTAACTCCTTTATTCTATTTGAATAAACTATATTCGATTAACTCCTTTTACTTTATTCGAATAAACTATATTCGATTAACTCCTTTATTATATTCGAATAAACTATATTCTATTAACTCCTTTTACTCTATTCGAATAAACTATATTCGATTAACTCCTTTATTCTATTTGAATAAACTATATTCGATTAACTCCTTTATTCTATTTGAATAAACTATATTCGATTAACTCCTTTTACTCTATTCGAATAAACTATATTCGATTAACTCCTTTTACTCTATTCGAATAAATTATATTCGATTAACTCCTTTTACTCTATTCGAATAAACTATATTCGATTAACTCCTTTATTCTATTTATAAAGATTTCCTTTTTAACAACATTTATTCATTTTAAAGATTTACTTTTAGTAACAGTTCTACACTTTAAAATGATTTCCTTCTTATAACAGTTTCCTTTTTATAACGTTTTCCCTTTTTCTAATTATCTCCTATTTATAAATATTCCAATTTATAAATATTTCTTATTTATAAATATTCCATTTATAAATATTTTATTTTCAAATATCACTTTGAAAATATTCCCTTATCAACATTTTGGTATGTTATGGTATTCAACATATCAAATCACGATGATCAGTATCGTCCAAACACATATAATCGACAACAGATTATATATCACATCATATATCACAATATATGAAAAACAGTAAAATAAATGTTGAGGAATCCAGTTGGATTCCTCCAACCTGTTTCCCTGCATCACAGATGTTAAACAATATAGATAACATCACTTTCAGTTCCATATGATATATTATGTTAAATAGAATCAATATAGAAATTCAACTAACTGACTAGCAGTTCAATCAAACAGTTAACACACAGTCAATCAGCTAATATTTAACAGTTCTAAAAATACAACATGAAATTACAAACTGTTCAGAGTTAGTGAGATTTTACTCACATTGGACGAACATCGTTAATAACGATAACCATCGCTCGATTTGATTCAGACGGACAATTTATTTTGTCATAAATTGTAACGAGCTCTGTTTCCCTCCCCGTCAGTTCCAATGCTTAGCCCTCTCCCATACGATCCCAACGTGACCAGTTTCGCTGAATTTCGTTTTCGTATGATCGAGTTATGATTTTTCAAACTTAATATACATTGAATTTAAAATAAACTTCAAATTAAAGATCCATTGGGCTTAACCTTTTATTCCAAGGCCCATTACCCTTTTTTAAAAACCCAAACCCGCAGATAATCCTTCTTCCCCAATGATGCCATGACCTGCTCTTAAACCTCCAATGCCATAGCCGCTACTTCTTCCTCCCGTATCTCCTTTTCTACTTCATCGATTTCCAAACCGACTTCACGTATTAACTCCACTTCAAATTCTCTTCGATTTCATCACACAAACATGGAGCTCGGTTTAACTCCTCAAACCGCGACGAACAGTGTCGCTACAGGGGTAGCGACATTCTTAGTGTCGGATTCCTTCAAACAAAACACTTCAGGTGCTAAATCTCCTCCTCAAACCAAATAGGAACTCTATTTTGCAAAACAAAGCTTCAATCGCTCAAACTACCTAACCCTAGTCGCACGCTGAAACTCAGTAAACCCAAAACTGTGGATCGCACCTCACAAACAGATATCAGATGGAAGCTTAAGTTGATGTGAGTAACAATATATACACATTTCGATTTATAGGAATTGATTTGGTTTGTTTGGGATTTTATAAGATGGACTTCTCTGTTGGAATTTTTGTTTCAGTGGAGCGGCGATTCCTGATGACTTCTGAAGGAAATAAATTAGGTTAGAGAATGGGGTATGGTATTTATAGTGAAGCTTTAATATTTTTATATTCATTTATGTTTGGTAATTAACTAAAATTATCATTTAAAAATTCATGTCGTCACATACGATACCCAAAAATCATGAAACTGGATATGCAGCTAGATTTCGATATTACGGTCCCAACGAAACTGGTTTCGTCGAATTCTGACTTCGTATGCTCACACAGCGTATTTTCAACCATCAAAATACTGTCTGTTTTTCACACTAAAAATCCGTACGGCAACACAGTCACTCTAAAAACCATGAAACTGGAAATCTAACAACTATTTGACATTGCGGATCCAACAAAATTTGTTTCGTCGAATTCCGACTTCGTTTGCAAAACCGGCTATTTTTAAAGCTCTGAATGACCCATTTAAATATATAACTATATTTAAATATAATTAAATTTAATATTTAAAAATAAATATTATCGTCTATATTCACAGTGGAATACCATACAGTCTAGAATATTCCTCTATGAATTTCTAACTTGATATTTTCAAATCTGGGTCAACCCGATATTCGATTTATATTGAAATTCCTTTTTAAAATATAAATAATTCCTTTATAAATTATAAAGGAATTCCACAATGATTTTTCTAAAATTTGATTTGGACATAAATCAAAATCTACACGATGAAATCCCGATTTTTCTCTTCCACTAGAAAGATATTCTCCACCAGCACCACATGTTTCTTGTTTCACAGAAATCCGGCTTAAAACGAATCTTGTACATTCAGTTGAAGTTCGAATCGCCAATTTACGAACTGCAACGCCATTTCAAGCTCGTTTAAAATTATATTATAAACTATACGTTCAATCTGTCGTATATATAATATATTCATTATCTAATTCAATTCTGAACTGAATTAAATATCACAGATGATCCCGTTCACACCATATCGCCATTTCAGCCAATTCTGATTATTTCAGAATTAAATATATTATTTTAATTAAATATTCAACATTATTTAATTCCCCGACCATTAAATTCACTATATCTCTATTAATATAATTAAATAAATTAATTATAATACCTCTGCCAATGCGGGTCATTACACTGGCTATCCCTAACTGGTCCGATAGACGAAGCAGTTAATTCAAATATGATTTGAAAGTTGAATTTGAAGTTGTTCTAAAACTTAGAAATGAATTCGAAATTTAAATTAATAAGGATCATTCATGAAGTTTAATTTAAATTTAAATTAGAAAGATTTTTGTATTCATATGGCTTGCAGCTTATTTAAACTTTAAATTAAGATTTGAAATTATGAAATGATTTTTGATTTAAACTTAACAATCAGTTTTAAAATCTAGTTATTTTGAATTAAATTCTAAAGGGATTTGAAGGAATTATATTTAAATCGATTTATAACGCGCTGCGACGCGACAGTTCGTAAATATCGATTTAAAACTTCGAACGATTATAACTTGACCGTTTGAAATCGGTTTGACATGAAACAAGAAGCATTGATTTTTCAAATATTAACAATTTTGAATAGAAAAGAAATTTTTAAATTTCAGCATATGATTTTCAAGTTATATTCAAAACAAATTTGAAAAAGGTCACTGTATGCGCAGTTCGGCGACCATAAAGGAAAATTCAAATAAAACAAGTTTAAAAATTTGAGAAATTTCATGAAATCTTACTTCATTAATTTAAAGTAATTAGAACTGAATTATTGGAATTTTGAATTGATTTGGAATCTTAATGAATTAAATGGATATTTCAGTGCTTTTAGTAACGTTCAAACGTTATTATCTCAGTTCCATAGATAAATGAGTTTTGAAATTTATAATCGTAAACCATTATTTTAAATGGTTAATAAGGATTGTAAAATAGTTCTGAAGGTTGTTAAGTGATTGGATATAGAATTATTTATTAGTTTTAAAAATTTGAACCTTAAAAGGAAATGAGTTGGATGGAGTTGTTGTCAGATATTTGATAGTAAATTCCAAGATTGAATAAATACTATCAGAAGCAATAGAAATTATTTACATCAAGTTCTGATAGTGCTTGTTGATTGTGAATTCATGTCTGATATATGTCGATTTAACTCTATCAAACTTATATTTAAATATAAGTGGTTGGGATTATCGAAATGGAATCGTTTTATCCAAATAGAGATTGGGTAAATCTAAGAACTTGTGGAAGGAAATAAAGAGCTTAGTAAATCGAATAACTTGTTGAATTTGAGGTATGTTTGAAATAAAAGGGGTTAGTAAATCGAATATTTGATTTCAAAGAGAATTTAAAAAATGATAGTAGAATTTATGACAAATCCAACCTTGACATTTTAAATGAATTGAAATGATTGGAAGGGAATTTGAATTGAAACCCTGTGTGGTCCATAACCATTGTTTATGAATACGCTTATTACTTGGGAAGACCGGGATCGGAATTAAGTCTGAAAACTATACCAAGTAATAATACGATGCAAGAAACAAATTCAAGACTTGGAATCAATGAATGAAGATCGTGGTTCTTTACATCGAGCGGACTGCCTGCTGATTGGTTTCTTTACTGGTAGCTACAGTAGAGAGATGCCCCTATTACCGGAGTGGCAGAAAGTCTGAAGTATGGGGAAAACTTTCGGATTTTGTTCCGTTCAGACCCCGGACAGACTTGTATGGATTGTGTGTCTGACATTGTAATTGACAGCATGACACTGATTTCCGTTGATATGTATTTGGTTTGTGACATATGAGCTCGAAGTAGTTATGTATGGATGGAAATCAGTGGTCATGTGGTGAATGGACAATGAAACATACTTAAGATATGAAATGAGCTTGTACAATCAAGGCATTGCTTCTCCAGGCATGCTTTGTGCATGACGTGACATCGACAAACCTCGCACCCCGGATGATGAGAAACTGGCGGTTAGGTTGTATATATATATATATATATATATATATATATATATATATATATATGTGTGTGTGTGTGTGTGTGTGTGTGTGTGTATATATGAATTGATGATGAAAGCTGCGGCAGTGGGAAAGCACTTATGACTTATGGAATAGGGTATGTTCGGGGGATACTAGAGTTATATTTAATTCTTCTTATGTCAAGCATAGATCCTATTGCATGTTAAGTCACCCTTAGGCCATATGTGGTACACTGAACATCTGGCTTTGCACTTTTGTAACATGCATGCTGTTAATTTGATTTAAGTAGCCTAAGCTAAGGACCCCAAGATTTTGTTGCAGAAATCCCTATATCCTTGACTTTAGTACATGCCGAAATCGTTGTACTTCCCGGATCATTTCCATATTGTCAATTGGGCTATTATGTTAGTGCTGAGTCGACGCATTAAGCACACTACATTCTTTACCGTATTCAAGATGTATTTGCTAGTGCGTTCAAAATCCTACGGCAAGGGCTTAAAGTAGGCAAGGGTGTGAACTACATAACTGAGAGGTATAATAATGTCATGCAAACTTGGTAAACCATAAGGCCACAATGGAAAATCAAGGATAATACTAATAAATGTGAAGCAGCAAGTACACATTGACCGTGACTAAAAGAAATTTTCAAATAAGAAACGTTGATTTTCAATGGCAGGTACCAGCAAGGCAGATAAAATGCATGCACTTAAATGCTTTAGCCGTAACAAATATGATACCCCAAACAAATTTTACTTAGTGGAAACCGAAATCGACCACTTGAAAACAGTTAAATTTCAAAACCGATTTATTTATTAATTAAGTATAAATAGTATAAACTTTAAATGATGATATCTCATTTGTGTTAGCTCCGATTAACATGCTTTAGGGTCTACCAAAGTATAAATATAGTTTCAGTCCCATATTTTATATGTCAGCATTGGTTTAGTCATAAGACCATAACATGCATGGATTACACTTAGGCATGCATCAAGTTAACCATAGGTATGAACCAAAAAAAGAAATGGGGCTCTCCAATTACTATTGTCTACATGGGTTGTCTTTAAAACCACCAGGGAATAAAATATCAACTTGAATATGGAAATTTACAGCAGTTGATAAGTTAAAGACTGGATATTTTTAAGAAATCCCAAATTTTTGTTCATGACTATATACCAAAGATCGACAGTAATCCCTTTTTAATCCAAGGAGTACCACACTTGCAACCAAACAATGAAGTGTTCTGGTTAAGTTAAGATAATATGAAGTGAGCAAAATGTGTCAATAAAATTTAGAACAAAGATTTGGGGACATCACGAATAGATGGTTCTCTCACATACTTGCAATCATTTTAATGATCCTTGTAACATTACATACTTAACTAACATGTGCATAACAAACAAAGTGAGTGTTCGGGGGGACAGAACGAGGTCAAATGAGAAATGCAGTGGCAAACAATAGGTGTCCACAATCATATTTAGTGACAATCGAACCAGCGAACTTGAAGGTAATTTAATCTGTAAGAGTACTTACATTTGGGCAATGATGGCAAACGGAACATTTCTCTTCAGAAAATATTTGAATCAACAAATTCAACACTAAACCTTGATTCAAATATCACATATATTCAACAATCACAAAACAAGTCAGGCCTAGCTCTTTCTCATCTCTAAATTTCAAACTCTCGATTTTAAGGTCACGAGGTATACCACGCTAGTTTCCAGAGTATAGTGAGACTCAATTAATGTTCGGGCTATAATCACACCCAGTCGATTTGAATGGGCTACAATCACACCTTCTCTCCGTCTTCTTCCATCTTCTCTCATCCATATCAGAGTGTTTCTTCTCATCTCCATTAATCAGACCATTGCGGCATGGAACATCAAGCATCATAGGCTTCCAAATCCCCCAATATCAACCATAAAAAATAGTCATATACGAAAGCAACATCATCTTCAATATCTACAATCTTCAATCCAAAATCACTCTAAGATATGCGATGATATGAGCTCTGATACCAATATGTTGGGGTTTTGTGTGCAGCAGAAAAGACAAAACAAAAAAAACTGATCTTTTTTCATCCAATCATGTGACAGTCTCCCCATACCATCAGACATTTCCCTGAAACGCGCCGTTCCAATGCCCAACTAGCACGGGACGATCGTCAAAAGGGGCTGAAACGATGAATCACTAAGGACCTGTAGTATATCTCACAGCGCATGGAATAAAATATAATAATAAAATAACTTGATATAAAACAGGAGAGACATTACATAAGCTAAAAACTAAACAATATCCATTAGAGTAGCGGAATTCAAAACACAGCTTCATCTAATTGTTACAACTTTAAAAGACTGTCTCTAAAGGAAATAAAAGAGGTACACCACTAATGCCCAAAGCAGTGACCAGCGACAACACAGGGAGAATATACAGTAAGTGGAAGCCTCCTGCTCATCTCCGGACTGCTACTCGGGCATAATGTGACGGCTGCCCCGTGCCATCTGACATTTTCCCTGAAATGCACTGCGCCAATGCCCGACTGGCACGGGACGATCATCAAAAGAAAGGGGTTTAAGCAACGAATTATCAAAGAACCTATAGTACATCTCACAACGCATGAAATAAAATACAATAATAACATAACTAGATATAAAACATGTGAGATAGTACATAAGCTGAAAATTAAACCATACCCATCAGAGTAGCGGATCCAAAATACAGCTTCATGTCCAATTGTTAGAACTTTAAAATATTGTCTCTAAAAGGAAATAAGGAGTACACTACTAATGCCCAAAGCAGTGACCAGCAACAACACAGGGAGAATATGTATATATAGCACATAGAAGCCTCCTTCTCGTCTCCGGATAGCTACCCGTGCATAACCACCTAACATGTCTCTAGTCTGCTCGTTTAGGAGCACCCAGAGTAATAAGAAGAGATATAAAACTCTGAGTCGGACAAAAGTCTGGTATGAGCGACAGCAGTAGAATAAAACAACAACAGGTATAAATAATCATACCTGACCTGGACCTGCAACCAAAGAGTTAGCACAACAAGATGTACAATACTCTAAGGTAACACTAAAATATAATGTAAAATAGGAGTGTGGGTGTCATGGTGATATCAAACATCAAAGATAGCAATCATCCTCATATTTCTCACTCAGTGTGTAAAGCATAAGATATCCACCGCTTTGATCACCAGATCCATTGGGGCCATGATGGAGTCCAGCCCCGTACAACTACGCTATGACCACTTTTCCCTCTGGGGCCAAGAAGGAGTCCCACTCCATACAACTATCTCTCTGACCCCAACGCACTGGTCCATAGTCAATAACCCTAACGGGTCAACCAGTCCACACAGCCCTGGCTCTGGTTCGTCTACATACCTCCTCTCTCAATGGTGAACCAATGTTATGGATATCGATAACCCATTTGCATATGTACCACAGACATGCCCAACCCTAGAAGTTAACTCGTTGGTTCCCATCTGGATCCTGAGTAATAACTTCCCATTTAGACTACTCTTGCATCTCAGGTTCTGGTTGAATTGGAGTTGGTCTTCGAAAGAGTCGTCGCGTAGAAGTAGAAGCACACACAATCTGGTTCGGTTCAGCTTCCTTCCTTAGTTCGGTTCAGATATCATTTCGGTTCGGTTCGTCGTTGCTGTTCAATCCACTCTCTTGTGCTCTAGTTGACCTCGGTTCGGTTCGGCCTCTTGTCCTCTGTTCAGTTCGGGTATCATTTCGGTTCGGCTCTCCTGTTCATCCCAAACTCCAGCTCCACTCCAATTTGATCTGAACCAGGCCTTCCTTATTGCCCTTGCATCTGCACACTTCTAAAGATGCCAAGTTCCCGTTCGATTCGGCTAGCCAACCCGATCTCCCAATCCGATCCGATCCGGATCTCTGCAACATTTCCAACAAGCTTGTGTCGTCCAATCTCGTGACACGACGGCGTTTTCAACCATTCTAATTTTCTAAACAATCATAAAACATCCAAAACAACGAACACAACATATAGGTTCAATCAAAAAGATCCAAACATCAATCACATAGGCTATTTTAGATCAAACATACCCAAACCCATGATTTTCCCCTTAATCCCCTTATTCCGGGATTAGCAGACTTAATCCAAATCAACCCAAATTTATTCTAGTGAAATAAAATAATATTTTAGAATTTTTACATATTTTTCAAATGTAAAATTTCGCTAATTACCACTAATCACCCCTATTTACCGTAATTAGTGAATAAACATGCTAATCACTCACCTTAGCCAGTGATAGATCTGAGACTTTTATGGATTTGGCTCAGATTCCTATGTATTGTAGTAGCTCTACCTCAAATTTGATGCTAATCCGCCTTGATTTGATATAGATTTGCTTAATATGTGGTTAGAAAGTGATTAAAGGGTGATTTGAGAGATGGAAGCCATTATTAGTTTAGAGCAAGGTTTGTGGTAGCGGAGAAAATGAAAAGAAATCATTCTCTAACTCTTTTCAGCCCTCCCATAACCCTAATCCTGAACTGGGTTATGGGCCTGCCTGCTATTCACCTAATTAAGCTCAATTAGGCTGTTTTTTCAACTTCAAATCTTATTTCAGTCATATCTCCCAAACGTTAAGTCCATTTGATTAATATGACCACTCTACGAAATGCCAAACCATCATCTGAATCTAGTGGAAGTGGTTTCAGGTCAAAACTTCTTACCAATCAAAAGTTAGAGGCAAAAAAAATTCGCAAGGGGCAAAACGGTTATTTAAAATTCAGCAAAAATCATGAATGTTGGAAATGACCCTAATAGTCGTTTCTCGAAGTTACGCGACCATATGACTTCGTATGAAAATGAAATAAATATTATACGATCCTCTAATACGTGGAATGTAGGTCGTTATACTCTACCCCCCTAAGAAATTTCGCCCCCGAAATTCCACAACCATGAAAACATACAATGGTACCCGACATGCCTATCATCCATTTACAAACAATCAAACATACACAATAACACAACAAGCCCATCCTAGCATACGGTTTACTAATAAGGCAATAACTATATCGCGATTAAAATCTTACCATGTAAAAAGCTCTGGATATGACTTCCTTATGCTCTCCTCGGTTTCCCAAGTAGAGTCATTCTTTTCAACCTACTGGAACTAGTTTCACCGTCTTCCTCCGAAGTAGGTTCGTATCGTGTCTGAAAATACGAATCGGCATGCGGTTACCAACTGCATCGGGTTCTATCTCGATATCATCCAACTGGTCTAGTGAAATTGTCATATCAGAATCATGTACGAACTTCCTTAACTGAGAAACATGAAATACGTTGTGCACTCTTGCCATCTTGTCAGGTAATCCAACTTTATACACTAAATCCCCAATTCTTTCGAGAACTGGAAATAGACCAACAAACCTTGGTGCTAATTTACCCCTCCTACCAAACCGAATCACACTCTTCAACGGAGAAATCTTGACGAATACCAAGTCACCAATGAAGAATTTCAAATCTCTTCGCCTTTTATCAGCATAACTCTTCTGCCTATCTTGGGCAGCCTTTATTCCCTATTGAATAACATTGATCTTATCTGAAGTTTCTGTTATTACATCTGGCCCAAGCGCAAATTCCTCACCGGTTTCCAACCAACATGATGGTGAGTTGCATGGTCTTCCGTACAAAGCTTCAAATGGAGCTATACCAATACTAGACCGATAACTATTATTATATGCGAATTCAACCAGCTGCAAATGGTCATCCTATGACCCTCCAAAATCCAATATACAAGCTCTTAAGAGATCCTTTAATACATGATTCACCCTCTCTGTTTGACCATCGGTTCGATGATGGTATTTGATACTGAGATGTAATTCTGACCCTAAAGCCTCTTATAAGCTTTTCCAAAACCCACAAGTAAATAACGGATCTTGGTCACTCACAATACCTTTACGTACTCCATGAAACCTCACTACCCACTTCATATACAATTCCGCTAATTTAGTTGTCGTTCTATTCGACTTGACTGGTATAAACTTTGCACTTTTGGTTAATCAATCCACAATCACCCAAATGCTATCATGACCCAATCTATTCCTTGGTAAACCACCAATGCAATCCATTAAGACTTGTTCCCATTTCCATTTGGGAATTTCCAACGGTTGTAACAAACCACTAGACTTCTTTTGCTCGACTTTAACTAACTGGCAATTCATGCACTTGGATATAAACTTCCCAATGTCTCTCTGCATCCCTTCCCAGTAGTAGGTCTGCTTTATGTCTCGATACATTTTATTACCACCGGGATGCATAGTCAGTTTCGAGTGATGACACTCTCTAAGCACTTCATCCCTCGATCCATTAATATTGGATACAACCAGTCTCCCATTCTTTTGAAGCCACCTTTCTCAATCAAGTCCATACTTGTTCATCTCCTCACTGTTAGTACCCATCTCTTCCTTGGAGATGATTTCCAATAGGTTAGGATCGTCCCTCTGACTTGAACTGATCCGCTCAATCAGAGTCGGTATGATCGTCAAACTTGCTAGCATCTCTGGATCCAATTCGCACTTAGGTCTGAAATCATATCCCGCGATATACTCATGTTGCTTCCATTCAGAAACATAGCCCCTAAATTGGCATGTCTCCTACTCAATGCATCAGCTACCGCACCCCCCCCACTGGGTGTGTATGCGATAATGAAATCATATGGAGCCAGTAACTCTAACCATCTCTATTGACAAAGATTTAAATCCTTTTGAGAAAAAAGATACTTTCATAACTTATAATCGATAAACAACTCGAATCTTTCTCCCAAGAGATAATGTCTCCACATCTTTAACGTGAACACAGTCGCTGCAATTCCAAATCATGGGTAGGATATATTTTCTCATGAGACTTCAGTTGCTTACTAGCATAAGCCACAACCCTACCTCCTTGCATTAGTACAACACCTAGTCCAGTACCACAAGCATCCGAGTATACCGTCATCTCTTTGTTCCCCTTCGGAATAACTAATACTGGTTTGCATGTTAACTTCTCCTTTAGGCTCTTAAATGCATTCTAATGGCATCGCTATCTTGGAGAAGTCTTGGATAAACTTACGATAATATCCAGCTAACCCTAAGAAAATTCTCACGTCCAGTGCATTCTTGGGCGTACACCAATCTTGCACCATAACCACCTTCGTAGGATCCATGACAATACCATTCTCTGAAACAACATGGCCCAAGAACCTCACTTCCCTCCTCAGAAGTGACACTCTGAAAATTTCGCTTTCAATTGGTGTTTCCTTAACACCTACATCACTTCCTCAAAGGTTTCTTGTGTTGGATCTAGATTAACCCTAGAGGGGGGTGAATAGGGTTTATCACAGTTTATCGCTGAATTAAAAATCTAATGGGATATATAATAATAAACAGATCACAGAATATAGCAGAAACAGAAATGCAGAAAGTAAATGACACAAGATATACCCAGCTCTGGAAAAATCTTGCCTACTGCTGCATTCCTAAGGTTTCTACTAGGTGATAGAACAGATCCCGCATACAAGACCATGTACACTTGCAAACCCTGCTCCTATTTTAAACCTACGCTCAAAACTGTAGATTGACCGATATCCCCTCGATCAGATTCCCCTGTTTAAGACCCCGTAACCAGTAACCAGTAACCCAGATTTTACATACTCGGTCAATTGTTAGTCAACACCCTGGCTGATTTCCTAGTATTTTACAGACACTAGAAATTGTTTGTTTGATTACGAAAGAAATTGAAAAATTACAACAAAAATAAAATCAAAAGAAACCCTGATTAAAATGAATAGAGGATTTTAAATATAAAGGGTCATCCTTTTTCTTATTTAAACATGGCTTAGCCCATGAATACTTGGCCGACCCTTTCTCTTTTATTTTCCCAATCCCCTTTTGTTCTGGAGATTAAAAATGGCGGCGGATAAGGGAATTAGGGTTTTCTGAAATGAACCCCCAAATCGATTTCGATGTTCGATTGAATGATGTTCTCTAGTGCTCACATCTTCGTTACTTTTTGGTACTTCGATTTGGGATTTGAACGATCGAAAATGATGGGAAAATAGTGAGTATTCTCTAATTTGAAACTTTAGCTTTCGAGTTAGTTTTTGTTTTTCAATTTTTTTAATTATATGCCTGTGATGATTGGTGTTAAAATAGGATTATATAAATCCTAATTAACGCTCTGATTTCCTATATGACTTGGCCTGATTGATTGCTTGTTGCGTGATTTCCTTGGTTAGCTCGACTTTGAATTGATGAAATGAATCTGGACAAGTTTTGCCCTTTTTTAAAAAAAAATCCCTTCTTGAATTCAGTCGATTGAAATGTATTTCCTGGAAAAATATTTGTTGCCTTTTCTGAAGATAATTAGCTGATTGGCAATTTTGTTTTCACTGATGGAAGAATACATTCCTTAGATTGAGCTCGTTCATAATCTTGCATTGGAAAATTGCCAATAAACAAACACTCTGATTTCCACTGATTAAATTCAGGAAATATATTATTGACAAAAATATTGTTCTCATGATTTGTTTCCTTGTCAGAAATCCATACACTGATTTTCTGATTTTGCATAATTTCCTTTTGTTGAAAATCTCGGTTTAAATGGCTTGCGTGTATTTCTCTGGACACGAATGAACATGCTTATAGTCCCTTGAATTTGATTGAAATATTTCTAGAAAGATTATCAATGCTTTGCCAAATATGATTTTGATGTATAATGCAATTTGAATTATTTTCCAAAAAAAATCCCAAAACATTCTTGGCCCACTGTTAAAGATTTCGAAATTGAAAACTGTCCCAAAAACTTTGTGATGAACCATCCCATGATTTTTCCACTCACTATGCATCTGGATGGTTTTCCTTGTATTGTTGAAATTTGTATATTTACAGATGGTTTCCAAAGAACATTTATCACCATTCCAAAAATCCAGGCATTCGAATTCATTCTTGAAATGTTTAACAATCTGTATGTATTTCCACCCTTGCTCCATAAAGTTGCATTGAATGTTGCCCTTTTTACAGTTGCTTGTGCATTCTGGTTCTCTGTTCTTATGCTTGCATCATAAAAAAACTGAACCATTGATGTCCTTTTTCCATGCTTGCTTGTGTATAGAATGCACTGCTCCATTACTAACTTGAGTATAACTATGCTCGACCCTTCTCAGCACTATTTCTTGAGACTTCACTACTTTTGTATTGTGTTCTCTCTTTGTCACCACTTATGCTTGAGCAAGATCATGTTCTTGAAGCCTTTCATTATTGTTAGATTCATACTCCAGTGCTGAATCCTTGTTGGCTACTTGCTGTACATTGTTGACTAATTTGTATATCCAGTTTGCTTGTAATGTCCACATTAGCATGCACCACCTACTGCCATGTTATAGCCAAACCATGATTATCTGGACTGAATGTATTGTTGCACTCCTTTGTGTGATCTTCATGTAATTGCTGCTGCTATGATGCTTCACCATTATTTGTACATGCATGTCCACCATTGCTACACTTGAGTCCTGCTGTGTATCGCCAGTTCACATAATTCTGTTCCATGCTTGTCACCATACATGTATATATATGTCCATAATCGCTCTTGACAGGAGAACCTTGTTTGAGATGTTCTATCTTTGTAAAGTTGTCATACACCATTTTTTCTTGACAATTCTTGTTGAGCTCGACCATGCTGCACTTGACATACTTGGCTTTTGAACCATTGGCTTGCATGTATATTGGCATTGTCTCATTTGAGCATGCTAAAATGTTGATGCTTCACAAACACCTTGATGTGTTTTATTCACCGTGTCACATGCTACTGTATTGCACCGAGTCGAGTTGGTCCACGTGGCTGGTCCTCAGTTGCGCGCTGATTGGCGAGGTAGTGCACACGTGTATTTATACACGTGTGTATTTGCAGCCATCAGATAATTTCCTGTCCCTGTACATATACAAACTGTCTATCTAGACACAGATGAATCAGATCAAGTCATTAAAAATGATGAGAAACACACCAGAAATCTGAGGCAAATAAAATTTTAAAAATAAAATTTATATTTGCATGTAAACAGTTTTATTTCTATTGTAGTGTACTCTGTGTGTGTTTCATGTGATAGGTAAGTATGAAGATGGCTGGACTGACTGAGACTGGACTGACAGTGAAGCAGACATGAGACTGAAGACTGTGTCAGTGCATGTATGTATAAATGGAAATGTACAACTGAGTGTATGGAAAAAGTGACTGTATGAGTGGTTAGTGTTGTAGTGTGGACTTGATATGAACTGAAATGTGTTGAAACGAAAATTATCAGTGAAGTGTATAAATAGTGGAGTATAAAAATTGTACTGTTTGATATTAAAATATAATATTTATATTTAAATAAAATAGATATAACATTACAATAACAAACACATTAAAATAATTTTAATTTGGTTGTTATCATCAAACAAAAATCATATAATTGTGTATATAACTACGTCATATACAACAATCTCCCCCTTTTGATGATGGCAAACAAATAAAAGATTTTGAGCACAATAAATGTGTTTGACAGTGAATATTGAACTCCTCCTACAACAGAAAACTCCCCCTATAATTGTGCATGAGTGAATATGAATGAATTAAATTAATTCTCAAAAATAAAAATATTTATAAAATATTCACTTATAAATCAAAATCTCAACCCATTCTCCCCCTTTTGTTATCATCAAAAGGATTACAGAAATTAAAAAATAGATGAAAAATGACTAAAAAATATAATTTCAACTTAAGAGGAAGAACGATCATCATAAATCTCAATCAATCAAACAAAAATCATAATATTCTGAGAACAGGGGACATATTTCACATTGTAGAGAATGACGGATTTATGATGAATTTTATATAAAATGGAGAGTGTTAAAAAAATGAGTTCCAATTATTTTCAAAAGAATTTTGTATAATTTGAGCACAAAAACAGTGATGGATGTGGACTATAGTTCTCAAATCCCAATAGCTATCAATTAACAAATCATAATACTTCATAAGATTTCAACACATTTCACAGATTTGAAAGATGGATTGATAGGCTGGTTTTTAAACACCAAGGAGAATTTCATATTAATTTTAATTTATAGCGCATTATTTCCTTTTTCCCTTTATTTTATTTAAGAGCACACTGACCACGCATAACCAGAGCTTGGATTTTTAAATGAGGTCGGTCGTAGCTTAAATTATAAGTTGTCTCATAACCAGAGTTTGAATTTTTAAATGAGGTTAGAGACACACTTATGTATTAATTATATATTTTATCATTTTCAGCTTTAAATAGAAAAACTCCTCGGTATATACAACCAGTATGAATGATAGAAATGTGGTAGGTACAGAAATGGATTGTGAAATAAATTTCTAAATTATTTATATTATTAAATATGATCAACTGTACCAAGATCATTGAAAATTTTCAATTATCAATAATTCTGAATAATACAGTCACATTTCCATCACAAATATTTCCACTGTTTATTCAAGATGATTTTTTTTAAAAAAATATATTAAACTCTCCACATTATTATAAAATCACGATGAAAGGCAGAAAGATGAAAGATAATGAAGATGGTCGTAAAATAATTGTCAGTTCAAAGATATTATAATTACTGTTCAATCATCATGAAAATCTAAATAAAATCTCCTCTTGTTTTGAAATATATTACAGTCATAACTCATCACAATTTCAAATTCTGATAATTATTTTGATGAATTATAAATACAGTTCAATTTGGATATTGATTTCAATTTCTGAATGAATAATCAATAAATAATTTTAAAATTGAAAAACAACTACAAGAGGAAAATAGAAGAATTTATACAAGGCAAGAGGGATTAAAAATATATATACAGCAAAAAAAAAATGCAACACTTCTAAACTGATACCACTTGGTGTTTCTAATCATGAGAATTCTGACATGATACTGAACAAGAATATCATAGACAAAAGAATTATTAAGTACAAAGCCCGAGCAGACAAGATAACAGATTATGCACATGTATCAGAGCAGCAAAAAAAAAACAGTTTCAAAGTAGACTTGTCTAGATGATGGTCACATGAGATGATTCATGATCCAATGATTAAAGAGTATTGTTTATTTGAAATCATTTGAGAAATATGAAACTCTTAAGATTCAATGAATCAATCACACCAGAAAGTAAATTCCATATTCAAGATATGTGTGTGATCCAATAAATCAATAATTTCAAATGATTTTAAACAAACAAATATTCTAATCAAATAATCATGAGATAGCAGTGAGTTTAAAGATCTGTATTTCAAAAGGACTTTTCACAAGAATTTCTGACAAGTACAGGAGTAATTTCAGATCATATACATCAAGTTTGAGAATTACTCGTGATCCTAAAATTAAGAAATTATTTATTTGAAATCACATGAATCAATGTCGAGTTTTGAGATATAATGAATCCGTCACACAAGATTGATATTTTTAAATTTAAGAGGTGTGTGAGATTCATAATGTCAAGAATTTCAGATGATTTCAAACAAACAAACTTCGACCATAATAATCATGAATAAAGGTGAAATTCAAGATGTATCACTGTGATTCAAGCCAATCCAAAAATCAATGAAATTATCACGAATGATAAGAAGTAGTGTACTGTAATGAGTATAATATTTTAAGCGTTTCCAAAATGAATTGGAAGAAACTCAAAACAGCGTAAGTGTGTGAAATTTCAATAATTATTTAGATCTTCAAAATTTTAGAATTCGAAATGACAATGTTCAAGATATGATATTAATGCATCAACACTGTTATGAATTCATAGAATCAGAAAGCAAACTCCAAAACAATTGCAAGGATTTATAGGATTAAGTTTAAGATCTGGAATAGATTAAAAACATTAGAGTTTTATTCAAGAGAAGCAAATTTCCAGAAAAACATGACTTCTGCAATTGGAAGTTAATAAAGCCCATAAAGAAACAAAAAAAGTATGGCAGTGATAAATCAAATCAAGAAAAAAAACTAAAGAAAAATAGAAGGGGTAGAGGAAGGAATAGACATAGAAAATAAAAGCAGAAAGAATATACAAAGGTGAGTTTAGAGATCATACCTGAAAGCAATTTAAACCATAATCTCTAACTCAACAGATTTTGGCTGAAGGAACTGTAAATGATACAGAAGTATAAACCAGCTTGATTTCAAATTTCTTTTTAGCACAGTAGTTCCTCAGCCACCCTTCGATACCTATGAATTTATAGGATCGAGTAGTCTAACAAAACTTGCAAAACCACTCACAATCTTATTCACACATTTTGGTATCCAGAATTGTTTGTACAACAAACCATTCGAATCTATTTTTGTGCCTTTAGATACCCAGATTTGTTTGAATTTAACTGAATTCGTTTTATTTCCTTTTGGGCTCCAAATATATTTAAATGGTTTATTATAAAACAAGTTTTTATTTTATTTTTGTTTCAAGAATCCTTTGGAATTTTCAAAGTTAAGATTTTCAAGTCTATTTCTTTCAAAGCAGTTTGGGAAATTTTTAAAAACACCTGAATCTCATTTCCCAAACACATTGATTTTCCCAAAGCCAAGACCGTTTTTATTTCCTGAAGAAAATTGGTTTTTTAACAACATATTCAAAGTTTTTTCTCCATCAGAAAAAATAATGTTGTTTCAAGTTGTTGAATTTTAGATTTAACATCACCATTTTCTTTCATTAAATCTGAACAACATTTTTCGATGATCTTACTCTTTTCAAAATCAGTTTTCAAAACTAAATTTTCATCTTCAAGAAATTTAATTTTGGCTTGGGATTCCGAGATTTCAAATTTAGATCGTTTTTGTTTTTCAGACTCAAAATTCCTAGATTTTTCAATCTCATTTTCAAGTTCTTTCAAAATCGAATCACTTTTCAATAAATTTTCATTTTCAGCAATTTCAAATTTAGAATTTATGGCAGTCTTAAAACTTTCAAATTCCTTTTGCAGAAAATTATTCGAACTTAATAACTTAATCTTGTTCTCTTTTAAGATCAAAATTTCATTTTCAAACTTTTGAATATTTTTATTGAGATGAACAAGATTGATTTCCAATTTCAAACAATTTTTGCAGTCTGAATTTGAGGAGTTTTTAAAATATTCAAGTTGCGATTCCAAATCGTTGATTTTGCTGGTCAACTCAAGATTTTTAGTTTTCAAAAATTTGTTTTTAAATTTGAGTTTATCAACAGACTTAGTTAGATCAGCACAAAAATAAACCATATCTTCATAAGAGAAATTTTCTACTTCATTGTCTGTTGAGTCTCCATCAGCTGATCCATCTGAATTATCATCTGTAAGACCTGTTAAGCATAAATTTGAATCTGAGTTGTTCTTTGCAGGTTTTGAGAAGTTGTCAACTTTTAGTCCATACAACGCATTTAGAGTTTTCCAGATTTCCTGTGCAGATAAACAATGAGAGATAAGCTTAAACTGATCAATACTAAGACAAGAATAAATAATGTCCTTAGCACGAGTATTGACAACAATATTCCTTTTATCTGACAAATCTACTCCATTAATAATAATATTCCAATATTTAATACGAACAGATTTTATATAAATTTTCATCTTTATTTTCCAATTTAAAAAATCTGATCCAATGAAAATAATTGGAATATTACTGGACTGACTCTCATTAGGCTGACAACTAGGATGATCCATGACTCTAGAGTTAAAGAAAATACCTGCTTTGATACCACTTGTTGGATCTAGATTAACCCTAGAGGGGGTGAATAGGGTTTATCATAGTTTATCGCTGAATTAAAAATCTAACGGGATATATGATAATAAACAGATCACAGAATATAGCAGAAATAGAAATGCAGAAAGTAAATGACACAAGTATACCCAGCTTTGGCAAAATCCTGCCTACTGCTGCATTCCAAAGATTTCTACTAGGTGATAGAACAGATCCCGCATACAAGACCATGTACACTTGCAAACTCTAATCCTATTCTAACCCTATGCTCAAAACCGTAGACTGACCGATATCCCCTCGACCAGATTCCCCTATTTACGACCCCGTAACCAGTAACCCAGATTTTACAGACTCTGCCAGCTGTCAGTCAACACCCTGACTGATTTCCTAGTATTTTACAGACACTAGAAATTGTTCGTTTGATTACGAAAGAAATTGAAAAATTACAAAAAAAAAATCAAAAGAAACCCTTATTAAAATGAATAGAGGATTTTAAATATAAACATCCTATTTCTTATTTGAACATGGCTTAGCCCATGAATACTTGGCTGGCCCTTTCTCTTTTATTTTCCCGATCCTCTTTTGTTCTGGAGATTAAAAATGGCGGTGGATAAGGGAATTAGGGTTTTCTGAAATGAACCCCCAAATCGATTTTGATGTTCGATTGAATGAGTTCTCTGGTGCTTGACTTCTTCGTTGCTTTCTGGTACTTTGATTTGGTATTTGGATGATCGAATATGATGGGAAAATAGTGAGTATTCTCTGATTTGAAACTTTAGATTCGAGTTAATTTATGTTTTTCGATTTTTCTTAATTATATGCCTGTGATGACTGGTGTTAAAATAGGATTATATAAATCCAAATTAACGCTCTGATTTCCTATATGACTTGGCCTGATTGATTGCTTGTTGCGTGATTTCCTTGATTAGCTCGACTTTGAATTGATGAAATGAATCTGGACAAGTTTTGCCCTTTTTTTAAAAAAAAAATCCCTTCTTGAATTCGGTCGATTGAAATGTATTTCCCAAAAAAATATTTGTTTCCTTTTCTGAAGATAATTAGCTGATTGGCAATTTTGTTTTCACTGATGGAAGAATACATTCCTTAGATTGAGCTCGTTCATAATCTTGCATTGGAAAATTGCCAATAAACAAACACTCTAATTTCCACTGATTAAATTCAGGAAATATATTATTGACAAAAATATTGTTCTCATGATTTGTTTCCTTGTCAGAAATCCATACACTGATTTTTTTGATTTTGCGTAATTTCCTTTTGTTGAAAATCTCGGTTTAATGGCTTGCGTGTATTTCTCTGGACACGAATGAACATGCTTGTGGTCCCTTGAATTTGATTGAATTATTTCTGGAAAGATTATCAATGCTTTGCCAAATATGATTTTCATGTATAATGCAATTTGAATTATTTTCCAAAAAAAATTCCCAAAACATTCTTGGCCCACTGCTAAAGATTTCGAAATTGAAAACTGTCCCAAAAACTTTGTGATGAACCATCCCATGATTTTCCACTCGCTATGCATCTGGATGGTTTTCCTAATATTGTTGAAATTCGTATATTTACAGATGGTTTCCAAAGAACATTTATCACCATTCCAAAAATCCAGGCATTCGAATTCATTCCTGAAATGTTTAACAATCTGTATGTATTTCCACCCTTGCTCCATAAAGTTGCATTGAATGTTGCCCTTTTTACAGTTGCTTGTGCATTCTGAATCTCTGTTCTTATGCTTGCATCATAAAAAAAAACTGAACCATTGATGTCCTTTTTCCTGCTTGCTTGTGTATAGAATGCACTGCTCCATTATTAACTTGAGTATAACTATGCTCGACCCTTCTCAGCACTATTTCTTGAGACTTCACTACTTTTGTATTGTGTTCTCTCTTTGTCACCACTTATGCTTGAGCAAGATCATGTTCTTGAAGCCTTTCATTGTTGTTAGATTCAAACACTAGTGCTGAATCCTTGTTGGCTACTTGCTGTACATTGTTGACTAATTTGTATATCCAGTTTGCTTGTAATGTCCACATTAGCATGCACCACCTACTGCCATGTTATAGCCAAACCATGATTATCTGGACTGAATGTATTGTTGCACTCCTTTGTGTGATCTTCATGTAATTGCTGCTGCTATGATGCTTCACCATTATTTGTACATGCATGTCCACCATTGCTACACTTGAGTCCTGCTGTGTATCGCCAGTTCACATAATTCTGTTCCATGCTTGTCACCATACATGTATATATATGTCCATGATCACTCTTGACAGGAGAACCTTGCTTGAGCTATTCTATCTTTGTAAAGTTGTCATACACCATTTTTTCTTGACAATTCTTGTTGAGCTCGACCATGCTGCACTTGACATACTTGGCTTTTGAACCATTGGCTTGCATGTATATTGGCATTGTCTCATTTGAGCATGCTAAAATGTTGATGCTTCACAACCACCTTGATGTGTTTTATTCACCGTGTCACATGCTACTGTATTGCACTGAGTCGAGTTGGTCCACGTGGCTGCTCCTCAGTTGCGCGCTGATTGGCGAGGTAGTGCACATGTGTATTTATACACGTGTGTATTTGCAGCCATCAGATAATTTCCTATCCCTGTACATATACAAACTGTCTAGACACAGATGAATCAGATCAAGTCGTGAAAAATAATGAGAAACACACCAGGCAAATAAAATTTTAAAAATAAAATTTATATTTGCATGTATACAGTTTTATTTCTATTGTAGTGTACTGTGTGTGTGTTTCATGTGACAGGTAAGTATGAAGATGGTTGGACTGACTGAGAATGGACTGACAGTGAAGCACACAGGAGACTGAAGACTGAAGACTGTGTCATTGCATGTATGTATAAATGGAAATGTGCAACTGAGTGTATGGAAAAAGTGACTGTATGAGTGTTCAGTGTTGAAGTGTGGACTTGATATGAACTGAAATGTATTGAAATGAAAATTATCAGTGAAGTGTATAAATAGTAGAGTATAAAAATTATACTGTTTGATATTGAAATATAATATTTATATTTAAATAAAATAGATATAACAGTACAATAACAAACACATTAAAATAATATTTATTTGGTTGTTATCATAAAAAAAATCATACAATTGTGTATACAACTACGTCATATACAACATCTTGTGTTCCTCCTCTTTCCTTGAGTAAACCAAGATATCGTCCACGAACACAAGAACAAACTTATTTAATTGATCCCTGTAAACCCTATTCATAAGATCAACAAAATATGTGGGTGCATTTGTCAACCCGAATGGCATGACCAACCACTCATAGAATCCAGACGGCGTCCGAAATGTCATTTTAGGTATACTCTCAGCAGCTACTCGGAGTTGATGAAATCCTATCGCGAGGTCCAACTTGGAGAACACTCTTGCTCCATTCAGTTGATCAAAAAAATCATTTATCCATGGAAGAGGATATTTATTCTTCCTAGTCATCTTATTCAACTCGCTGTAGTCTACACATAAGCAAAGGGAACCATCTGCCTTAATAGCAAATACAACTGGTGCTCCCTACTCGGAAACACTTCTTCGGATAAATCCCTTCTTCAAAAGATCGCCACTTGCACCTTGATCTCTCGCCGCTCCCTTGGTGCCATACGACGAAGTGACATCACTATAGGTCTGGCATGTTTCTCTAAATCAATCTGAAACTCGATCTCTCGGTGTGGTGGAAGTCCGAACACTTCCCCCGAAGATGTCTGGATACTCGCCAGCAATAGGCACATCTGATAACTCATCATGCAGGATGTCGAGGGAATTTAGAAACCTAGCCATCACCCCATCACTAGGTTGGCTACCCAATACCACCCTCCGCCCATCATCCGTTCTAATGGTCACTGAAGAGCCCTCACAGTCTACCACCACCCCATACCTTTGGAGCCAATCGACTCACAAAATAATGCCAGACCTATTAAACCCCAAAACGAAGCAATCACAAGCAAACATACATCCATGATTCGATAAGACCAAATTATGAAAAATCATAATAAGGCTAGTCGAACCACCGATCGGGTTTGTTACAGCCAGAGGTTTATCGACTATCTCAGGTTCCAATTCCAACCTATCAACCAGGTCACTAGATACGAAGGAATGGGAAGCCCCGGTATCAAACAATACTCGTACATGAATATCATAAATGGAAAGCATACCTTAAATAACGACACATTTTCCTTTCTCCACTGCAGTTTGGGCATTCGATGAAGAAGGAACAGCGTTGATAGTATATGCTTCCACGATCTGCTTCTCCTTAGGAGGTTATGGACATTTGTCCTTGTAATGTCCCACTTGGCCATAATTGAAGCACTTCCTTTCCTCTGGATTTGCTTGACAATCTCTGGCATAGTGGCCCTTCTTGGTATAGCTAAAGCACTCGATATTTTTCTTATTCTTCTTTTTCTGACCATCCTGGTTTGGTTTGGTTTTCTCTTATTCTGGGAATTCTTATTGCCTTCACCGCTTGCCTACGGTTTTGGCTCCCCTGCAGATGCAATAGCAACCTCGGTCTTCAACTTAAGGTAAAGGCTGTCTGATCTCAATGCCTTTCCCATAATAGATTCGAAGCTCTCGTCGATATGGTTTATTAGTCTTTCCCCCAAATACTCATCTAAGCTAGCTATGAACTTCTCATTCTTCTTCTCGGCGGTATTGATAAGAGATAATCCATATTTCGATAAGGTATCGAATTCAGCAATATATTCCGAGACTGCCCTACCATTTTTCTTAAGCTCCAAAATATTTCTAAACAATTCTGATTTTTGAGCAGCTGAAATAAACTTGTCACTGAAGCGAGTCTTAAACTGATTCCAAGTAATTTGATCCTCAGGAGTAGCCGCTTTAATGGAATTCCACCAATTCATAACACGTCCTTGAAGCTGACGCGATGCTAACTTTCTTTTCATTGCATCATCGATCCCCAAATCCTCAAAGACATACTCACAGCTATCAAGCCAGTCATGAACCTCCGTATCCGATTCTTTTCCATGGAATGGCTTTCCACCAAGACTAGTATAATCCTTGCAAAGCTTGGAAAAGTCGATTCTAGGTGCCTACACTACTGCACCACCACCATTAGCAGCATTAGGAACTGCTCCCTGAGCATCCCTAAGCATCTCTCGCATAAAAGTAGTAAACATCGTCCTCATATCTGGGACATTCTCATTGTTGGCCCCTGAACCTGCTCCATCTTCAACTCCCAATGCGGGGTTCCTTATTGTACTCCTCGTATTTCGGCTTATCGTTTAATCTGTAAAGAGAAAACGATTAAACATCTCCTTAGTGGTGCCAGTGCAGTGCGACTTCATACTTAAATATACTAATAGTATATATATATAACTTTTGAAAACCAAAATATCACAAATACGCGCTCTCATATACGTATACTATCTCTCCTTGATGTCTTCCCCTAGGTTAAACTACGCAACCTAGCTCTAATACCAAGTGTGACGACCGCCCTGCACCATTAGAAATTTCCCCTGATATGCGCTACGCCAATGCCGACTGGCACGGGACGATCATCAGAAGAAAGTGGTTTGAAATGATGAATTACCAAAGAACTTGTAGTATATCTCACAGCGCATGGAATAAAATATAATAATAACATAACTTGATATAAAACAGGCGGGACAATACATAAGCTGAAAACTAAACCATAACCATCAGAGTAGTGGATCCAAAATACAGCTTCCTATCCAATTAATACAACTTTAAAATACTGTCTCTAAAAGGAAATAAAGTGGCACACTACTAATGCCCAAAGCAGTGACCAGCAACAACACACGGAGAATATGTATATATAGTAGGTGAAAGCCTCCTACTCATTTCCATACAACTACCCGTGCATAACCACCTAACCTGTCTCTAGTCTGCTCGTTTAGGAGAACCCAGAGTAATAAGAAGAGACATAAAACTCTAGGTCAAGGGAAAGTCTGGTATGAACGATAGCAGTAGAATAAAACAATAAGAGGTATAAATAATCATACCTGACCTGGACCTGCAATCAAAGAGTTAGCACAATGAGATGTACAATACTCTAAGGTAACACTAATATATAGTGTAAAATGGGAGTGTGGGTGTCATGGTGATAGCAAACATCAAACATAACAATCATCCTCACATCTCTCACTCAGTGCGTAAAGCATACGATATCCACCGCTTTGATCACCAGATCCATTGGAGCCATGACGGAGTCCAGCTCCGTACAACTATCGCTATGACCACTTTTCCCTTTGGGGGAATGACGGAGTCCCACTCCGTACAACTATCTCTCTGACCCCAACGCACTGGTCCATAGTCAATTACCCTAATGGGTCAACCAGTCCATATAGCCCTGGCTTTGGTTCGTCTATATACCCTCTCTCTCTCAATGGTGAACCAAAGTTATGGATATCGATAACCCCTTTGCATATGTCCCACAGCAATTCCCAACTCTAGAAGTTAACTCATTGGTTCCCATCTGGATCCTGAGTCATAACTTCCCATTTGGACTTCTTTTGCATCTCGGGTTTTGGTCGAATTGGAGTTGGTCTTCAGAAGAGTCGTCACGTAGAAGTAGAAGCACACACAATTCGGTTCAGTCTGGCTTCCTTCCTCAGTTCAGATATCATTTCGGTTGGGTTCGTCATTGCTATTCGATCTGCTCTCTTGTGCTCCAGTTGAACTTGGTTCGATTCGGCCTCTCGTCTTCTGTTCGGTTTAGGTATCATTTTGGTTCAGTTCGGCTCTTGTGTTCATCCCAAACTCCAGCTCCACTCCAATTCAATCCGAACCGGGCCTTCCTTATTGCCCTTGCATTTGCACACTTCTGAAGATGCCAAGTTCCAGTTCGATTTGGCTAGCCGACCCGATCTCCCTATCTGATTCTATCTGTATCTCTGCAGCATTTCCAGCAAGCTTGTGTCATCCATTCTCGCCATACGACGACATTTTCAACTATTCTAACTTTGCTAAACAATCATAAAACATCCCAAACAGCGATAGCAACATATAGGTTCAATCAAAAAGATCAAAACATCAATCACATAAGCTATTTTAGATCAAACATACCTAAATCCTTGATTTTCCCCTTAATCCCCGTAATTCTGGGATTAATAAACTTAATCGAAATTAACCCAAATTTATTCCAGTGACATAAAATAATATTTTAGAATTTTTACAAATTTTTTAGATTTAAAATTTTGCTAATTATAACTAATCACCCCTAATTAGCCGTAATTAGTGAATGAACATGTTAATCACTCACCTTAGCCAATAATTAGCGATAAATCTGAGACTTTTACTGATTTGGCTCGGATTCCAATGTAGTGCAGCAGAACTACATCAAATTTGATGCTAATCCGCCTTGATTTGATGTAAATTTGCTTAATATGTGGTTAGAAAATGATTAAAGGGTGATTTGAGAGATGGAAGCCATTATTGGGGTTAGAGCAAGGTTTGTGGCGGCTAATAAAATGAGAAGTAACCATTCTCTAACTCCTTCCAGCCCACCCATAACCCTGATTCTGAATTGGGTTACGGGCCTATGTGCTAATCACCCAATTAAGCCCAGTTAGGCTGTTTTTCCATCTTCAAATCTTATTTCAGCCATATCTCCCAAACGGTAAGTCCGTCTGATTAATGTGACCACTCTACGGAATGGAAAACCATCATTCGAATCGAATAGAAGTGGTTTTAAGTCAAAACTCCTTAGCAATCAAAAGTTATAGACGAAACAAAATTCGCCAAGGGCAAAACAGTCAATTAAATTTTGGCAAAAATCGTGAATGTGAGAAATGACCCCAATAGTCATTTCCGAAAGTTACACGACCATATGACTTCGTATGAAAATGGAATAAATATTCTATGATCCTCCGATATGTAGAATGCGGGTCGTTACACTTAACCACCTAACCTGCCTCTGATCTGATCATTTAAGAGCACCCAGAGTAATAAGAGGAGACATAAAACTCCGGGTCAGATGAAAATCTGGTGTGAGCGATAGCAAATCTATATCACTGAATGAATCAATAACAGGAATAAATAATCATACCAGACCTGGACCTGCAACTAAAGAGTTAACACAACAAGATGCACAATACTCTAAGGTAAACACTAACATAGAGTGTAAAATGGAAGTGTGAGTGTCATGGTGATAGCAAACATCAAACATAGAAATCATCTTTACATCTCTCACTTAGCGCGTAAAGCATACGATATACACCGCTTTGATCACCAAATCCATTTGGGGCCATGACGGAGTCCAACTCTGTACAACTATTGCTATGACCACACTGCCCGGGTCTATAGTCAATAAGCCTACCCAGTCCATACAGCCCTGGTTATGGGCCTACTAGTCCACACAGCCCTGGCTCTGGTTCGTCTACATGCCCCCTCTCTCAATGGTGAACCACGTTATAGATATCGATAACTCCTTTGCACACGTCCCACAGCAAAACCCAACTGCAGAAGTTAACTTGTTGGTTCCCATCTGGATACCGAGTAATAATTCCCCATTTGGACTTCCTTTGCATCTCGGGATTTGGTCGGAATGGAGTTGATCTTCATAAGAATTTACGATCGTCGTCACGTGGTAGAAGCTCAAATCCGGTTCGGTTCGGAGTGACCATCACATCTTGGTTCGCGGTCATCATCGAGGTCGGGTTATGGTCCTCCCTGGGAAGTTCATGGTCTCCCCCAACCGGGCGGTTTTTGGTCCCCCTAGCCGATCGGTTCGTGGTCCCCCTCCCCCAGCCAGGTGGTTCATGGTCCCCCTAGCTGGGCGGTTCGTGATTCCCCCTAGCAGGGCAGTCCGTGGTCCTCCCCCGGTTCTCCCCTCCTGGCGGTTTGTGACCCTCCTCTCTTGGCGGTTTGTGACCGCGGCCACCATCAGGAACCGAAACCCTGCAGTTTTTTCAACAAGCTAATTTCGTCAAACAATGGCATTTTCAACCATTCTAATTTTCCTATGCAATCACAAAACATAACAAACAACAGTAGTAAAATGTAGAATCAACCAAAAACATCAAAACGAGGATTTCATATGTTAATTTAGATCAAACATACCCAAAACCATGATTTTCCCCTAACCATGTGATTTTCCCCTCAACCATGTCTAACTATAGGATTAGCAAACTTAATCCAAATTAACCCAACTTCATACCAGCAACATAAAATGTGATTTTAGAATTTTCACATAATTTTTCTAGAATTTTTAGATGTATAATTTTGCTAATTATTACTAATCACCCCTAATTAGTGTATAAACATGCAAATCACTCACCCTACCAAAAATAAATGTTAGATCTGATACTTTTACTGATTTGGCTCGGATCCCAATATGGTGTAGCAGCTCTACATCGAATTTGGTGCTAATTCGGCTTGATTTGTTGCAGATTTGATCAATTAGTGATTAGAAAGTGATTAAAGAGATATTTGGAAGATGGAAGCCATGATTAGGGTTAGAGAAAAATTTATGGCATCTAGAAAAATGAATGGAGATGATTCTCTAACTCCTTTCAGCCCTCACATAACCCTAATCCCAAAGTGGTTTATGGGCTTAGATGTTAATCACCCTATTAAGACCAATTAGGTTGTTTTTCCATTTTCAAATCTTATTTCAGCCCTATCTCCCAAACTTTAAGCCCGTTTGATTAATGTGATCAATCTACGGAATGCGAAACCATCATATGAATCCAATGGAAGTGGTTTCAGGTCAAAAATCCTTACCAATCAAAAGTTATAGCCAAAATAAGATTCGCCAAGCGCAAAACATTCATTTAAAATTCGGAGAAAATCGTGAACGTGGAAAATAATCCCTATAGTCGTTTCCTAAAGTTATACGACCATATGACTTCGTATGAAAATAAAAAATATATTCTATAATTCTCTGATATGTAGAATGCAGGTCGTTACACTCTCCCCCTCCCCCCCAAAAAAAATTTCACCCCCAAAATTCGTTAACCAAGAAAGCATACAATGGTGTCCCGCATGCCTATCGGCCATTTACAAACAATCAAACATACATAATAACACAACAGGCCTATCCTAGCATGCTGTTTACTAACAAGGGAATAACTATATCGCGATTAAAATCTTACCAGGCAAAGAGCTATGACTTCCTTATGCTCTCCTCGGTTTTCCAAGTACAGTCATTCTCGTTATCACCCCACTAGACCATAACCAGTTTCACCATCTTCCTCCGAATTTGCTTCGTATCGTGTCCGACAATATGAACTGGTTTGTGGTTTCCAACTGCCTAGGGTTCTATCTCGATATTATCCAACTGATCTGGTGAAATAGTCATATCAGAATCGTGCACGAACTTCCTTAACTGAGAAACATGAAATACGTTGTGCGTTTCTACCATCTTGTCAGGTAATCCAACTTTATACGCTAAATTCCCAACTTGTTCGAGAACTTGAAATGGATCAACAAAACTTGATGCTAATTTACCCCTCCTACCAAACCGAATCACACTCTTCAACGGAGAAATCTTGACGAATACCAAGTCGCCAACGGGGAATTTCAAATCTCTTCATCTTTTATCAACGTAACTCTTCTTCCTATCTTGGGCAGCTTTCATTCATTGTTGAATAACCTTGATATTATGTGAAGTTTCTCTTATTACATCCGACCCAAGCACAAATTTCTCACCGGTTTCCAACCAACATGATGGTGAGTTGCACGGTCTTCCATACAAAGCTTCAATTGGAGTCATACCAATACAGGACTGATAACTATTATTATATGCGAACTCAACCAGATGCAAATGATCATCCCCTGACCCTCCAAAATCCAATATACAAGCTCTCAGGATATCCTCAATACACGATTCACCCTCTATGTTTGACCGTCGGTTTGGGGATGGTACGCGGTACTGAGATGTAATTCTGACCCTAAAGCCTTTTGTAAGCTCTTCCAAAACCCACTAGTAAATAATGGATCTCGGCCACTCACAATTCCTTAGGTACTCCAAGGAATCTCACTACCCACTTCATATATAGTTCCGCTAACTTGGCTATTATTCTATTCAACTTGACTAGTATAAACCTTGCACTTTTGGGAATCGATCCACAGTCACCCAAATACTATCATGACGTGGTCTAGTCCTTGGTAAACCATCGATGAAATCCATTGAAACTTGTTCCCATTTCCATTCAGGAATTTCTAACGGTTGTAATAAACCACTAGGCTTCTTTTGCTCGGCTTTAACTAACTGGCAATTCATGCACTTGGATATAAACTTCCCAACGTCTCTCTTCATCCCTTCCCAGTAGTAGGTCTGCTTCATGTCTCGATACATTTTGTTACCACTGGGATGTATAGTCAGTTTCGAGTGATTTGACACTCTCTAAGCACTTCATCTCTCAATCCATTAACATTTGGTACAACTAGTCTCCCATTCTTTCAGAGCCATCCCTCACGATCAAGTCCATACTTGTTCATTTCCTCACCATCGGTACCCATCTCTAACTGGGAGATGATTTCCAATAGGTTAGGATCGTCCCTCTGACTGGAACCAATCCGCTCAATCAAAGTCGATATGATCGTCAAACTTGTTAACATCTCTAGATCTAATTCACACTTAGGCCAAAAATCATATCCCGCGATATACTCCTGTTGCTTCCATTCAAGAAACATAGCCCCTGAACTGGCATGTCTCCTACTCAATGCATCACCTACCGCATTGCCCTTCCCGGGTGTGTATGCGATATTGAAATCATACAAAACCAAGAACTCTAACCATCTCTGCTGACGAATATTTAAATCATTTTGGGAGAAAAGATATTTTAATGACTTGTGATCGATAAACAACTCAAATCTTTCTCCCAAGAGGTAGGGTCTCCATATCTTCAACACGAACATGATCGCTTCTAATTCCAAATCATGAGTATGATATCTTTTCTCATGTTGTTTCAGTTGCCGACTAGCATAAGCTACAACCCTACGTCCTTGCATCATTACATCACCTACTCTGGTATCATAGGCATTCATGTATACCTTCATCTCGTCATTCCCCTTGGGAATAACTAATACCGGTGCACACATTAGCTTCTCCTTTGGACTCTTAAATGCATTCTTGCAATTTTCATCCCAAGCAAAAGCTCGATTCTTCTTGGTCAACTGAGTTAACGGTGCCGCTATCTTAGAGAAGTCTTGAACAAACATATGATAATATCCGGCTAACCCAAGAAACTCCTCACGTATGTTGCATTCTTGGGCGTAGACCAATCTTGCATTGTTGCCACCATCGCAGGATCCACGGCAATACCATTCTATGAAACAACATGGCCCAAGAATCTCACTTCCCTCCTCCAGAAGTGACACTTAGAAAATTTCGCTTTCAATTGGTGTTTCCTTAACATCTCTATCACTGTCCTCAAATGTTTTTTGTGTTCCTCCTCTTTCCTTGAGTAAACCAAGATATCGTCCACGAATACAAGAACAAATTTATTTGATTGATCCATGTAAACCCTATTCATAAGATCAACAAAATATATGGGTGCATTGGTTAACCCGAATGGCATGACCAACCACTCAAAGAATCCAGACGGCGTCCGAAATGTCGTTTTAGGTATACTCTCAGCTGCTACTCGGAGCTGATGAAATCCTATCGCGAGATCTAACTAAGAGAACACTCTTGCTCCATCTAGTTGATCAAACAAATGATTTATCCATGGAAAAGAATATTTGTTCTTCCTAGTCACCTTGTTCAACTCGCTATAGTCTACATATAAGCGAAGGGAACCATCGGCCTTAGTAGCAAATACAACTGGTGCTCCCACTCAGAAACACTTCTTCGAATAAATCCCTTCTTCAAAAGATAGCCTACTTGCACTTCGAGCTGTCGCTGCTCCCTTAGTACCATACGATGAAGTGAAGTCACTAAAGGTCTGGCATCTTTCACTAAATCGATCTGAAACTCGATCTCTCGGTCTGGTGGAAGTTTGGTCACTCCCTCAAAGATGTTCGGATACTCGCCAACAATAGGCATATCTGATAACTCATCATGCAGGATGTTGAGGGAATTTAGAAAACTAGCCATCACCCCATCACTAGGTAGGCAACCTAATACCACCCTCCGCCCATCATCCGCTCTAATGGTCACCGAAGTCCCCTCACAATCTACCATACCCCATACCTTTGGAGCAAATCGACTCCCAAAATAATGCCAAACCAAGTAAAGCCCAAAACAAAGCAATCACAAGCAAACATACATCCATGACTCGATAAGACCAAATTACGACAAATCATACAAAGGCTAGTCAAACCACCGATCGGGTTCATCACAACTAAAGGTCTATCGAAAATCTTGGGTTCCAATCCTAACCTATCTACTAGGTCACTAGACACGAAGGAATGGGAAGCCCCAGTATCAAAAAATAACTGAACAAGAACATCATAAATGAAAAGCATACCTTGGATAACGACACCCTTTCCCTTCTCCGCCGCGGTTGGGGCATTCGACGAGGAAGGAACAACGTTGATAGCATACGCTTTAACGATCTGCTTCTCCTTTTGTGGACATTCATTCTTGAGATGTTCCACTTGGACACAGTTGAAACACTTCCTTTCCTCTGGCTTTGCTCGACAATCTCTGGCATGGTGGCCCTTCTTGCCACAGCTAAAGCACTCGATATATTTCTTGTTCTTCTTTTTTTGACCATCCTTGGTTTGGTTCTGTTTTCTCTTATTCTAGGAATTCTTATTGCCTTCACCGCTTGCCCGCGGTTTCAGCTCCTCTGTAGATGTAATAGCGACCTTGGTCTTCGTCTTAAGTTAAAGGCTCTCTGATCTCAATGCCTTTCCCATAATAAATTTGAATGTCTCATCGATATGGTTTATAAGTCTTTTCCCCAAGTACCCATCTAGGCTAGTTATGCTTCTCGTTATTCTTCTCGGTAGTACCGTTAAGTGATTATCCATATTTCGATAAGGTATTGAATTCAACAATATATTCTAAGACTACCCTACCATTCTGCTTAAGTTCCAAAAATTTCTTTAATAATTCTAATTTCTGAGCAGTTGGAATAAACTCGTCATTGAAGCAAGTCTTAAACTGATTCCAAGTAATTTGATCCTTGGAGTAGCCACTTTAATGGAATTCCACCAATTCATAGCCCGTCCTCGAAGCTGATGTGACGCTAAATTTCTCTTAATTGCATCATCGATCCCCAAATCCTCAAAGACGCTCTCGCAACTATCAAGCCAATCTTGAACCTCCGTAGACGACTCCATTCCATGGAATGGCGTCCCACTAAGACTAGTATAATTATCGCTGAGCTTAGCGAAATCGGCTCTAGAAGCCTGAACTACTGCACCACACCATTTGCAGCATTAGGAACTGCTTCCTGAGCATCCCTAAGCATCTCTCATATGAAGACAGTAAACATCGTCCTTATATCAGGGACATTCCCATTGTTGGCCTCTGAACCCGCTCCCTCTTCAACTCCCGATGTGGGGTTCCTCACCATTCCCTCGTATTTCGGCTCATCATTCAATCTGTAAAGAGAAGACGATTAACCATCTCCTTAGCGGTGCCAGTGCAGTGCGACTTCATACTTAGATATACTAATAGTATATATATATATAGTTTTTGAAAACCAAAATATCACAAATACGCTCTCTCATATACGTATACTATCTTTCCCTGATGTCTTCCCCTAGGTTAAACTACGCAACCTAGGCTCTGATACCAAATGTGACCGCCGCCACGTACCATCAAACATTTCCCAGAAATGCGTCATGCCAATGCCCGACCAGCACGGGACGATCGTCAAAAGGGGCTGAAACGATGAATCACTAAACACCTGTAGTATATCTCACAGCGCATGGAATAAAATATAATAATAACATAACTTGATATAAAACAGGCGAGACAGTACATAAGCTGAAAACTAAACCATATCCATTAGCGTAGTGGAATTCAGAACACAACTTCATCCAATTATTACAACTTCAAAATACTGTCTCTAAAGGAAATAAAAGAGGTACACTACTAATGCCCAAAGCAGTGACCAGTAACAACACAGAGAGAATTTATATAGTGCATGTGGAAGACTCTTGCTCGTCTCTGGACAACTACTCGTGCATAACCACCTAACCTGCCTCTAGTCTGCTAGTTTAGGAGCACTTAGAGTAATAAGAAGAGACATAAAACTCTAGGTCAGATGAAAGTTTGGTGTGAGCGATAGCGAATCTATATCACTAAATAAAGCAATAACAGGTACAAATAATCATACATGGCCTGGACCTACAACTAAAGAGTTAGCAACACAAGATGCACAATACTCTAAGGTAAACACTAACATAGAGTGTAAAATGAAAGTGTGAGTATCATGGTGATAGCAAACATCAAATATAGAAATCATCCTCACATCTCTCACTCAGTGCGTAAAGCATACGATATCGACCGCTTTGATCACCGAATCCATTTGGAGCCATGACGGAGTCTAACTCCGTACAACTATTGCCATGACCACACTGCCCTGTCTATAGTCAATAACCATACCCAGTCCACATAGCTCTGGCTCTAGGTTATGGGCCAACCAGTCCACGCAGCCCTGGCTCTGGTGGGCCAACCAGTCCATACAGCCCTGGCTCTGGTTCGCCTACATCCCCCTCTCTCAATGGTGAACCAAAGTTATAGATATCGATAACTCCTTTTCACACGTCCCATAGCAAAGCCCAACTCCAGAAGTTAACTCGTTAGTTCCCATCTAGATCCTAAGTAATAACTCATCATTTGAACTTCCTTTGCATCTCGGGTTTTGGTCGGATTGGAGTTTATCTTCAGAAGAATTTACGATCGTCCTCACCTGGTAGAAGCTCAAATCCGACTCAGTTCGGAGTCACCATCACGTCTTAGTTCACGTTCGTCATCAAGGTCGGGTCGTGGTCCTCCCTAGGCGGTTCTTGGACTCCTCCAGCTGGGCAGTTCGTGGTCCCCCTTAGCCGAACGGTTCGTGGTCCCCCCCCCCCAGCCGGGCGGTTCGTGGTCCCCACAATCGGGCAGTTCGTGGTCCCCCAGCCAGGTGGTTCGTGGTCCCCCCAATCGGGCGGTTCGTGGTCCCCCAGCCGGGCGGTTCGTGGTTCCCCCAGCCGGGCGATTCGTGGTTCCCCCAGCAGGGAGGTTCATGGTTCCCCCCAGTTGGATGGTTCATGGTCCTCCCCCTGGTTCTCCCTTCCTAGCGGTTCGTAACCCTCCCCTCCTGGCGGTTCGTGACCGTGGCCACCATCAGGAATCGAAACCCTGCAGTTTTTCCAGCAAGCTAATTTCGCCAAAAGACGACGTTTTCAACCATTCTAACTTTCCTATGCGATCATAAAACATACCAAACAGTAGTAGTAAAATGTTGAATCAACCAAAAACATCAAAACAATGATTTCATATGTTAATTTAGATCAAACATACCCAAAACCATGATTTTCCCCTTAACCATGTGATTTTCCCCTTAACCATGTCAAACTATAGGATTAGCAAACTTAATCCAAATTAACCCAAATTCGTACCAGCGACATAAAATATGATTTTAGAATTTCACATATTTTTCTAGAATTTTAGATGTATAATTTCGTTAATTATTACTAATCATCCCTAATTAGCCATAATTAGTGTATAAACATGCAAATCACTCACCTTAGCCAAAAATAATTGTTAGATCTGAAACTTTTACTGATTTGGCTCGGATCCTAATGTGGTGCAGCAGCTCTACCTTGAATTTGGTGCTAATTCTTCTTGATTTGTTGTATATTTGATCAATTAGTGATTAGGAAGTGATTAAAGAGAGATTTCGAAGATAGAAGCCATAAATAGGGTTAGAGAAATGTTTATGGCGGCTAGAAAAATGAATGGAGATGATTCTCCAACTCCTTTCAGGCCTCCCATAACCCTAATCCTGAAGCGGGTTATGGGCCTAACTACTAATCACACTATCAATCCTAATTTAGTTGTTTCTCCATCTTCAAATCTTATTTCAGCCATATCTCCCAAATGGCAAGTCCGTTTGTTTAAACTGACCACTTTACGGAATGAAAAACCATCATTTGAATCCAACGGAAGTGGTTTTAGGTCAAAATTCCCTACCAGTCAAAAGTTATAGGTGAAAAAAGATTCTTCAGGGGAAAAACGGTCATTTAAAATTCAGCAAAAATCATGAATGTGGGAAATGACCCTAATAATCGTTTCCCAAAGTTACACGGCCATATGACTTCGTATGAAAATAAAACAAATATTCTACGTAGAATGCAGATCGCTACAAATCACTTAAAGATAAATTTGATTGAAAATAACAACACAATAAATCGGAAATAATTGCAATACACAAATATCCCACCCAACCACCCTCTTTAGTGATTCACAAAAAACAAATTTTTGTTTACACTCAATGGATCAAAAAAAAAATTACAATTGAATCAATAACCTCAATGAGAAATATCTACATGACTACAAATACTATTGGAGAAGAAGAGCAATGGAGAATGATGACAAACCTTTGAATCAACCTAAAGGCACCAACTGTGTCTATTAGCAATAAATAGGAATAACATCTCTCAACCCTATTTCATACATCTTCCTCTCCATGGCACAAACCATGAAGCCACACAACCTCTCGAGATATCTTACATGATTTCTGATTGTTTTGATCTAACCAAGAAGGCTCCATATATAGGAGAGTAGAAGACCTAGGTAAATATCCAAATTGCCCCTTCAAAATATCTTCATAATATAATCTTTTATTACTTTCCTTCTATGACAAAATCAATCAATCAACCAACCAATCAATCAAATAAATTAATTGATCAATTAATCATATCAATTTATTACATTCCTCTTCAAAAATTATTTGAATCAACAAATTCATCAGCAAACATGTGTGACCTAGACAATATCTAAAATTCATATGGAGGCTTTGTGATATGGCCCACGTTTCGCCTTCGCAATGTTTGAAGTTATAAGTATCTTTAGTAAACTTTTATGTTACTTTATGTAGTTTGGACATGATATTTTGATATTGGAAGCTTATAGCTCATATTTGAGTATTATATGAATGTGACATTGTTAATTTTGAGATATGAAAGCGTATTAAATCTTATATTGAATTGATATGTTGAATTGTATATGTGATATGGAAATCATAAAGATATGTTATATTCATTTGTTTTAAGAATTTTAATATTAATTGTGTAAAATATAAAAAAGAACTTAATTTTGTATTTTAACACATATAAATGTTACTAATATTTTGGATTAGCGGCGGTTATAAATGTTGCAAAACTAATAAATAACAAAGCAACTTTTGCATGTCAACATTTATAAGCGTTAGTAGGATTATGATATTGACACTTATAAGTGTTATTGTATCTTAAGGTCCCAACATTAATAAGAGCTAGCAATGAGTATGTCTGTAACACTTATGAGTCTTACAAAGTTGGTTGGCCAATTCCTCATAGGGCGTTGGTAACACCTAAAATGTGTTGTAGAATTTATTTGTAACACTTATAAGTGTTAGAATTTGCCTGTTTTGGTGTAGTGACACACAATCAATTCGCGTGTTCGCAAAGTATATCACTCGTGTTCGCATAAATTGTCCAAAATTGCGATCAATCATAAAATAATATATATTACCTGTTTGCATAAATTATACTATTTGCAAACCCTATCATGCACCTACATTCAATACTAATAAAATCATCCTAAACATACACAATAGGTTAAATAAGAAAAAAATTCAATTAGTAGTAATTTGACCATTATTATGATAATAATAGCAATCAGCATGTAATATGACGTAATAAACATACATTAGCAATTAGGAATCAAAGATAATACAAAATTAGGCCTAAATCAAAAAAACATAAATAAATAGGGTTTAGGCCAAAAAAAAACCTGGGTTTGCAAGTGCGACAAGGTGGAGAGGGATTGCAGTACGTAGCAGATGGCGCTGGAGGTAGTTTGGAGGGTGGTTGGAGTGGTGGCAGCGTTGAGGATGCTGAGGAAGGAGGTTGGGTTTGCTTTTTCCGTTTTGTGATGGAGAGGGAGGAATGAGAGTAGCATGCCGCAGTTCTAGAAACGTATACAAGGTATTTCCAACGGCCGCTAACAGTCTTTATTCCAACGGTTTCATACAACAATTTTACCACGAAATCAACGGGCCATTGCTAGCCGTTGGAAAATGCCTGTGGCAATATACTGTAGCTCTAGTAGTAAAGGAAATGTGGCTAACTTGACACTTACTGGATTATATATAACAAACACAGTTGACTACCGTAAGCGATCATTTGTTAACTTAGAAATTTACATATTTGACATTGAATCGATTACTGATGTTAACGATGATTTTACACTAAGATTCAACAGGAGTTGAATATTACAATTTTTAATATCCAATTAAGAATTGGTAATTAATTCATTTGAACAACATTAAAGAGAATTTATCTGATTTAATAAACGTGTAATCATCTCTTTATCTAAAATGAAGTAAAGTTATAAATTAAATTCATATTATGAATAAATATCCAGTTAGTAGTCATACTTATCTTAATTTTATTAAAAATTACACTACACCCTTTCCACTTTTCGCAAAATTTAAAATTTTATAATGAAATTTTAATTTAACTTATTTAAAAATTTACTAATGAATAAGTTTAATTATATTTTAAAAAACGAAATTTGATCAATAAAACTCCTATTAAATTATATATAATTAACAAAATTGAACATTGTTAGCAGTTACATGTTAATTTAAAATTTTACATGTTTGAATTTAAATTGACTATTGATGTTAATGATTACTTTACACTGGTTCAACAAAAGTTGAATATTTCAATCTTCGATATTCAATTAAGGATTAGTAATAAGTTAGTTTAAACAACATTTAAGAGAAGTGACTCAATAATCAACGTATAGTCAATTCTCTAATTTAACGTGAAACAAAATAATAAAATAAATTCACACCTTAATTAAATATCTAATTAATAGTTATTCTAATCTGAATTGGATTAAAATTTGCAATATAAAATTTGGAATAAAATCTTATCGATACTATTTTCTTAATGATTTGAACACTAAAACATGTTTGATAATTGATTTACATTTGTTCGTTCTGAGAACCTCCTAACAAAACTTTGCTCAATGGTTCGAATATTTATGTTCAATTTGAAATTTTTATTCTCATGTCTAATTACTACTTTGAGGTTAAATATTTGGTTATATGATTTTGAATATGGTCTTTTTTGTTTGTTTAGTAGAAAGTTACCGATTGAATATATTGCTACAGCAGAATCTCTATTGATTGGTAAAATATGTTATAGGTAAATTTTGTTTCATTGAGCTCATTCTCATAACATGTAAATTTATGGAGTAGTAGTTATATTTATCTTAATTTAACTAAAATTTTCACTACAAAATTGGTAATAAATATGAATCATACAAATATTATTTTCTTAATGAGTTGAACACTAAAATATGTTTGGAATTTGATTTACACTAGCAATTTATGTACAGAAACTTCATTAATTTGTCTTTTATTATTTAAGTTCAGTTAATGTATGTGTATAGGATGAAACTGCCCACACATTTATTTTATACATGTTAGCTGATGTGTTTACATACCGTTAACGATATTTTTCGTCAACACCGGAGATAGGTCTATAGAAGTGGACCTAAGGGAAAAATAATTTGTTTAGCCTTCGCAAGTTTGAGTTAGCTTACTGTTTCCTGGGTATTAAGGTTTAGAATTCGAAAGAATGGTTACTCTTCCCTCGATGGGGTGAGTATCACGCTTAAATGATTCAAGAACCAATAGTTATCCCGGAAGGATGAATTTCTAACACAAACATTGATAAGGGACTTAACGGATGGTAGGAAGGGGTTCTGCGCTAAGCCAGCTGAAGGGTCTAAGCTTATAGGAAAGGTATGAGCTTGCAGGAAGGGGTGTTTCACTTAACCTGCGAAAAGGCTTGGTCGAAGGTTTATGTGTATGCAAGAAACAAACAGTAAGCCGCGACAACAATAACTAGGAAATAGCATAGCAAAACTCATAAAGAAATACCATAAGTATCGATTCAGTCTTTATTGATCTTTGATTTAGAATACAAGAATAAAATAGAAGAAATCCTCAAATTGATTTAAGAATTAAGGTTTACTCTAGAGAAAAGAGTACAAGAATCAAAATGAGAAAAATCGTCCCTAAAATGTGACACCTGGGGTCCTATTTATAGAGAATTCGGGGCCTCTTCTGTTGTTGGGCAGTTAGGCCTACAGGTACCTCTGTCGAGCGCGTTTCTCCTTGGTCTCGGCTGTTTTAGCTCCCCGCCGCATTGTGGTGTCGATTATAGCTTCCGGAGGGAGGGTCCTCGTCAGTTGAGGCTTCTTCGAGACTGATATGAGCTTATTGATGTAGTAACTTTTTGGAAGGTATTTGAACTTTCGGTTGTATGCTCTCGATTCTAAGCTTTCGGATGTAGACTTCTTGTTTTCCTCATGAATATTTAGAGGTGCTTACCCTCATGATGTATGTAGATAGTTGCCGGTTTGGAAGCACTGTTGGTGTCTGTATTAAGAATGTTTATATTGAATTCCCTCTGCTGTCTTTTGACTTTCTAAACGAAGACCATGAAGCAAGTCTAAGGAGTATAAGAGTTAAACATGCTGAAATGTTATGTAAACGATAGGTGTATTAATCAAGTGAAAGTGATCCTTTGTAACTCTTTTCTGATCCATATGCCATGACATATTGGCTTCAGATTTAACTTTCACAAAGTTCCCATGTAAGAACGGAGTTCTATTTTTGCAAATCGAAAAGGTATAATCATAACTATTTTTCTTTGTTCTTGCAAGTAGGAAGATCGTCATGAAACTTTCCCGTCTCAGAGTGAAGCATTGCCGGCAAAAGGGTTTTCTTCTATATCTCAAGAAAGGAAGATTTTACTCTAGAATTTATCCATTAAGCATTTGAACGAGAGAATGAATGATTTAAAAGACTCGCTAGAAGAAAAAGATAGAATTATTCTTGGATTGAAGACATATTTAAGGACTAAACCTTCTATTGAGTTTGAGGATGAATTAAGGAGTTTACGCCAACCTATTATCGACTTGGAAATGGATTTAAATAATGTCAATACGGAGTGTGAGACATGCGAATATTGCTTCAAAAATATTCCTATCATGATGGGATCCCCACCTCCTGGCATTACGACCACGCATAAGGCCCCGGCCCTTCAAAAGTATTTTTACTTGAATAACCCTCCTCTTGGGTTAAAGGAATCGATTATTTCTAAGTGGTGTAAAAGAGTGATAGCGGAGATAAAGGGGATCTATGATCCCAAGTTATTTAAAGATTCTCATGACCATGTTATCTAGTATGTTGATCAAATAAGACGTTTACAAGGAGAAAAGCATGATTTGTGCATGAATGTTTTCGAGTTAGAGAAAGAAAACAAGTCTCTTAGGGCGATGTGTAGAGCTTATAATAGAGCCTTGAAACTTCAGATTAAACCTTCTGATCTTCTTAATGAAATGAGTAGAACAGTGCGAAAGCATAACAATCTATTAGGTATTGCACTTCATCGTGCCATTAATCCCCATTTGCCTGAGGATGGGGAGGACCTAGATATTTAGCGACATTTTGTAATAATGACATGTAATTATTCCCATATTTGGGTTATTGAGAATGTAACTTTTGTGAATGAACTTGTGTATTAATGTTGCCTATCATGTAAATAGTTGTTGATATAAAATGCAGATAACAATTGTTTGTACATTAATGGTTTAAGAAATTTCCCTGAAAAAGAAAAGGAGGTAACCATTTTATCCGGTGTTGTTTTGATGATGGGCTTTCTCCTGAGAGCATATCTCTGGCTATTCTAATTCAAATTTTTTGATATAACTGTCTCGAGATTCTTCCGTTAGTGAAATATAAGCTTTCGGATTCATCCCAGGCTAGGATTGTCTGGTTAAGAACTAGGAATTAGCTTCTGATACTTCAACAGAGCTCACAGACTGTTCCAGGTTTGCGCACTTGACAGAAGTCCCAAACTAACCCAGATTCAGGTATTGAAATTAGATCGGGAATTTACTTCTGGTGTTTGTAGAAGTCTTGAACCAACCCTTGTTCGGGTATTAAAGATTGAAGACCAGAAATCCCCTTTTGGTATCTGTGAAGAACCGAATCAACCCAGATTCAGGTATTAATATAGATGACCTGAACCAACCCTTGTTCAAGAAATTAAAGATGGAAGACCAGAAATTCCCTTCCGGTATTTGTGAAGAACCGAGTCAACTCGGATTCAGGTATTAATATAGATGACCTGAACCAACCTTTGTTCAGGCGATTAAAGATTGAAGGTCAGAAATTCCCTTCCGGTATTTGCGAAGAACCGAATCAACCCAGATTCGGTATTAATATAGATGACCTAAACCAATCCTTGTTTAGGCAATTAAAGACTGAAGGCTAGAAATTCCCTTTCGGTGTTTGTGAAGAACCGAATCACCTAGATTCGGGTATTAATATAAATGACTTGAACCAACCCTTGTTCAGGAAATTAAAGATTGAAGGCCAAAAATTCCCTTCCGGTATTTGTGAAGAACCGAAGCAACCTAGATTCGGGTATTAATATAGATGACCTGAACCAACCCTTGTTCAGGCAATTAAAGATTAGAGTACAAAAGTTCCCTTTCGGTACTAATGTTTTAATATCCCACTTGAATTTGATTTGTGAAGCAGAGGTTGCACGTGCTTCTTGAGCTACTCTCTGGGCTTTTTATATCAAAGCAGAGGATGTACGTGCTTTATTGGCCACTCTTTGGGCCCGTGCGTCCGATGCACTTGGCTAGCTTATCCACAAGCAGGGCACAAGGACTTGCCCAAGAACATACCCGACCTCCCTCCAGGAGGCGCCTTATCCTAACCATTGTAGGTGATGATAAGGTCTTAGAAACTTAAATCAGGCCATCGTAGACACAAAATTAAGGTTTACTCTTTTGATACTCTATACTGACCATCGTAGGTACTGATAGAGGCTTACACACACCCCCTCCAAGGGGTGCCCTATCCTAACCATCATAGGCGATGATAGGGGTTGGTGTTCCCTTCTGTGGGTAGAGCAGAACATATGCAGAGGTAGAACGTGCTCTTCTGCTAGCAGAGACGTGCTTAGTTCTAGCAGAGGCAAGACGTACTCTTCTACGAGCAAAGGCAGGGCATGCTAATTTTAGATGCACCGCCACGACCATTTCTGGTGTGAAACGGAGGCTTACGCTTTTGATGCTTTCACCTAGCCCCCTCTGATTTGAGCATTGAAAAAAAAAATACACCATCCCTCTCCGGGGGATACCTTGTCCTGACCAATTTGGTGATGACAAGAGATTTGATTCATTCGTTGTTTGACCCCTTTTACTTTAAGTTTCGAAAGGAGGGTTTTTCGTACCCTCGACCATGTTTGATAATCCTTTTCCTAAGGACTTTTATTGAACTTAATCCGCTCCTTTTATAAACTCCCATAATATTGGCCTTGTTGATGAATTTGATGACCGTCTCCTCAAGGATTCTGCAGTGGTTAGTTTCATGTCCATTCACCATGTGGTAATGACAATAGGTTCTCCTGTTTTCCTTTCGTATTTGGGCTTTTTCTTTGTGAACGACCACTAGTTGAGTTCGCGTTTGGTTAGGAGGTAGATATTTTCCATTGAAGTGGTGAGGTAGTATCCCTTGGGTAATCCTAGAGTAAGTCTTTCTCCTTGTCGTTGGGACTCAACCCTTTTGCAACCTAGTTTTGTTGTTTTAACTATATCTGTGTTCCTACTTTCTGAAATATACTGAGGTTGGGGTGTTATCCCTTCAGACCATTCGTCGATGAAGTGGTCAAAATTGTTCATTAATTTTTGTTCAAAAACCATTCCTTTGATTTTCTTGTGGAGAGTCTTTCTTATGTGAGAGAAAATGTTAATATCCTTTGATGTAGAGCCACTTGGAGGAGGTGTTAGGGTTTGTCCTATGTAAGAATGGCTATTTTCCCAAGTGTCGGAAGCATATTGTCCTATTTTCCTTTTTTGCTTTATTATCCGTAAGGCTTTCACTCTCAACCTTTGTTCTTCTTTCACTCTCGGGTCAGTGATTTCCGACTTATCCATTCGAGATCTAGAAGATTCTTGTCGGGACCTATTACCTATAACTTTGCTTCTTCAGAGCCTTAGTCCATTTCGGGACAGAACATCACAGATAGATATGTGGGAAGGTTAACCAAAGTATCGGATGTTCAAGCCCTCCTTCTACCGCCAAAATGTTAGCGCTATTTTTCGTTAATACCGGAGATAGGTCTATGGAAGTGGACCTAAGGGGAAATAGGTTGTTTAGCCTTCTCAAGTTTGAGTTAGCTCACCGTTTCCTGGGTATCAAGGTCTAGAATCTGAAAGAATTGTTACTCTTCCCTCGATGGGGTAAGTATCATGCTTAAGCGATTCAAGAACCAACAGTTATCCCAGAAGGATGAATTTCTAACACAACCCTTGATAAGGGACTTAACGGATGGTAGGAAGGGGTTCAATGCTAAGCTTACTGAAGGGTCTAAGCTTGTAGGGAAGGTCCGAGCTTGTAGGAAGAGCTTAAGCTTGTGGGAAGGGGTGTTTCACTTGACCTGCGGAAAGGCTTGCTCGAAGGTTTATGTGTATGCAGGAAACAAAGAGTAAGCTGTGGCAGCAATAACTAGGAAATAACATAGAAAAACTCATAAAGAAATATCATAAGTATCAATTCATAATTTATTGATCTTTTATTTAGAATACAAGAATAGAATAGAATAAATCCCCGAACTGATTTAAGAATTAGGGTTTACTCTAGAGAAAAGAGTACAAGAATCAGAATGAGAAAAATCGTCCCCAAAATGTGACCCTTGGGGTCTTATTTGTAAAGAATTTGGGGCCCCTTCTATTGTTGGGCCGTTGGGCCTGCACGTACCTCTGTCGGCCGCTTTTCTCCTTGGTTTCTGTTGTTTTAGCTCCCGAACGCTTTGTGGTGCTGATTTTAGCTTCCGGAGGGATGGTCCCGGTCAGTTGAGCCTTCTTCGAGATTAATATGAGCTTGTTGATGTAGTAACTTTTCGGAAGGTATTTGAACTTTTGGTTGTATGCTCTCGATTATAAGATTCTGGATGTAGGCTTCCAGTTTTCCTCATAAATACTTAGAGGAGCTTGCCCTCATGTTGTATGTAGATATCTGCCGGTTCGGAACCACTGTCGGTGTCTGTACTAAGTGGGCTAGTATGGATAGCCTGTATCACCTTTAGGGTTCCGGTTTGCCTTTCGGTGGAGCCTTGGGATATAGTTTGGTCTTTTGGAAGGTAGCTTCCAGTGATGTGTCTGTTGTCTATCAATGTAGCCTTTCGATGTCAGCGTAGCGGACATTTCGGAAGCTGGTTCCGGATAATCCTTACGTACTTTTGGCCTGATATTCTTGATGTCTTTACCTCCTGATGTATCGGTGCGAAGTAGGTTAACACCGACAGCCCTTCCACCCTTCTGGGTTTCGGTTAGAGGAGCTTTTTCCTTTCTCTTTCCTAGTTTCTAACCTGGATGGCCTTTCGTCATAGGAACCCCTTGTCAGATATACCCTGCCAGATATATTTTGCTAGATATTCTCTACCGGTATTCTATAGATTCTGAGCTCCTTCTTCCTAAGAAGGTGTTGGTTGATGTAGTTCTCGAATTATTCCTTCCTGCTCTTGGTTCTTCCTAATGTTTAGCTCTTGTTTTTGGAGAATTCGTATGTGTTAGCAATCATCCAATAACCCTTCACTGTCAGCTTTTTCCTCTTCCACCTAATCACATTGTTGTTCCCTCTCTTGTCATTTCGCCACCTGTTCCACATCCTACCGTCCCCATTCTACCGCTTGTGCCTCCATCTCCTGATCCTCCTCCCCAAACTAACTGGCCTTCTTCTTCCTCCATCCTTGGTCCTAAACCCAAGTTTAACTCCCTCTTCCTCAACAAATCACGCAATTTTGGATCTTTCATGCCACCTGATATCCCCCTCATCTTCAATGGAAGTGCCATTGTTCCATCAGATGATGTAGTCAAAGTCGATGATGATGACAATTGGCAAAACACGATAGTGGGGTTTTTCCTTGATCAACTACTATCGTCTACAGTTGTTTTAACCTATCTTAAGAAGTTATGAAGATTAAAAGGTTTGATTAATGTTAAATCTAATGGATTTTTGTTCATTTTCAATCTGTCCTATGTTGAAGACAGAAGGAAAATCATTGAATCTGACCTGGTTGTCATGAGGAACAAACGGTTCATTCTAAAAAGTTAGGATCCCTCTGTTGGTAGTTGTAGTGGTGCAATTAGAGTTGTTCCTGTTTGGATTAAATTGCATGATATCCCTATGTTTTGTTGGTCTTTAATTGTTGTTAGTTGGTTAGCAACAAGAACTGGAAACAAGAATTGGAAAATTCCTATGTATGGATGAATTTACTGAAAAACTTGAAAGGTTGGAGTTCGCTAAATGTTTAGTTGAAACTACACCCCAATCTGAGTTGCCAGATGAATTTCCAGTTCAAATGCTTGATGGCAGTATTCACTTTGTGAGGGTGCAGTATATTTGGAGACCTGAAATTTGTACTTCACGTAAGGATTTTGGTCACTCTTTAGATAATTGTTGTTTAACTTCCCTAGAAAAGAAAAAAGATTATAGGAGTGTTCAACCTGATCCAGTCTGTGTTAAAGAAGGTAATGCCCTAGCAAAGGATAAATAATCTAAAATGGGAGGTAAGATTGTTATTAATTATGATGTGCCCATGCTAACTAAAAAGCAAGTATCGCTTAAAGTTAGAAGGAATAACTTTAGCAAAATTGGAAATAAAAAGATGGATAATGTTAAAGAAGTAAATGAAACTGAAGTGATGTAATTGCAAAATGGAAAAGTTTTAGAAGGAAAGAGAATGCTAGAGATAATTTGATGGAAATGAACAAAAACATTAGTGATTGCTACTGGAATGGATGAAAGTGAGTGCAGTAAATTGGTTGATCCTCTTCTGCATGGCAAAGAAAATGTTATGGAAAAAAAACTAACCCATCATATGATAGTACTACCTTAAATAATAGCTTTGATTTACTTGCCAGTGAGAATTTAGACCCTGAAAATATTAATGAAATAGATGATGGTGAATTAAGAGATGCTCTGGTTGATGCTATGGATGAAGTAGGGTGTGCTATTCCCTATTCATACATCAACTCGCAATGCAAGCATGTGCACAACTCTATAATGTCCCCCTGCTCAAGTCAACCTTTATTTCTCAACCGCCTACCTTAATTGCTACTCCAACTTCTAGCACCAGTCCCAACATTTCCATACCCTCTCATGTCACTGACATGTCCTCGTTTTAAGCTTCATGCCAATTCATTTTAACCAGGAAATTTTCAATTATGTCTCGTAAATGCTGACCCTACTTTGCCTTTACTTCATTCCCCAGATACTCCTACCTACTTTAATGCCCATGTTGCCTTTTCATGCAAATCACCTAACCCCATGCAAATGACTTCCTCCTCAATTATTCTGCCTACATTTTCCTCCTCTCCTTTGGTAGTTGTGCCTCCAAACCCACCCTATAACTTTCCTGGGTCAATACCTGATTGGCTTAACTCAAGCCATACTTCTATTCCTCTCATTTCCTTAAACACCCCAAGTAAGAAGCTACCTCCTCCTACCAAAGTACTCAATTACCAATCTCCTCGCACTAGGAGCATGTCACTTGTTGATTCTCTCTCTCTCTCTTTCATATTTAATTAATGTGTCAAAACCTTGTTGTTTGGAATATCAGGCGTGCACATAACCCCTATAAATTTGACTACGTAAGAAATCTCATTGACCAAAATAATCTCCAACTCTTTGACATCCCTGAAACCAAGCTCAATTTCCCCCTTTCTTTAGCTCCTGCCTCATACATAAAACCTTCTTAGATTTTTCCCACAACCTTGATCAAGTTGCATATGGTCGAATTTTAGTTATACATAACCCCTTCACTCTCTCTTTTTCTCTTAACCTTATTTTGGATACCAGGCAGTTAATGCATTTCCATGTTATTAACCTTGCTAATTATTCCACCTCTTATCTTACTATTATATATGCTGAAAATTATAGTAATGCAAGGCAGTCTCTTTTCAACCTCTCACCTGCATTCAAACAAGAAACTCATCCTTTGGTATTCATAATTGATTTCAGTTGTTGTCTTAATTTGAATGATAAGCGTGGTGGGATTCCATTGCTTCCTAGGGACATCCTACCTTTAAAAACTTCTTTCAACGACTCTGATCTCATCTGTTTTAGCAGATATGGGGCTTAGTTCTCATGGAATAATAAAAGCAGGAGCGGTGTGGGAACTTTCACCAACATAAATCATGCATTATGTAACTACAAAGCCTTGCTTTCCTGGCCTAATCTCCATGTAAATTTACCCCATCCTATACTCTCTGACCACTCCCCAGTTCTCCTTACCTCTGGAATGCCTATGAGAGGTAAAAAAACAAGTTTCAAATTTTAGAACTCTTGGATCCTTGATCCTAAGTTCTCCGCTAAAATTTCCATTTCTTGGTCTCCTCTTTTCTTTGGTAATCCTATGTTTATTATTTGAAGGAAGCTTAGGGAAGCTTAGCATGTCCTAAGGTGTTGGGTTGGCTCAAAATTTGGTAATGGGTCAAAATTATCTGATCATTTAAAATTTTCCTTGTTACAGGCCCAAAATAATATGCTTAATAAACCTAATGATCTTATGCTTGCATTGGAAGAATACAAACTTTTTGGTGATTTGAATAGGGCTCTTGAAATTGAAGCTAGCATAAAAAGGCAACAACTGAATCTGAGGTGGAAGCATGAGGGAGATAGGAACACTCAATTTTTTCATGCAGCGGTTAAAGTTAAGTAATCTAAAGAATATATTCATAACATAACTAATGTGGCATGTATCTATTTTGTCATAAATGAAACTATTGATGTTGCATTACACCATTATTTCTCTGATCTTCTTGGTAATTGTAATGCCTTCAGTCCTGATCTTTCCCGTATTAATGATGCTAGCTTGCTTTTTCTGTCTGCATCCCCAGTTGATCTATTAATTGCCAAAGTAACTGATGTTGAAATCAAAAATGCTTTTTTCTCCATGAATAAAAATCTAGTGGAGGCCCTAATGGGTTTAATGTAAACTTCTTTCTATCTTCTTGGGATATTATAGCCACTGACTTATTTAAAGCTATCCATATTATTTTTATAAGTGCAAAATGCTATTTGAAGTGAATGCAACTAACCTTGTTTAAATTCCTTAAAGCAACAACCCCACATCAGTCTCTTCCTTTAGGCTAATCTCCTGTTGTAATGTCACTTATAAATGTGTATCCAAGATACTTTCCAACAGACTTCTTACTATTCACCCCTCGTTGATATCCAATAACCAAGCTGCTTTCTTACCTGGTCGTAACACTCTTCATAATGTCATTTTGACACATGAATTAATTAAAGGATATAGTCGAAGAAATGCTTCTCCTTCTGCCTTATTAAAACTGGATATAAGCAAAGCATACGATAACATATAATGGACCTATTTGTTGGAATCATGACTAGGATGAACTTCCATAAAACCTTTGTTGCTTGGATATATAATGTGTTTCAACTCCTCACTTCTCCTTGATTTACAATAGGAAAAATTCTGGGTTTTAAAGAGTTTGCAAGGCATTCGCCAGAGGGTGGTCCTATATCTTCGTATATATTCATTTTGGTTATGGAGCTTCTGACTATCTTGCTTAAGGACAAATATAATCATGGCATGATCCAATATCACCCCAGCTGCAAATATTTATCTATCTCTCCTCTTTTTGGAGGATATTATGGTTTTTGCCAAACTTAATGGCTCCTCACTTGTTAATATTCTGGAAACTTTGAGTATTTTTCATTCCATGATTATAACACCCCAAAACTTAATACGCTATAACCACACTAAAAGATAATGTAATGACCCGAAAATCTGAACCAGTTTGAAAATGTTATTTTAAGAAGTTTTGTTGAATTTTGAGTCAAAATTTAAAATTTCTAATTTTAAATATCTTTGAAGCAGTTAAAAATGACCATTTTGCAAACGACCTCGGAATCCGACGAAACCACTTTCATTGGATCCGGAATGTCATAATATGGCTAAGTTTCAATTTTTAGAATTTTTCGATTTAATATGTGAGCGTGGCGTAAGAAACTGTGTTTGGTCAAAAACAGTTGAAATTGAACAGCTTGAAAATAGCCATTTTTCGTACGGTCTCAGAATTCGATGAAATTGGCTTTGTTAGAACCGTATCGTCATCACGATACCAAAAATAATTTTTCTGGATTTTTCCGAGTCAGTATGTGGCCTCAGGAAATTAAAATGTACGTTCGAATTTAAATTTAAGAATTTAATTTGAAAATAAAATAAAACCAGTCTGTAACTTCAGAATTGGACCATGGGGATAGCACCATCGCGTTCAAAAGGCGTGAAAATGTTAAGATCGACAGTCGTTGAGCGCGAATTGGAGATCATATGGGAGAATTGTAATTTCTCGGATAAATAAATAAATTAATTAATTAATAATTAGAAAACCCTAGAAAGTACCACCGTATAAATACCCGTATATTGGAACAGTGCTTCTCCTTCTTCCTCCGCATAGTAAAGCCGCCGAAACCCATTGAGTATCAAAACTTTGAGATCCATTTTCTCTCTCGTTCCTCAACGATTCTTAGCAAACTTTACACCGTTTTGAAGAGGAGACAGAGACCTTCAAGCTCCGACCAGTTGCACCCGCTCTCGTCCACCGTACAGGCCGCCACCTCCTCCTGAAGCGCCGCCGTCGCGAGCTGGACTGGGCCCCACACGGTCCGCCGCACCCCACCCCCTTGCCGGCGCACCTGCACCTCTCGTAGCCGGACATCGTCGCGAAAACGGTTCGTGAAACCATCGCCTGTAGCTTCCGAAATCTTGATCCAAAGATTCGAACCAAAACTGGAAATTTAAGGTATAATTTCGTTCAGATTTTGCGACGCTTTTGAGTGTCGCTGAGTCAGTTGTTAAAACCCAGTTTGATTAAAACATTGATAACTTATTCGTATGAATTCGGATTCTGAAAATTTCAGAACCAATAGGACCGTGACAACGAGTGGATGCTGCTGAAATCAATTGGAGCATTCTGAAAATTAAATTGGATTTATTATAATTATTATCCAATCAAGGCGAGAATTCACTGAACTTGAATTTATTTAAATTATTAAACCATATGTGTATGCTATGACATGAACCGTATGTGTATACTATGACATAAATCTGTATGTGTGTGTTAGGAATAAAACCACTGTATGTTGATTGACATCTTTTGTCAATATTTAAATAGGAATAAAACCATTGTATGTTATATTAACATTTTAATAAGTCAAAATAGAAAATATTAAAATTGTTCATTTTATGATATATTGTTCATGTTAATATGTTAAAGTAGAAAATATTGAAATTGTTCATTGTTTGTTATATCGACATTTTAATGATTAAAATAGAAATTGTTGAAAATGTTCATTGTATGTAAAATGACATTTGGGTTAGCATTAAAAGTTAGAAAACCGACACCGTATGAAATGAACTATTTTTGTTCATTATAAAATAGAATTTATGCACTGTATGAAATGAACTATTTTTGTTCATTATAAAATAGAATTTATGCACCGTATGAAATGAACTATTTTTGTTCATTATAAAATAGAATTTATGCACCGTATGAAATGAACAAATTTTTGTCTTTATAAAATAGAATATGTCACTATATGAAATGAACAAATTTTTGTCATTATAAAATGAAATTATACACCGTATGTTGATGGGCACCATTTTTGTTCATTAATAAAATAGAAATTGCCATAGTATGTTAATTGACAAATTTCGTCAATATTAAAATAGTAATTATTCACCGTATGTTAATGAGCAATTTTTGTTAATATAAGGAATGGTCACTGTATGTTAATGACATTTTTGTTATGTTAAACATTAGAAATGTCACCGTATGATTTATTAGCATTATTTTAATGTTAGTTAAAAAGAAAAGATTGTTTAACGTTATTTTTAATGTGGATCAAAAAGAAGATTGCACCGTATATGTTAACATATCTTTAATGTATATAAAAACAGAAGATTGCACTGTATGTTAATTTTACATTATTTTATAATGTAATTAAAGAAAATTTTCATCGTAGAACAGATGTACACTTTTATGAACGTATATAAAAAAAAGAAATTTACATGTAGGAAAAATTGACATTAAATTTATTTTTAATGTTTATATATGAAAATGTCACCGTATGATAAAACAGCATTTTGTAAAAAAAAAAGAAAAAAAAATGAAAATATTTACCGTATGATCGATTGATACTTATTTTGTTAAATATGAAAAAGAATATTTTTGTCTTTGCATTGCATAAAATGGTATTTTGTCATGTTAGAAAAATAGAAATTTGCATTGCATAAAATGGTATTTTGTCATATTAGAAAGAATAAAAAATGTATTGTATGAAAAAGAATATTTTTGTCATGTTAAAAATTATAAATGCATCGTATGAAAAAGAATATTTTTGTCATGTTAATAATTACAAAGGCATTGTAGGAAAAAGAATATTTTTGTCATGTCAACAATATAGAAAATGCATGTCATGTAAATATACATTATTTATAATGTTTATAAAAAGAGAATTTGCATGGTAAGATAATAAGCATTATTTTTAATGTAAATAAAAAGAGAATTCACCCCGTAGGAAGAATTAACATTTTTTTTTATGTCAAATAAAAAGAAATGAAACGTAGGAGAAGATTTACGTTATTTATAATGTATAAAGGTTACACCATAGAAAAATGTCCATTGTTCAAAATGTAATGGGAAAAGAAATATACAAAGAATTAAAGGAATGGTACGTTATAATTTACATTTTCAAATGTAAATTATAAAATATTAAAATAAATAATAATAGTAGTAGATTAAAAGAAAAGGATCATCGTCTAATCCTAAAATAAATTGTAATGCAAGAAGAAAAGTAAAAGATAAGAGGGAAAGGAGGTTATATATAAGGGCGATGAGTTAAACGAACTAATTATATATATATATATATATATATATATATATAATTAAAATATAACGAATCGAGCGCGGTAGTTCGCGTTTTGAAATCGAACTTTCAAATGATTATACCGGAAGATCCGACCGTCGGATTTTCCCAAAACTGAAACCGCTATGACCGTCTTGAAAAAATCTTTCCAACGATATATGCTGCGTTAAAATCCAACGGTTAGATCTTAAGAAAAGTAAAAATCAGAATTGATGGAAAACAGCGTCAGAGTCGCCTTTGACCTGAAGCGTCGTTAAATAAAGAAATTAATTATATTAAATAATTAAGGCAAGGATTTATCGTTATAAGACAACATAACGACATGAAATGTGTTTTTCTCAAAATTATGAACGCGAGATTGTTTGGGAAGTCCGGGTTCATCCCATTCCAAATGATTTTACGATTTCAAGAATCTAAATATGAAGAGACGTATGAAGACCGTAAATCTTCCCTCGAATGGACAACGACCAAGACTCTGAATTGGGTAGCTCCCGATTTACGAGTCGGGGTAATTGCCCAAACGTACGCGTTGATTTCACGGGTTTGACCCTAGTTCAGACCTAGAGCATGGGTGTAAATGGATGGTATGTCTGACACCGTATCCCATTAAATATCATGTTGTCGATTTTCTGCTAATGTAAAAATGTTGGTGGTAGAGAATTCATTCTCTACTTAACACCCGTTTATATGTTGACAGACGGTCGATGGTACGGTATGGAATGACGGTGTGGCATGCTAAGATGAAATGATCAGGGTTTCTTGTTGAAAAGCAGAACCCTGTGGTATGGTATACACGACCTCACGAGCCTCACAAACCGGTAGAGTCTAAAAAGGGGGAAGGGAACGCAGGGAAAGTAGCATGTTTCTTTCTAGTTAGTAGTCATTTTACTTTTTGGAGGATGATGAAATGAGGCGCCTCGGATAGGTCCTATAGGACCGGGGGAACGTGTGCTTAGGAATTGCCAATCCTCTAAGCTGTATGTGAGGACCGGCCCTGCAGGATCCAAGGGTTAACTGCGGGTAATCCTGGGGCATTAACTAGAGTGTCTCGAATCGGTAAGGAGTCCTCCCTAGCCTGGACTCATAATGGAAACCTAAATTTCCAACACGTCCCCGACGGATTTGATTTGTATTACTAGTATTGGAGGCATAATATATGGTACCTATGCTTCATAGGATTAATACATTGCTTTGAATTGCTTTAAAACATATACACCCTAATAATAGTATTAGTTTCGTATTTGGCGTATTTAGCATGTTTAACCACCATAAGGTAAAACTCTATCCTCTTGGTGTGCGTTGCATTGTGTGATGGGACCTGAGTCTTATGGTGGTTCCATTTTTCAAAAGGCATTGCGCTGTGTTACGTTTTATTTATTTGTACTGACACTGTAGTTATGCACGGCAATCCATTGGTACAACCCGTTCCGCGCTAGCGGCGAGGTCTTTGGATTTGCCTTATTAGTACGAGTAAATTTAGTTAAGAATTCTCACACCAGTCCCACGACTGACCCATTGTTTGTTTCACCTTTTTGCAAACTTGGGTGCCCTCTCTTCTACACGGGCAGCCAAGTAGACAGGTTCTTTTTCTGCTTGGAGTTTCTTTGGAGCTACTTTTATCTTTTCTCTTGGAGTTGCTTTTGGTGAAGATAAGGTGATGGAGCTTTGAAGACCTATCTTTTTGCTTATCGCATTTTTCCTTTTTATTTCAGACTTATTTCCATTTCATGTTCTTTTATTTGGAGTTGGAACTTATGTCATTCTCTGAAAACTTGCTGTAATAACTTAGATTCTGTGACTGTGGATTTTCTATTGCTGATGACATTATATATCCGCTGCTATGATGTTATTGCTATATGGATTTCCTGTGCTGTGTTGTTTTCTGTGACTTGTTATATTATATTTATGTTGTATTCCATATGATTTCTCCTTGCTTTCACTTGTGGAAGTTTGGGGTCATCACAGTTGGTATCAGAGCTTTGGTTTACAAAGCGGAATATAACATATTTATAGTAACTCGTTTACGTAGAATCACATTATTCTACGGCGAACATTTCATAAGAATACATAATAGTCGGTCACTTTATCACCATCTTTTATCTATCCTTTTTCCTTATCACTTCTTAAAAATCATCGTCATAAAGGTTGTTCTGACTCTTCCCTTGATTGTACAGAACTAACTTAAAATGAGTACCGCTGCTGCAAGAGCTGCTAGAGCCGCTAGGAGAAGGCAAAATACCACTGAAACTGAGGAGCCCACTGTCCAACAACAACCACCACCACCGCCGCCACCCTTTGACTTGGACAAGGTGGCAAAGAAGTTCAAGAATTTGGGTGGAGTTCCATTCACCGGTTCTGAGACCGTGGTACAAGCTCAGGCGTGGCTGAAAAATTGTGAAAAGATATTTGGAGGACTGGGACTTGATGATCAGAGAAAGAGATTCACTGCAGCATGGCATCTTCAAGGTGAAGCGCAAAATTGGTGGGAGGTAGTCAACATTGGAGGCGACGAAGATAATATGTCTTGGGATAGATTTAAAGAGCTTTTCAACGACAAATACATTCCGAGGCAGGAGGTAGAAAGGCTACATGACGAATTCGCCAATCTGAGGCAAGGCGACAAGTCCATTTCAGAGTATGTTCGTAGGTTCGAGGACCTTTCCCGTTATGCACCTGAACTGATTCGAGATGACTTTCAGAAGAATAAGAGATTCATAAATGGCCTTGCAAGGAAATATATTGACAGAGTCACTGCCCACATCGACCTTTCCTTCAATAAGATGGTGGAGTTCGCTTGCCGTTATGAAGAGAATGACAAGAAGGTTTCTCAGCAGGACAGGGAGAGGAGCTTAGCCAACAACAACAACAAAAGGAAACAACCAGAGAAGAAAGCTGAAGGCAGTAATTCTGGAGCTGCTAAGACATTTGACAAATCCAAGGTCCAGTGTTACAACTGTCAGAAGTTCGGGCATTATAGCAAAGACTGCAGGGGTCCGAAGAGGGCCAGAGGTGATGATAGCAAAGATTGCTACAACTGCCATAAAAAGGGCCATATCAAGGCCAATTGCCCACTGTTGAAAGGAGCTCAGATTGCACATGTCTATGAGGGAGCAGGTACACCATCTTCCTTTGCACCTACTGAGGGAGGTAAGTCTGATGTTCTGGATGGTACTGTTTCTATTAAAAATATTCCTGTTACTGCTTTATTTGACACGGGAGCGTCAAGGAGTTTTATTTCTAGCAACGCGATTAAGAAGTTGAAATTAAAGCAAAGAAATCTTAAGAAGCCAATTAATGTTCATAATCCGGTAGGAGGTTCTATCATCCTTGATTTGTACTGTAGGGTGCCTATTTCCTACTCTTATTTTCAATTTCCTTTTGACTTGATCGTCATGGATTTTTCTGAGTTTGATATTATCCTCGGACTGGATTGGCTCACAAAATTTAAAGTCGAGGTTAGATGTGCGGACAGGATGGTTGAAATCAAAACGAAGTTCCGTGATGTCATTTTTATACCTTGCCATGGCTCAAAGCCTGATAGGAAAGCTTTTTGGTCTTCTTTAGAAGTCACGCCCATCTCTTCAGAGAATATTCCCATTGTCAAGAATTATGCGGATGTATTTGAAGAAGTAGATAGTTTACCACCGCGAAGGGAAATCGATTTCAGAATTGATCTTGTCCCTAATGCAAGGCCTGTAGTTCATGCTGTTCGAAGAATGACTCCTAAAGAAAAAGAAGAGTTGAGTACCCAAACCAAACAGCTCTTAAAGAAGGGATTAATACGGCCTAGCTTTTCCAATTGGGGTGCAGCTGTGGTGTTTGTCCCCAAATCTGACGGCACTCTGAGGCTCTGTGTGGATTACCGCGATCTCAATAAGCAAACCTTAAAGAACAAATATCCCTTGCCTCGTATAGATGATCTGATGGACAATTTAAATGGAGCCAAGGTGTTTTCGAAGATGGACCTAGCCACAGGTTTCCACCAACTTCGCATAGCCGAAGAATGCATCCCTTTGACCGCTTTCAGAGGGCCTGACTTATTCTACGAATGGTTGGTAATGCCGTTCGGTCTGTGCAATGCTCCAGCCTATTTTGTTGACTTGATGAATAGGGTCTTCAGAGAGGTCTTGAATAAATTCGTCCTAGTCTTCATTGATGATATCTTGATCTTTTCTAAAACCAAGGAGGAGCATGAAGGGCATCTAAGAGAAGTGCTAGAGATTCTGCAAAGAAATGTTCTAAAAGCAAAATTTTCAAAATGCACATTTTGGCAAGAGTAGGTAAAATTCTTGGGCCATGTTGTGTCAAAAGAAGGAATTGCTGTGGACCCAAGCAAAATTTCCGCCATTCAAGATTGGAAGCAGCCCACTACACCCACTGAAGTAAGAAGTTTCCTAGGTTTGGCTGGATATTACAGAAAGTTCGTCCAAAACTTTGCCAAGCTATCTGGCCCTTTAACACAACTCACAAAGAAAAACGCCAAGTTCATTTGGACAGCAGAGTGTGAGGAGTCCTTCCAAAAGCTAAAGGTGAGTTTGACCACTGCTCCCGTGTTAACCATCATCGATGGCAACCAAGATTTAGCTGTCTATACCGATGCTTCTCAAAGTGGGGGTCTTGGCGCAGTATTGATGCAAAGGGGCAAAGTTGTTGTGTATGCAAGCCGTCAACTAAAGTCGCATGAGAAAAATTATCGTGTCCATGACCTAGAGCTGTTGGCCATAGTCTTTGCTTTAAAAATTTGGAGGCATTATCTCTTGGGCGAGAAATTCGAATTATTCACAGACCATCAATCTTTGAAATATCTCTTCGATCAAAAGGACTTGAATTTAAGGCAGGTAAGGTGGCTAGAATTTCTTGCGATGTATGATCTCGACATCTTGTATACGCCAGGGAAAGCCAATGTTGTGGCAGACGCACTCAGTAGAAAAGCTGCCATGGTCGCAAACTTTATAGTTACCCCTTCTTTGATTGATAAAATTTCTACCCTTCAAAAGGAAGATAAGTTTATTCAAAGAATGATTAAGAGTATTCAAGAAGGAGAGAGCACGAGCTTTCAAATAGATCAAAAGGGAGCCCTTAGGTTGCAAGGGAGGATCTGTGTTCCAAAAATCCCAGAGCTCATCAGGGAAGTTTTAGATGAAGGGCACAAATCAAAGCTTTCCATCCACCCAGGCGTGAGCAAGATGTATCATGATCTAAAGCGCACGTTTTGGTGGAAAGATATGAAGAGGGATATATCCATTTATGTGAGTAAATGTCCTACATGCCAGCGAGTAAAGAGCGATCAACAAAAGCCTGCAGGATTGTTGCAGCCATTGCCGGTACCTGAAGGGAAGTGGGACCAAGTCTCCATGGATTTTATAGATGGTTTGCCCCGTACTAAGAAAGGGAATGACAGCATTTGGGTGATCGTGGACCGCTTCACCAAGGTCGCTCATTTCATACCTGTCAAGTCCACCAGAACTGCTCAAAGCCTGGCACAAATTTATCTCAAAGAAAAAGTCAGGCTATATGGGTAATAAGACTAAATCTTTCCTTTTTCATCATTTTCTAAATGAAAATTTTCATGTCTAATCAAAGAAAATCTTTTGTTTTAAACAGTGTTCCTAGCAGCATTGTTAGTGACCGTGATCCTATCTTCACTAGCAAGTTTTGGGAGGCATTCCAAAATGAATTGGGAACAAAATTAAATCTCAGCACCGCATACCACCCTCAGACAGATGGCCAAACTGAGAGGGTGAATCGCATTCTTGAAGATTTGTTGCGAGCTTGCATACTCGATTATGGAGGTTCTTGGGAGGATCACTTGCATTTAGTTGAATTCTCATATAACAATAGCTATCAGGCAAGTTTGAAGATGGCTCCATTCGAAGCCTTATATGATAAGCCATGTAGATCGCCAGCCTGTTGGATTGAAAAAGGAGATCGCCTTGTTTTGGGTCCGGACATGGTCCAAGAAGCTTCAGATAAAGTTGATAAAATTAAGAAGCGGTTGCTGGCTGCTCAAAGCCGACAGAAAAGCTATGCAGACAAGCGTAGAAGAGATTTGCAATTCTCTGTTGGTGACCATGTGTACTTGAAGGTTTCTCCACTAAGGGGTGTGATTCGATTTGGGAAGTTTGGGAAATTGGCGCCAAGATTCATTGGTCCATTCCCTATTCTCGAAAGGATTGGTACTCTGGCTTATCGAGTGCAGCTGCCCGACTGGCTGCCAGGAGTGCATGATGTATTTCATGTGTCCCAACTCCGCCAGCATGTGCATGACCCAGATTTGATTGAAGATGAGCTAAATCAGCAAGTCATGGATATTACTCCAAGTCTAACAGTGAGGAAAGAGCCGATAAAGATTATTGGCAAGGAAACCCGAGCTCTGAGGAATAAAAGAATCAACCTAGTCAAAGTGCAGTGGAGTGGTGATCCTAGGGACTGCACTTGGGAGACTGAAGAGAGTTTCAAAAAGGCCTATCCCAAATGCAGAGTGGATATCTCAGATTAGATTTTATTTTGAGGTACGCTTAATCATTTCAGTATTTTCTGTGCTGGTTCCTACTCTTCTGTTTTCTTTTTTTTCCTTTTCGAGGACGAAAAGTTCTTAAGGAGGGGAGATTGTAATGACCCGAAAATCTGAACCAGTTTGAAAATGTTATTTTAAGAAGTTTTGTTGAATTTTGAGTCAAAATTTAAAATTTAAAATTTTAAATATCTTTGAAGCAGTTAAAAATGACCATTTTGCAAACGACCTCGGAATCCGACGAAACCACTTTCATTGGATCCGGAATGTCATAATATGGCTAAGTTTCAATTTTTAGAATTTTTTGATTTAATATGTGAGCGTGGCGTAAGAAACTGTGTTTGGTCAAAAACAGTTGAAATTGAACAGCTTGAAAATAGCCATTTTTCGTACGGTCTCAGAATTCGATGAAATTGGCTTTGTTAGAACCGTATCGTCATCACGATACCAAAAATAATTTTTCTGGATTTTTCCGAGTCAGTATGTGGCCTCAGGAAATTAAAATGTACGTTCGAATTTAAATTTAAGAATTTAATTTGAAAATAAAATAAAACCAGTCTGTAACTTCAGAATTGGACCATGGGGATAGCACCATCGCGTTCAGAAGGCGTGAAAATGTTAAGATCGACAGTCGTTGAGCGCGAATCGGAGATCATATGAGAGAATTGTAATTTCTCGGATAAATTAATTAATTAATTAATTAATTAATTAATTAATAATTAGAAAACCCTAGAAAGTACCACCGTATAAATACCTGTATATTGGAACAGTGCTTCTCCTTCTTCCTCCGCATAGTAAAGCCGCCGAAACCCATTGAGTATCAAAACTTTGAGATCCATTTTCTCTCTCGTTCCTCAACGATTCTTAGCAAACTTTACACCGTTTCGAAGAGGAGACAGAGACCTTCAAGCTCCGACCAGTTGCACCCGCTCTCGTCCACCGTACAGGCCGCCACCTCCTCCTGAAGCGCCGCCGTCGCGAGCTGGACTGGGCCCCACACGGTCCGCCGCACCCCACCCCCTTGCCGGCGCACCTGCACCTCTCGTAGCCGGACATCGTCGCGAAAACGGTTCGTGAAACCATCGCCTGTAGCTTCCGAAATCTTGATCCAAAGATTCGAACCAAAACTGGAAATTTAAGGTATAATTTCATTTAGATTTTGCGACGCTTTTGAGTGTCGCTGAGTCAGTTGTTAAAACCCAGTTTGATTAAAACATTGATAACTTATTCGTATGAATTCGGATTCTGAAAATTTCAGAACCAATAGGACCGTGACAACGAGTGGATGCGCTGAAATCAATTGGAGCATTCTGAAAATTAAATTGGATTTATTATAATTATTATCCAATCAAGGCGAGAATTCACTGAACTTGAATTTATTTAAATTATTAAACCATATGTGTATGCTATGACATGAACCGTATGTGTATACTATGACATAAATCTGTATGTGTGTGTTAGGAATAAAACCACTGTATGTTGATTGACATCTTTTGTCAATATTTAAATAGGAATAAAACCATTGTATGTTATATTAACATTTTAATAAGTCAAAATAGAAAATATTAAAATTGTTCATTTTATGATATATTGTTCATGTTAATATGTTAAAGTAGAAAATATTGAAATTGTTCATTGTTTGTTATATCGACATTTTAATGATTAAAATAGAAATTGTTGAAAATGTTCATTGTATGTAAAATGACATTTGGGTTAGCATTAAAAGTTAGAAAACCGACACCGTATGAAATGAACTATTTTTGTTCATTATAAAATAGAATTTATGCACTGTATGAAATGAACTATTTTTGTTCATTATAAAATAGAATTTATGCACCGTATGAAATGAACTATTTTTGTTCATTATAAAATAGAATTTATGCACCGTATGAAATGAACAAATTTTTGTCTTTATAAAATAGAATATGTCACTATATGAAATGAACAAATTTTTGTCATTATAAAATGAAATTATACACCGTATGTTGATGGGCACCATTTTTGTTCATTAATAAAATAGAAATTGCCATAGTATGTTAATTGACAAATTTCGTCAATATTAAAATAGAAATTATTCACCGTATGTTAATGAGCAATTTTTGTTAATATAAGGAATGGTCACTGTATGTTAATGACATTTTTGTTATGTTAAACATTAGAAATGTCACCGTATGATTTATTAGCATTATTTTAATGTTAGTTAAAAAGAAAAGATTGTTTAACGTTATTTTTAATGTGGATCAAAAAGAAGATTGCACCGTATATGTTAACATATCTTTAATGTATATAAAAACAGAAGATTGCACTGTATGTTAATTTTACATTATTTTATAATGTAATTAAAGAAAATTTTCATCGTAGAACAGATGTACACTTTTATGAACGTATATAAAAAAAAGAAATTTACATGTAGGAAAAATTGACATTAAATTTATTTTTAATGTTTATATATGAAAATGTCACCGTATGATAAAACAGCATTTTGTAAAAAAAAAAGAAAAAAAAATGAAAATATTTACCGTATGATCGATTGATACTTATTTTGTTAAATATGAAAAAGAATATTTTTGTCTTTGCATTGCATAAAATGGTATTTTGTCATGTTAGAAAAATAGAAATTTGCATTGCATAAAATGGTATTTTGTCATATTAGAAAGAATAGAAAATGTATTGTATGAAAAAGAATATTTTTGTCATGTTAAAAATTATAAATGCATCGTATGAAAAAGAATATTTTTGTCATGTTAATAATTACAAAGGCATTGTAGGAAAAAGAATATTTTTGTCATGTCAACAATATAGAAAATGCATGTCATGTAAATATACATTATTTATAATGTTTATAAAAAGAGAATTTGCATGGTAAGATAATAAGCATTATTTTTAATGTAAATAAAAAGAGAATTCACCCCGTAGGAAGAATTAACATTTTTTTTTATGTCAAATAAAAAGAAATGAAACGTAGGAGAAGATTTACGTTATTTATAATGTATAAAGGTTACACCATAGAAAAATGTCCATTGTTCAAAATGTAATGGGAAAAGAAATATACAAAGAATTAAAGGAATGGTACGTTATAATTTACATTTTCAAATGTAAATTATAAAATATTAAAATAAATAATAATAGTAGATTAAAAGAAAAGGATCATCGTTTAATCCTAAAATAAATTGTAATGCAAGAAGAAAAGTAAAAGATAAGAGGGAAAGGAGGTTATATATAAGGGCGATGAGTTAAACGAACTAATTATATATATATATATATATATATATATATATATATATATATAATTAAAATATAACGAATCGAGCGCGGTAGTTCGCGTTTTGAAATCGAACTTTCAAATGATTATACCGGAAGATCCGACCGTCGGATTTTCCCAAAACTGAAACCGCTATGACCGTCTTGAAAAAATCTTTCCAACGATATATGCTGCGTTAAAATCCAACGGTTAGATCTTAAGAAAAGTAAAAATCAGAATTGATGGAAAACAGCGTCAGAGTCGCCTTTGACCTGAAGCGTCGTTAAATAAAGAAATTAATTATATTAAATAATTAAGGCAAGGATTTATCGTTATAAGACAACATAACGACATGAAATGTGTTTTTCTCAAAATTATGAACGCGAGATTGTTTGGGAAGTCCGGGTTCATCCCATTCCAAATGATTTTACGATTTCAAGAATCTAAATATGAAGACGGCGTATGAAGACCGTAAATCTTCCCTCGAATGGACAACGACCAAGACTCTGAATTGGGTAGCTCCCGATTTACGAGTCGGGGTAATTGCCCAAACGTACGCGTTGATTTCACGGGTTTGGCCCTAGTTCAGACCTAGAGCATGGGTGTAAATGGATGGTATGTCTGACACCGTATCCCATTAAATATCATGTTGTCGATTTTCTGCTAATGTAAAAATGTTGGTGGTAGAGAATTCATTCTGTACTTAACACCCGTTTATATGTTGACAGACGGTCGATGGTACGGTATGGAATGACGGTGTGGCATGCTAAGATGAAATGATCAGGGTTTCTTGTTGAAAAGCAGAACCCTGTGGTATGGTATACACGACCTCACGAGCCTCACAAACTGGTAGAGTCTAAAAAGGGGGAAGGGAACGCAGGGAAAGTAGCACGTTTCTTTCTAGTTAGTAGTCATTTTACTTTTTGGAGGATGATGAAATGAGGCGCCTCGGATAGGTCCTATAGGACCGGGGGAACGTGTGCTTAGGAATTGCCAATCCTCTAAGCTGTATGTGAGGACCGGCCCTGCAGGATCCAAGGGTTAACTGCGGGTAATCCTGAGGCATTAACTAGAGTGTCTCGAATCGGTAAGGAGTCCTCCCTAGCCTGGACTCATGATGGAAACCCAAATTTCCAATACGTCCCCGACGGATTTGATTTGTATTACTAGTATTGGAGGCATAATATATGGTACCTATGCTTCCTAGGATTAATACATTGCTTTGAATTGCTTTAAAACATATACACCCTAATAATAGTATTAGTTTCGTATTTGGCGTATTTAGCATGTTTAACCACCATAAGGTAAAACTCTATCCTCTTGGTGTGCGTTGCATTGTGTGATGGGACCTGAGTCTTATGGTGGTTCCATTTTTCAAAAGGCATTGCGCTGTGTTACGTTTTATTTATTTGTACTGACACTGTAGTTATGCACGGCAATCCATTGGTACAACCCGTTCCGCGCTAGCGGCGAGGTCTTTGGATTTGCCTTATTAGTACGAGTAAATTTAGTTAAGAATTCTCACACCAGTCCCACGACTGACCCATTGTTTGTTTCACCTTTTTGCAAACTTGGGTGCCCTCTCTTCTACACGGGCAGCCAAGTAGACAGGTTCTTTTTCTGCTTGGAGTTTCTTTGGAGCTACTTTTATCTTTTCTCTTGGAGTTGCTTTTGGTGAAGATAAGGTGATGGAGCTTTGAAGACCTATCTTTTTGCTTATCGCATTTTTCCTTTTTATTTCAGACTTATTTCCATTTCATGTTCTTTTATTTGGAGTTGGAACTTATGTCATTCTCTGAAAACTTGCTGTAATAACTTAGATTCTGTGACTGTGGATTTTCTATTGCTGATGACATTATATATCCGCTGCTATGATGTTATTGCTATATGGATTTCCTGTGCTGTGTTGTTTTCTGTGACTTGTTATATTATATTTATGTTGTATTCCATATGATTTCTCCTTGCTTTCACTTGTGGAAGTTTGGGGTCATCACAGTTGGTAAATTGGGAATAACTTAATTAAATATTCAGAATTAAATGAAACCAGCATTGCCATTGCGTTCGTCTTGAATTCTAGTTCAGATAGACACCAAGTTTGCATAAAACGGATAACGTATGAAGAAGTTATGGACATTAGAAATTTATATACATATAAGGAGCTTACGTATAAATATAATAACATAATAATTCCAAAAAATTTGAACGAAGTAAGCAGAAAAGTAAAGTTGGAACCAGGACCATTGTGGGACGACCCCACTCGGCCTTGGTCGACCCTAGGGTCGACCCCATGGGTGGGTGGGTCGACTAACTCCAGATCTAGGCAGATTCGTCCACTGAATCAAGACTGTTTTGCGACCATATTTGTTGCTGACTTAGCATTACTTATGCGCTTAAGATTAAAACTCTAAGATCTAAAGGCTGAGGTTGACTATGTGAATCTATAAATAGGTGGCTTCTCCCATTTTGATTTACACCATTTCTTCATACCTTCTGCTTCTGTAAATCTATTCTAATAATATAAACAAATAATGGGCGAATGCTATTGAGATCCAGATCTACAGAGACAACATTCAGGACTTGCATACACATAACTTGGATTGGACTTTTCAATGGCATAGTGTTATATATATATAAGAGATTTATTCTCTTCTTCACCAAGACCCACTGTGAGTACCTATCATTTACAGATTTGATCTCTTAGACTATAAATAAGACAGTTAAATAAAGTTGGGTTAGGATATACAATGTTAGTAAGCTAAAAGTTATATATGATTTCACTGTTAGTCACCTATGCCGTTATGATCAGTAAAACATATGCCTCTGATGTTGGATAATTAACAAGTTATATGTATCTATCTTCCTTTTCCCATTTTCTATGTTTTATGTTTATTTCCTGTCTTTCCTATATGCCTATGTGATTTGATTATATTCTCCTTTCTCTATTTTTCCATTTTATTTATGCTAAGCCTAGGCTATACCCGATTAGAGTGTGCGTATAATTGGGAAAATAATGAATGACATAGAAAGAGAAATTTAGGCATATCATTAAATAGGGACTATTTAACTATAATTTGGGAAAGGGGTAATATACACATGTTTAGACTTGCAGTAAAACTGATAAAAAGGGATAATGTGTATATACTTGCTGTGAATGAATAATAAGCATAAACCTGTATATGTTGTAAGGTGGGAACATGGTTGATGAATAATATGCATATGAATTGGACATGTTAGATTTGACTTAAAACAAACAACGAGTAAATGGCATGTTAAGAATATGGTAAGTACCAGATGTAGGTTAATAAACTGAAACATTGTGGGAATGGTATACATCTAGGCAGGTGTTTTGGGAAAGGGTTGTATACATAATGACATGTAATAATTACAACCACGCTTATTAGTGAACCTAAACCTGCTAGGTTAAACATGAGTATTAATAATCTAAGAGGTCCCTCGTTCTGTTGTTGTATCGGGATTTGGGGACTCTTAAATCCTAGTTACTTGGGGTAACAAGCTTAAGGGGTTCGGCTTGTGTCAATCTGTTGTTTGGAACCCATATCAGTCGGTGTCCCTGTTGGTATCTTACTACAGGGAGAATCGCAGTAGGTAGGGGCCAGGCCACGCTTTACTGAACTAGATAGTAAGAGGTTCACATGGAGGTGGGTACGGGCGCGTTCCGGTGGAGTCATGAGCATGCATGGTCCGATTAGGGAAGATAAGACGCCATAACACCAGTAATTGGTCTGTGTTATATAGTTGTTGGGTCAGGGTGTGATACACCATACTACCGGGGTTGACATAGGGTATTACATAGTAGGGAGCTGACTTCATGGGAAGTAATTAGGGTACACCTAATCCTACTATTGTGTAATTAGTTTAATACCTAATATGGTTATGTAGTTAGTGCATGCTTAAACCTACTTTTTGATTCTACTGTTAATCCTGCTGATATGTAATTAAGTTGAGAACCTAATGCTGTTGAACTTGTTATACTAGTATTAGTGCAGACATTACCTATTTTAGGATATAAATGTGAAGTATTACTTGATCATAGTTTATTCGTGTTATTCTTGTCCATCATGTTGTTCTGTTTAGTTTATCTGTTATCTTATATGTCACTGTACCTTTCTCATCCAGTCTTATTTACCTGTCTTGGCATTTCTATTTTGTGCACATTTCTAAATCACTGGAACTCTCCAGACTTTATGTCTGTCCCTTTTTCTTTCGCCACTTTCTTCCACCCCTCAAGATCCTCAGAGTGGAAGCACTCAACAGTGACTAGGATTTCTCTTACGTCTTGGACTTGGATTTCTTGAGGTGTACCGTTTCGACTTACTCTCTACTTTAGTATGGCTTATGTAGAGGGATATGATTTTATGTACTCTGATGCTTTGCTTTATGAGATTCTTTTATGAGACAGATTTGATGTAACTGGTTTTATTAAAGCTTGTTTGAAACTATGCTTTATTTTTAATAATTGAGTAAAGATTTTGCCGCTGCTTATTTTATCTATCTTGTAAATTTTCTGTAATTTTTACCTTTTACACTTCACGAAACTTAATACATTCTCATATGAGTGACATTAACAGACATGGGGTGTCACATTTGGTATCAGAGCTGAAGGTTACAAGATCAGAGAAAAAGTTTTTAAAATCGATTTCAAAAGTAAAGTATTTTCAAATAAAAATCTATTTTTGAAAAACACATCCCCTTAAGCAAAGTCAATATTCTCTCGTCCTCTTGTTGAATCCTTTTTCTTTTCTTTTCTGCATGTCTGGGGCACCCAACCTTTTTGAGGGGATTCCGCTACTAACATGGTTCCGTAGGTATCTTGAGGCTACGACACCTGCCCGATGTCAAGGAGATGCCTCTCCCCTAACTACAGTCGTTATGTAAAATCTTTTGCGCTATGGGAGGAAAACCATTCCTTAGTACCAAGAGCTTTATCGAAGCGCATAATTAGCTACGGGAGACAGAGAACGTGTTTGGCCTTTTCGATATCGACAACCAAAGGAAGATACAGTTGGCTGCATGACAACTAAAGGATGAGGCTTCCTACTGGTGGAAAGTAACGCAAGCTGGACAACCAGTAGCTACTTGGGATGATTTTAGGTAGAGATTAAAGATGAAATTATTATCTCAAATAGAAGAGGGATTATAGATGGAGAGATTCTTGGCTTTGAAATAAGGGACATGACTGTTAAGGAGTATGTGAACAAGTTTAATCAACTGGCGAAGTTTGGACTGTACTTGGTGAATATGCCCCACAAGAAGGCACTTAAATCAACCTTTCCAAGGACTTCCTTTATCTCATATACTGATGGTGGCGACGTTTGAAAGGATGGTTGATATGGCTCTTATGCACGAAGATGGAAAGATGAGAAGAAAGATACTAAGACTAAGGAGACTCAAGCTAAGGGCGATAAACATAAATGGTGGCCCAGAAAAGGAAAGAAAAAGAAAGAGAAAGGTGGAAAGCCTGACTAGGCTCATATTAATCAAGATATCAAGTATCATGGTTGCGGAGCTATGGGTCATTTTGTAAAGGACTACAGAAAGACAAAGAGAGCCTACTTTAATTGTGGACAAGTAGGACATTTCAACAAACAATGCCCTAGCAAGAAAGTACAAGGGGTAGGAACTTCTGGACAAGTGCATGATTTAGAGGCGAATGGACCTGATCGAGATAGGAAAGTCGTTGTTGAAGGTTTGATTTCCCTTTTCGACTATCATGTTTGATTCTGGTGCTTCACATTCATTTATATCCAGTTCTTTAATATATAGTCTGCACCTTAATACTAGTATAATCTCTGAACCTGTAATGGTCTCAAACCCTATAGGAGGATCGACTCATTTATCCATGATGTGTAGATGTTTGAGAATTTCTATCTTGGGTGTCGATTTTGAATGCGATGCATACGTGCTGGGCTTTATGGGCTATAGTTTGATTCTAAGCACGGATTGGCTAGCTATGTATGGTTCCATCCTTGATTGCGAAAAGAGAGTGGTTAGACTTCTTACTTGTCATGGTAGGAGTCTCAAAATTTCCTACGACCTAAAGGGGTCGCTGATGCTCAGTTTTCTAGAATCACTTGATACTTCTGTTGACGATTTGCGATATGTGCTCATAGTTATAGACTACCCGGATGTGTTTGAGGAGATTAAGGGACTACCTCCAAGGCATGAAATAGACTTCCGGATTTACATGGTAGAGAATGCAAAGCTAGTTGCTCTACCAGTGCGCCACATGGATTCTAGGGAAAGGAGGGATCTTAGCAAACAAGTAGGGAAGCTATTCGAGAAAGTTTTTATTAGGCGAAGCATTTTAGAGTGGAGAGCTCCAGTCGTCTTCGCAACTAATGCAGATGACTCATTTCATCTATATGTGGATTATAAGGAGTTGGATAAGCTTACTAAGAAGAATAGGCACCCGCTACCAAGAATTGACGACCTGTTTGATCAGTTAGTAGGCGCATTAGTTTTCTCACGGATGAATTTAGCCACGGGGTTTCATCAGTTGAGAGTGGCAGAGGACAGCATTGATAAGACTACATTCAGAACTCCAGATGGTTTCTTTGAGTTGTTGGTTATGCCTTTTGGGTTAACCAATGTACCCGCCTATTTTGTGGACTTGATGAGTAGGGTGTATAAGGAGTTTCTGAACAAGTTCATAGTGGTCTTTGTGGATGACATTCTGATCTTCTCAAAGAATGAGGAGCATGCCCAATACTTAGGAGAGGTTCTACGTACTCTCAACTCACATCAGCTCAAGGTGAAATTTTCTAAGTGTCACTTTTGGAGGAAGGAAGAAAGATTCCTAGGACATGTGGTGTCCAAGGATGGGATAGCCATGGACCCCGCGAAAGTCGTTACAGTTCAAGACCGGACGACTCCAAAGAATGCAACATAGGTTACTATTTTCTTAGGGTTGGCGGGCTATTGTAGAAAGTTTTTCAAGGACTCTGCAAGGGTATTGACCCCGCTTAACTGATTGACGAAGAAGAACTTGGCTTTTTTGGGGAGCATCGATTGTGGGAATGCCTTTTAGAGATTAAAAAAGGCTCTGACAATAGCCCTAGTTCTAATTCTCCCAGATGGAAGCAAGATGTTCACGGTTTACACAGATGCATGTGACATAGGGCTTCGTGTCATTCTGATGCAAGAGGGAAGGGTAATATGTTATGGAAGCAGACAGTTGAGGGTCCATGAGAAGAACTACCCTACCCAAGATCTAGAATTGGCGCAATAATGTTCGCAATGAAGTCTTGGCGACATTATTTACTTGGAGAAAGATGTGTGCTATACACGGATCATAAGTTGCTCAAATACTTGTTCTCACAGAAGGATCTCAACCTAAGGCAGCAACGGTGGATGGAGTTCCTAGCATCCTACGACTTTGAGATAGCTTATACCTCGGCAAGGGTAATGTAGTGGCGGACGCATTGAATAGATAGAGGATGACTTTGAGTCCTCTATTCGTAGAAAGTAAAAGCTTGTAGTATATCTCGACCTTTGATTTTAAGCCATCTAATGATTTCACATTGGTATTGTTAGCATCGTTGGAGGTGCGACGTACTCTGCTGGAGCGAGATTGGATCAACGCAGTGAGAGGACCCACAGATTTCAGACATCTTGAACAAGCTTGGAAGAGGAGAGACGAAATAAAAGGCTTTGTGTCCCTAAGATTGAGGACCCACAGATTCCAGTCACCTTTCTAGGTATATCGTGGATGATAAAGGGTAGCAAAGACGAAATAAAAGGTTATGTGTCCCTAAGATTGAGGAATTGCTTAAGCAGTGCTTGAGGAAGCTCAATATTCTCGGAAGACTATCCATCTGAGCGGCGACAAAATGTATCAAGACATGAAGAAGGTTTTCTTTTGGACTGGCATGAAGAAGGATATAGCGGAATTTGTAGCTCGATGCTTGACTTATCAAAGAGTAAAGGCTGAACAAAAGAAACTGGGCGGATTGCTTCAGCCCTTGGATGTCCCACAATGGAAGTGAGAGAGCATCTCCATGGATTTCATCGATGGATTGCCATAAACAAGGAAGGTCAATATGAGCATTTGGGTGATAGTGGATAGACTTACGAAGAGCCCTCATTTTATTCCTGTTAAGAATAAGAGGACGACGGCTTGGTTGGTGTTTTCACCAAAAAATGGCTCAAACACCAAAGGTACTAAAACTGTACTTCACCAAAATGGTAGGGAAATAAATGGAACCGTACTTAATAATAATTGAAAATGAAAATGCGAGGAAGATAAAATGGAGACGAGATTTAGAGTGGTTCAGCCTTATATTAGGTCTACGTCCACTATGAAGATGACTTGCATTCTTTAAACGGAGATTACAAAATACATAAACTCTCTTTTTCCATACATCTCTACATCCACTCAATATACTCTCATTCATACACTTAAAACCTGGGAATTCATGAGAGAATGGTAGAGTTCGAGGAGGAGAAGGATGGATGAATGATTGAGAAGGATGATGTCTTATTTCCCCTAATTACAAGGTTGTAATCGACGCCATGGCCAAATGAGTGATGACGCTTCGAATGGTGAAGATGATCACTACTTCCCAATGCTTAAGGAGTGATTGAGGATAGAATTTTGCAGCACTTTGTGATTCCAGAGATTGGATCCCCTTTACGCTGGCAGCCATGGCGTATTTATAGGTGAACTCCTTTGAGGAAATGATCTGAAATCTGTATATGATAGCTACGGGTCGCACATTCCATTAATTACAATTATGCCACTACCTAGCTGTAGCCAACTGTTGACAGCTGCATCCAGCTGTCATATGCGAGCAAAAGGAATGAGCGTCTTGGATAGGTGGGCGGACCATCATAGTTCTTGATGCGGCTATGTTTGATCCTGAGTGAGCAGGTGGCGACTTTTTTAGTCTGGGGATGACTGACTAAGACTTGCAACTAGAAATGTAAATATGCTCTTTCTAAGAACTGGTGTACGACCGACCGATAGGTGGTATCTGACCAAAGTGTCGGTGTTCGACTAGTAAGGACGTACGAGCGATAGGAGCTGTAATCCATGAGCGGTTTTCAAATATATGTGTGACCCTGACTCCTGTTCTGATATGTACGACCGATCCTTGATATTAGGTCAAGCTTCTTCCATTGTTGTGAGCAACTTTATAGGAGCGAGTGCTTCAAGTTACTTTATAAGGGCAGAATGTGGGACTGGAATTAATTCTCCTTTGTACCCTGCACGACTGATCCTCTTGGCTCGAGAGTGTTTGTCCTTTGTTGCCTGTGTATTGCGCCACCTATCTTTATGGTCATGTTATATGGTTGCTCCTACCTATGTTAAATGGAATACTTGCTTTGTTTTGACTCTTGAGTGGCTTCGTTCCGATATGAACAGCTGTCCTTTGCGTCTGAATCATGACTTTCTTCGGGCTCTGGCCTTGCTCTGTGCAGTCGTTTTCCGTCCTTTACAAGTCGCTTAAATGCCTTAAACAAGACTGTGCTCGATCGACCATGAAGGTGTTCATTTTGTAGCTCCTGCTCAGATTTAATGTGTGTATGGATTCTTTGAGGGATTAACACTTGCCCCTCGAAGTCCGTAATTTCTTTTTAGTAAGGAATTACTGGCTTCGACATGGTTGATCGCAAAATTGCTTGGCAATGGGGAGAAGACCGCGAAGATGTGAGGTGGGAACCCAAAGATAGGATTCGTGCTTCTTATCCTTTTCTTTTTGAAAGTATGTTCTTGGCTTCTTTTCCAAGCTTTTACTTTGCATTTGCTTCTATCATTCAAGTATATTTGTCCTATCGTTCAAACCTTTTGATCCTTAGATAGAATCCAATGGTTGGAAACATGTGTTTGAAACATGTTATGATTGATGGTTGCAAATAGATGCAAGTGTTTGCTAGTGGTTGCTCGTGGATGCATATACATAAACTAGGCACTAGGTCGGCTCAATCACTTACATATTGCATATGAATGTGTGTGCATTTTAAATTTTCTATGGATGGAAATGAGTGAATCATCGTATAGATGTTGCATTTAGATGGATGATTGTGCACACATATAGAGTTTATTTTTATACTAGGATAATTTGCTTACATTTCAGACTCATGGTACAAACATATATTGCATTAAGGAGGTCAACTGAATCAGTCGACCGCTCGATTTTCGCATTAGTGTAAGGTCATATACACACAATATCTTTGCATATGATCATATAAGCATTAGAAATTTCTTAAGGACAATGGATGCCTGTAGATGATGGATGAGTAGATGGTTGTAGGTGGATGTTAGGATAGTAACATTCTTCTTAACTTGAAAATTTCGGGGATGAAATCCTTTAGGTAGGGGAAAATGTAACACCCTAAAACTTAATACACTATAACCATGCTTAAAGATAGTAAATTGAGAATAACTTAATTATATATTCATAATTAAGTGAAACCGGCATTACCGTTGCGTTCGTCACGGAATTCTGGTTCAAATAGACCCCAAATTTGCGTAAAACGGATAACGTATGAAGAAGTTATGGTCATTAGATGTTTGTATACATATAAAGAGCTTATGTATAAATATAATAAAATAAGAATTCCAGAATTTTCGAACGGAGTAAGCGGGAAAGTAAAGCGAGAACCAGGGCCCTTGTGGGGTGACCCACACTCGGCCTTGGTCGACCCATGGTCGGCTGGGTCGACTCTAGGGTCGACCCCATGGGTGCGTGGGTCGACCCACTCCAGATCTGGGCAGATTCGTCCGCTGAATCTGGACTGTTTTGCAATCATATTCGTTGCTGACTTAGCATTATTGTGCGGTTAAGGTTAAAATCCCAATGTCTAAAGGCTGAGGTTGACTATGTGAATCTATAAATAGGGGTTTTCTCCCATTCTGATTTACACCATTTTTTCATACCTTCTACCTCTGTAAATCTATTCTAAAAATATAAACATATGATGGGGGAATGCTGCTGAGATCCAGATTTACAGAGACAACATCCAAGACTTGCATACATACAACTTGAATTGGAGTTCTCTACGACATAGTGTTATATATATAAGAGATTTATTCTCTTTTTAACCGAGACCCACTGTGAGTTCCTGTCATTTTCAGATTTGATTTCTTCGACTATAAACATGACAGTTAAATGAAATTGGGTTAGGATATAAAGTGTTAGTAAGATAAAAGTTATACATGTTTTCACCATTAATCACCTATGCCGTTAAGATCAGTAAAACATATTCCTTTGACGTTGGATAATTAACAAGTTACATGTATCTATCTTCCTTTTCTCATTTTATATGTTTTAAGTTTATTTCCAGTCTCGCCTATATGCCAATGTGATTTGATTATATTCTCCTTCCTCTGTTTTCCCTTTTTTATTTACGTTAAGCCTAGGCCTTTGGAAGTCTAGAGTGTACATATAATTTGGGCAATAGTGAATGACATAAAAAAGAGGAATTTAGGCATATTATTAAATAGGGACTGTATAACTATAATTTGCGAAAGGGATAATACACACATGTTTAGACTTGCTGTAAAACTGATAAAAAGGGATAATGTGTATATACTTGTTGTAAATGGATAATATGCATAAATCTGTATATGTTGTAATGTGGTAACATAGTTGACGAATAATATGCATATGAATTGGGAATGTTATGTTTGGCTTAAAAAAGACATTAAGTAAATGACATGTTAAGAATATGGTAAGTACCAGATGTAGGTTAATAAATTGAAACATTGTGGGAATGATATACATCTGGGCTGGTGTTTTGGGGAAGGGTTATACACATAATGACATGTAATAATTACAACCACACTTATTAGTAAACCTAAACCTACTAGATTTAACATGAGTATTAATAAGCTAATAGGTCCCTCGTTCTGCTATTGTTTCGGGTTTTAGGACTCTTAAATTCTAGTTTTTGGGGCCACAAACTTAGGGGCTTGACTTGTGTCAATCTGCTGTTTGGAACCCATATCAATGAGTATCCCTATTGGTATCTTATTAGAGGGCATTGCACTAAACAGGGGCTAGGACATGCTTTACTGAACTAGATAGTAATGGGTTCACACGGGGGTGGGAATGGGCGTGTTCCGGCGGGGTCATGAGTGTGCATGGGTCTGACTAGGGAAGATAAGACGCTGTAACACCAGTAAATAGTTCTGTGTTATATAGTTGTTGGGTTAGGGAGTGATACACCCTACTGTCGGGGCTGACACATGGTATTTACGTAGTAGGGAGCCGATCGCATGAGTAATAATTAGAGCACACCTAATCCTGTTGTTGTGTAATTAGGTTAACACCTAATATGGTTATGTAATTAGGGCACACCTAATCCTTCTTTTTAATTATGTTGATAGTAATTAAGCTGAGAACCTAATCCTGTTGAACTTGTTATACTAGTATTGGTGTAGACATTGCTTGTTTTAGGATATAAATGTGAAGTATTACTCGATCATATTTTATTCCTGTTATTCTTGTCCATCATGCTGTTTTGTTTAGTTTATCTGTTACCTTATATGACACTGTACATTTCTCATCTAGTCTTATTTATCTGTCTTGGTATTTCTATTATATGCACATTTGTAAATCACTGTAACTCGCCAGACTTTATGTTTGACCCTTTTTATTTCGCCTCTTTCTTCCTTTCTCCCAAGATCTTCATAGTGGAAGCACTCAACAGCGACTAGAATTTCTCTTACAGCTTGGACTTGGATTTCTTGAGATGTACCGTTTCGAATTGCTCTCTACTTTAGTATGGCTTATGGCGAAGGATATGATTTTATGTACTCTGATGCTTTAGTTTATGAGATGTTTTATGAGACAGATTTGATGTAACTAGTTTTATTGTAGTTTGTTTGAAACTATGTTTTGTTTTTAATAATGAAGTTAGGATTTTTCCGCTACTTATTTTATCTGTCTTGTAAATTATATGTAATATTTATCTATTGCGCTTCACGAAACTTAATCCACTCTCTTATGAGTGACATTAACGGAGGATTGTCATAATGACAGGTCTTAAACTTAATCCCTTTAAATCGCACGTGATGTTTGCCGGTGTTTCTGATGTTGTCTTGCTGGTTTGTACTCTTTTCTTGCCATGCTGCTATTGGAAAAGGTTTCTCTCTACTTGGGTCTGCCTTTTTTCTCCTCTAGAATTACTAAAGCAAATTGCTTACCCCTATATATAGCAAATTTACCTCATCTTTAAACTGCTGGGCTAACAAAGCATTGAATTTTCATTAACTGTGTATTAGGTGAGGGAATACATTCTCCCTAAAAAGCTTTTATCTATGATTAATGCTGTTTTGCTGCGTTTTCTGCGGACTAATCAGATTCACGGCAGAAAGCCTGTCCCTTGTGCGTTCAGTAAGATGCTCCTACCCAAGAGCATAGGAGGGTTAGGATTGTTATGCCTGCCGAAATGGAATCAAGCTGCGGTTAGTTCACATTTTAACAATTTCATTGCGAGAAAGGAGAGTTTATAGGTGGAGTGAAGTTGGAAATATAATGTCGAAAGTCGAAGTTTTGGATCATGGACATACCAACAAACAGTAGCTGGATGTGGAGAAGTCTGTTGCCATTGCGTGAAAAGTTTCTTCCCTATATCCAATATAATATTTGTCCTACTGGCAAGGTAAACTTCTAGGATGATCCGTGGATCGCGAAGGGGGTAATCCTCTCCAAGATTATGCTGCATGTTTACATCACCCAAACTGGGATTCATAGAAATGCTTTTGCCTCTTTCTTCCTGGTTAACGACAGAGTTACCCTTCCCTTCATCTCTAACTTCGCGTTCAGATCTTTATGGGTTAGCCCTATTCATTATGCAACTTACTCTATGTATGGGAAATTATCTTGGAGTGGGGTAGCTCACAGCATCAAGAGTGTATATGCTTTACTCATGGGGTTTGATTCTATGCCTTCTTGTTTGTGGTTGAAACTTGTATGGAATTCTACTGCTTGCCTAAAGACAACTTTATGTTTCGGAAAGCTTTAAATGGTGCTTTGTTATCTAAGCGGAAGCTCTGCCAGATGGGCATGCTTGTTGATGCAAATTGCTTGTTTTGTGATGTATGCGAGGAAACGGTTAGCCATATTTTCTTTGAGTGCAATTTGATCTTCTCTTTGTGGGGTGCAAGCTGTTACTGTTTTTTGGTCTTGACAGTCTTCCTTTAACTTCGACCATGCAATGGTATGTAATACTCATGGTCTACTAGGTGGAGAAAGGATAAGCATGCCCTTTTCCTCCTTTGCATTAAAAATTTTGTGAGGTTGGCCTGGGAAAAAAGAGAAATAACAGAGAGTTCTTGCTCAAGAAGAAAAGTAGTGAAGAAACGTGGGCTTTGCTGAAGTATGAAATTAGGAAGGATCTCTCCTCTGTTTCCTTCCGGTTTGATAGCTCCTTTATTGCTGAGTGGCTGAGACCAAACCGCTACCTCGCACTTGCTATCCTAAAATAAATGCGCAATGGACTTCAAAATATTGAAAGCATATCGGTTGAAATATTAAACTGATGAATTAGCCGTTTTATGTAAAGTTCCTAAGCCACAACACACGTTAATGATCAAGCATTTCACAACTCTTATAGAGCCCAATCTTTCATTGGAAATTAACAGATGCATAATTAGCAAACCATGCTAACCAATGGTACTAAAACTTCAGTACAAATTCATATTCAGTTTCATGCTTTCACAAATACAATCTATGCATTTCATTGCAGAAAATAATAAAAGGAGAATGGTTTAAAGCTTTATTTACCAAAAAATGAGATATCCATGTTACAGTGAAGCAACCAGTCAATCCATATTTAACCAGTAAATAGTAAAAAGGGTATAACCAAAATCCACATACGCACATTTATCCATACACAAGAAAATAACATAAGCAAACAGTCTTCTGTAGGAACTAAAAGTACAAATACTCCAACATACTTATATCATGTACTAACATATGCATGTGTGTGTATATATATTTACTATAACACAAGAATGAGACCATAACCACATAAAAACGATAAAAAAGTTGCACGCTGCTCAAAAAGAAGACACCAAACTCAATAAGGCGGGTAGTAGTACCCTGCGCTACCATTAACAGGTGGCATCCCATACTGCGCATATCCATTCCCCGACCTATTCAAACCCATTTGGCCTTGCATTCCATTCTGAGCATACTGCTGCCACATCATCTGCTCCTGCATCAGCTGCTGCTGCTTCTTCTCCATGTCGGACATCTGCACGTACGAAGGTGGAGGAATAGCAGCCGAAGCGGCAAACGGGTCCCCGTTTATGGTCTGCACAGTGCCATCGGGCGCAGGCAAAGCCAGAACCTGAGTCTTGCCCTTTCCAGGTAAAACAACACTGCTGGCACTGCCTGAACTTACCTGTGCAGTCATGTGCTGCTTCACCATCCCATGGTCGTACATACCGTTCAGGATCAACGGGTCCAACCCACCTGGCATACTTGCCTTCTGGTTTGAAAGGTGGCTTGCTGTCTCCACCAACGCCAATTCCCAGTCTGCTTTCCCTTTCTCTGCAGCTGGGTTTTGCCATGCCGATGTTACTGCATTGTTATCGGATGGAAATGCTTCCCAAGTTCCATTATTGCCCGCCGATGTAGCTCCACCTGCAGAAGATTTGAAAAAGAAAAGGAAAAAGTCACAACAATCACCAGTTACTCAGCACACAGTGTTCCTGTTTGAGCAGGGCTGTGGGGGTATGTGTTGGGAGAGGGAGAGGGAGGGAGAAGGAGGATACCTGCAGAAAAAAGTGCTAGTGCTAATCCATTTTCATGGTCCACTGCAGACATGGAACCTTCTCTGAGGTTTAGAAGGTCCCCTTCATCCTGTTTTTTCGGTTCGGGCACTTTGACTTCAGGGGGCTGAGGTTCAGGCTCGAAATCAGCCGGTGCAGGAAGAGCTTTAATAGCATTCATATCCTCAGCTGGTTCTTCTTCTTTGACGGGGGGCTCCGGGGCGGGCTCGAGCTGTTTGGGTGTTTCCACAGGTTTTCTGGCCCGATCTTTCATGAACTCTTCCAACGTTTCCAGCAATTTATCGGTTATTCTTTGCACTTCAGGAAACTCGGAAGACCTCGCTACTCCTACATCTTTGCACCAGCTGTAAAAAGCAGAAAGCTCATCGATCTGCTTGGCTGCACTTGCATAGGCTTCAAAGGACTTTACACAGTCGGGATACTCCATATCGAAGAATCGATCAAGGAGTACAGCTAGAATTTCACATATGTCGGCGTACAATTGGAAGCTGTCTCTGACGATAGGGTATAGTGCGATTAAGATCATTCTACTGTTCTTAGCGACGCCTGTTGGGCGAAGAGCTAGGAAACGATCAAGAAGCAGCTGCAGTTGATGCATCTTGGCCAGTATTTTTTCAGGCTTCATATCTCTTAATGGAGTTTGTGGCTTTTTCTCTTCACCTGCTCGATTGGGGCTTTTGTAGCTATATCTGTCAGGGCTTTTGTAATTGTATCTATCTTCGTATTTATCTCCATTTGGTGATCTACCATAACCCCTACCACTGCCAAGGTTTCTAAGTCATAAATCACAAAGCATAAACATAAAATTGAAACCAGAATAAAGAACTCATCTTTATTGATCATACATGCTCCGTGGTAGAAATTTTGATTTATGTAGTGTATCAAACAAATTTTAAATATGTGAAAACAAGAAAAAATAAAATCCAAGCGATATTTGGGCACTTTTCAAAATGATTTAGACGTCTAAGTTGCTACATCTAAATCTAGAACTAATATAACTCTCTAGCACGGTTTTCAAGATAATATTCAATTCGTAAATCATGATATTCAAAATATAACTGAAACGGGTTTTATATTGTAAATCATGGATTCAAAGAAGTTCAACTTTTATGATTTGATTACAATTTGAAATTTATTTTGATGTTTGAACTTCTATGCTTATACATAAAACTTCATTCTCTCTCTCGTTCATATTTTATTTTGTTTGGAAATGATTCAATTGGGATTGTAGATCCGAATAAGTATATATCAATTTGGATTGAATGATTTTTCTACTCCACTGTATTAGCTAGGTTTGAATCGGAATATAAGTTGAATCGTAAAGAAGAAATACAATTTGAAACGGGATTTAAATCAAGGAATTTCAAGATTTTTGACAATAACGCTCTCTAATTCTGCGTTTATTCTGTCAACACCATAATAAAATTTGAATTGTGAATTCAAATGTCCAGACATTTTTTTCTGTTTTATCATAAACTAAGTTTTTTCTTTTTCTCTGTGTTGTTATTACAAAGGTTTCAAATCATAATTAAAGGGATTCAATTTAAACAAAATTTAAGTCGTAAGATTTTCTATGCCAATACCTGCCACCGTAAGAATCACGCTCACCGAAATCAGTCTCGTATCGACCACGACTATTATCAGCCCGGGCCCCACCACGTTCCTTTTGCTCAGCAACCACCATTTCAAGTCTTTGGTCTAGATACAAAGCATAAGTACGAACAAAAGCTGAGTGATCCCAAGAGCTTGAATGAGCTTCATCGCGAAAATCAGACATGTTCAAAAGGCGTGTTCCTTTACGAGTTGCATAAAATATTTCAAAATGGAAAGAAGGATCTCCATCAGCTAAAAGGCGATGCACGAGCATTAGGGTCTTTAAAGCTACTATCCAGTCACGTGTTTTGCCCAATCGTTTGGATACAGCAGCTATACAGGCACTTACATATCCTCTGGAGGAGCTCGTTAGGTTCAAAATTTCTCTTATGTGCCTTTCTTCAGCTGGGTCATCATCATGACTTGTAGCTTTTACTATTACCACGTCAAGCTCAGGAGCAATGTTGCTTGAGACTTTGGCTATCCCAATACTTGTTTGATCTTTCACTGTTCCTAAGGCTTTTCTAATGGTGCTAGGTGCCATTTCCCTTTTGGATGTTTTCTGAAATCTTTAGCCTGCGGGAGGAATTATTGTATCGGACTAGCTTCTGCCTATGATGAGAGAATAAGTAACAATAAGACATTTTGTTGCGTACTGTGAACTGGAAGAAAGAGAGAGAGAGAGATTTGGGGAGGAGGAGGAGGGGGGGGGGGGGATTACATGATATAAGCTCATAGGTTTAAATAAAGATCGAGCCTCTGTAGAAACTAACTCAAAGCAGTAACAATACAAAAATGCATATCTTAAAAAGACGATATTGACGAGCCTTTAATCATTTTAAGCTATTTATTTAAAATTAATTACCAATTTAAATAATTTTAGAACATATTCCGGACATAGACCACATTCTAACAGCCCAATAAAATAGTAGCCAAACGCCTGTGCATTTTTAGTAAAAAAATTTGCATGATTTTGCTATGGCTCCATTGGAATTCGATGTAGTATTAGCGTAAATTTTGACAAAGAAATCTGAAGTCGCACAGATAGAAATATGCTGCTTTTTCCATATTGGCACAAACTCATTAATGATCTATTTGGAATACGTTCTGCAAAATGATTTGTTTTTGTTTACTTTGGAGGATCATTTTTTAAAATCCTAGAAATGTCAATATATATACTTAATCCAATAAGCCATTGTTCTTCAGTGACATGGAATTTACGCAAGCCTATCCATCTATCTCATTTGTGAGCCTACTGAATGCTCACCTATGAAATATACAAAAATATATAATAATGCTTAAATTTCTGGCATTGCCATCATCATATGATATCTGCAGAAAAAACAGCTTCAAAGTTACTTATGTATTTTGATGAGAATGTCAATGACTTAAAACCTTAATTTATAAATTGCAAACAAATCAACAAGTCACATAAAGAAAATAATTACTATTCATCTTGCATCTTTTACAACTGAATTAAACCAGTAACACAACTCAAACATTGCAAAGTTGCCACCATTTGCAATTCACTTGAGACTTCATGAAGTTACAACATAAACTACTTTTATATGGAGTTCAAAACAAGTTGATCCAAGGAGGCTCTAAAAAAATGGATTTAGCAGCAAAACATGTTCGCGTAATTTTCATTCACCCTTCCATCAGTTGCAAAGTACATACATCTCCAATTCGTACATCATAATAGTGGGAAAAAATGCAATTATTTACTACGAAAATAGCCGTATTGACTGACTTAAAAGTTGAAGATGGCACATATACATTGAGCCCTAAAGGCATTCACGAGGCATTATGAAGTCTTTTGAAGGTCTAACAAAGTCAACCATACGATATGCACAGAGTAATGTATGTAACTAGATTAACAATAATACAGGTTCTAGGCTTTAAGCACAGATTAGATAACTGCATAATGCAGATTACAGTCAGGACTGGTATTACAGATTTACATTATGTAACACATATCATAATTATATTGCTAAACCTATTATTGGTTCTAAAAACAACTAATATTAGCATTTCCAACCTATACCCTATATGCACAGCTACAGATCTAGCACATCTGTCAAAAAGAAAATCAGTAATTAAACCAAGCAATTTACCTGCGAAATCTATCTAGAAACGGATTTCAGCTGTTAAATACTGATCCAATCAACAAGATCTACTAATTTAAAGAGCCAAACCCTACTATAGCTCCATAATTGAAATAGATCCACGGAATACAGAAGAGATCTGAAATTTACCTGAGAACAAAAATCCGCCGAAACACAAATAAACAATGATATTATTATCCCTCAATCGGTTCGCCCTGTTTACTCGGCGTTTGTCTTGTTGAAAGATAAAAGAAGGAAATACAACTATTGACAGGACAGAGAAATTAGAGGACTTGTTTTCTGAGCCACTTCTTTATTACTACGCAGCGGCGCTGAACACCCTAATTTATTGGCTAGTCGATGTTTTTTGGGCTTTCATTGGATACTAAAATCATTCACAATGAAACTATTTGTTTATTCTTTGTCTATGGTGGCACCTATAAAGCACCAGTGCACCACCGAAATAGGCACCGGTATATTCTATCCATTATGGATATGAAGTTTTAATTTTGACTTTTTATCTTCCTCCATAAATTTCCTCATACCAAATGAAAGCTGTCTTATAACTCTATTTTGACCTATTTAAAAGCCTGTTTTTCAAAAATCCAAGTTCACAAATTTGTTTGACATAATTTTTTACATTTGACCTGCTTAATGGTTCCACTTTTGAAACCTAAGTTCACAGATTATAAATAAAATTAATTGATTATAAATGTCATGGGTTTCTATAAAAGTGATATGTTTCAAATCCAACTCAATTAAATATTATTATTTTATCGTTACATGGTCACTTTCATATCATAATATATTGTGTTACTTCATATTCTCGCATTATGAGAACAAACTACCCTAGAATCTACCTGTAAAATCCTTTTCATTCTTCTTCGATTAAAGTCCTCATCTATGTGCTCTCTTCCACCGGCTCTTACAAGGGTGTAATGCGAAGGATGCAACAAGATATCGAGTAATAGTTTTAGTTTTTTGCAAAAAAGGAATTGAACTATTATTCCTGATATTTCAGATATAACTTGTGGTCTCCACTTCTACATTTAACATTTACATTTTATTTTCCTTTACCAAAAGTGTTTTCACACCAAATAAAGCTCTTGTCAATTTAATGTGTAATTTTACACTTTACCTCTTTAATGTTCCTTCTTTTGAAAACCATAGTTCATGATCTAGGATATATAAATAAAGGCAAGCGTTCCGTGGCACCCCAAAAATGGAGCACCCCAAAAGCCCCTTGATTTTCACCTCTCATTTATATTAAAAAAAAGTGAGTGGGAAGTGAGAGAGTTAGTGGAAGGAGAGAGAAGGGGAGTTAGTGGGAAACGAGTGGTGGAAAAGTGGTAGGCTAAAGGGGTGCTCACTATTTGGGGTGCCATTGAACCTGCCTCATAAATAAATTGTCATTAAATACATTGGTTTCCGTGGAAATGATATGTTTCAAATTCTCACCTAATTAATTATTTGCTATTTTATTATTAATAGTAGCTTTCAAATCTTTAATATATCATGTTATTCTCACACCAGCTCTTGCAAGGCTGCAACAAGATGTTGAATAATCTATTTAGTTCCCTTATTTGGAAAAAAGGGAATTGAATCGTGTAACAACCCATATTTTAACTAGTCTAAAATTTTAAATTTTAAATAATTTTGCATAATTTTAATAAACAAGTTTCCAATTTGAATTACGATTTTAAATTTTGACTTAATATTCAAATTCTAGTTTGGTTTACATAATAAATAATTTATTTGAAACTATGAAGTATGACTGTATAATATATTAATAAAAATATATCAGTTTTTATCAAAACAAGTTGTTCAAAGCACGAACTTGTTCAACTGATATCTGGACATCCTATTCATAAGATCCACGAAATACATTGGCGCAATAGTGAACCCAAACGGCATCACCAACCATTCAAAGAAACCGGATGGTGTCCTAAAAGCAGTCTTCGACACACTATCCTTTTCCACCATCAACTGGTGGAAACCCGTTGCTAAATTCATATGAGAAAACACCTTGGGCTCGTGAAGTTGATCGAACATGTCATTTATCCTTGGCAACAGATACTTGTTCTTCTTGTTCAGCTCACGATAATCCACGCACAATCTCAAAGATCCATCAGCCTTGGTTGCAAACACAACTGGTGCACCCCATTCGGATACACTTCTCCGAATGAATCCTTTTCCCAAAAAGGTCACGAACTTTCACCTATAACTCTCGCTGTTCCTTAGGCGTCATCCGCCTAAGAGGCATAATGATAGGTCTAGCACCTTCAACCAAATCGATCCTGAACTCAATCTATGATGTGGCGGCAATCCTTTGACCTCGTTAAAGACATCATCGAACTCACAGGCGATCGGCACAGATGACAAGTCTTCCCGTGGAACCACAAGCGAATATAAGTAGCTTACGAAGAACCCATCTTCAGTCTTACATTGAATCACAACCACTGGCTCTTCCACATTCCCGACTATCACCTCGAGCTTCTCGCAATCCACTTTTGTCACATACCTCTTAAGCCAGTCCATACCCCAAAATAATCCCAAACCCAGCGAAGTTCAAAACAAAGCAATCACACACAAGGAGCAGCCATGACTAAATAAACTAGATCACATCAAAGAATACAAAGATTAGATGAACTCCCATCTGGATTAGTCATAATCTCGGGTTCTAAACCCAGTTGACATACAAACTTATTAGCGGTAAAATAAGGCAATGTCCTAGTATCAACATGACACAAACCAAACACTTCTGGTAGAAGGCATACTAAAAACAACAACATCTTCTCCTAATTCTCATTAGGAATGCAATAGCAAATCAGAATAGCTTCCGGAACACATTCTTCCACCAGCTGCTTATTCTTCAGAATACCTAGACAGTCCTTCTTCTTATGCCTAGGCTCGCCACAGTTATAATACTTCTTCCCAACTTTTGGATTCTTGCAATACTTGGAAACATGGCCTTTCTGTTGGAAATTAGAGCAAATGACATCCTTCTTTGGTATCTTCTTTTGGTCATCATTCCCTTTCTTGTCTTCTCTTTCTCTTATTCATCTTCTTTGTAGCATTGGAGTTAGTAAAAGTTTCTTCAAGAGGTTCATTCCTGCTTCCAAAAGCCTCGTCCAAAGCAGCATTGATCCTTTCTTGTTGCTCCTCAACTCAATGTCAAAGTTGCTCCAAAGCTATACTTCTTCTCAACTCATATTCTTCATCTATAGGACAATAATTCCTTTGTCACTTAGCGGAATCAACCCTAGGTACTTGCACAGGAATACTAAGCTCAACTGCAGCTTCTAGAACGGGCATCCACTGTATGATCGCAACCATCAAGTCCCCAAACAAACTAGGTAATTAGGTATAACTGTTGAAGCTCCCAACTGGCTACCATCGCTTATGCTTCCTGTCCCAGGCTCATCCCTAGCAATGCTTCCGGTAGTTCGACGACTCATTTTAAATCTAAAAATAGAATGAATAGTCCACATATGAGATAAACCACAATGAAGTACAAAGGCTACTATACTACACCCTATATTATAGTAATCATCATTAGAAAATACAAATACGTCTCTACGTCATGAACTTTGCCTAAAATCGATTAACCAGAGCTCTGATACCAAACGTGACGACCGCCCATAGCTCCAGCACATAAAAAGAGGAATAAAGCGTTGAAAGACGTACCAGGAAGCTATGAACGATCATCAGGGTAGATAATATACGCAAAACCTATTGTAAAACTCACGTGCAAGGATAAAATATAATAGAACATATAAAACAGGAAATAATAGTGAAGCAGAATTGAGCATAATTCTAAACGTTCATATCATCATAAATTATCCAAACATCTAACTGGATACAACATCAAACTCTGTACAATTTGCATCACTACAGGTCACTCAGAGAATACATCAATATAATAACAGAAACAACAAATAGTAGGTAATAGGAAACTTTTACGGAAGCCTCCAGCTCATCGTTGCTCAGCGGCATCGTCCTCATCAAGATCAACTACCTAGTACCTGCTACTCAGTCTGCCCATCCAGACAATGGATAAACAACCCAAAGTAATAAAAGGGAGACATAAAACCTTGACTAAGACAATAATCTTAATGAGTGATAAACAACTATCTAACATCATCAATAAAGTATATGAGAAATAGGCAGATTAATCATCTAATCTACCAATCATATCAACAAAGAAGAACCCAAACCGTCTACCCCACATCCGACAGTGATAGCCTTTACAAAATAATAAAATAGAAACAAACAGTCAGAGCAACTAGCTATCTAGCGTAAACCATCCTAATCGAGATGAACATCCCCAAACATAAGCCCCGAAGGTCTAAACTAACATCAAACAAGCAACCAAGAGATGCCTCTTTCGATGTCGAACAATATATGCAAGACGGTACAAGAAAAACAATCAACATCCATGACTCTGACTATCACTGCCAATCCTGCCTTGAAACTATCGTTAATCGTATGACTGACCATATCATCATGCCATCCGTCAAGATCTAATGGTAACCCCGGTTCTAGTAAAAACTCCATATGCCTTTCATTGCTACGTGTCTAGGCCATTCATAGCTACCTAGGGTACTCGACTAATCATCTAGTCTTTTAGGCGTCCCTGTTATACCCCTACTTTGAGTCCACTACAACCTACGACAACATAACTCCTCGGCCTTCAATATTTCTGGTCGTCGTCATCAGCGGCTATCCATAAGATCAAATCATCTTGAGCAGCCATTATCTACAATCTCACAACTTTGAGTCGTCTTCATATTCGTTGCCCTGCGACGATCAACGAACACTTTAAAACACTTTGAACATCCCTCTTTAAAGTCATGTCGAAGCCACAACCATCATCAAATCAAAAACATACATCGTTTGGTCGATATTTAATTCACAACATTTAAGCCTTTGCTATGAATAACATACCATAGTGTTCAATTTTCCTTCTACAGTGTTTCAAAAACGCTATGGTTGCCCATTTACAGCATTTCAAAAACGCTATGGTTGCCCATTTACAGCATTTCAGAAACTCTATGGTTTCTCCGTGGCTGATCCATTGGATGCGCACGCCTGATTCATGAAAAATCCTTACCCAATCCAATGTTTTCCCATGCCTGATCCACCTATAAAAATTTTCCCATCCATACTATTCACAATGTTTTTGGAAACGATGTCAATTTCTGAGAATTCAACTCAATCCATACTTTTTACAACGTTTCTGAAATGCTGTCAATCCCTGAAAATTCAGCCTTATCTATACTTTTTACAGCGTATATGAAACAATGTCAAGCCCCGTAAATTTAGCTCGATCCATTCTTTTATAGCGTTTCTAAAACGTTGTCAATCCCTAAAAATTCAACTCGATCCATACTTTTTATAGCTTTCAAAATGCTGTAAATCCCAAAAATTCACCCCAATCCATAATTTTTATAGTGTTTATGAAACACTGCCAATCCCTGAAAATTCAATTTCACCAATTAGTCAAACCAAACCATCAACAAGCATTAACACAATGATTATTCATCATTTAAACATAAGAAATTCACCAAATCATGATAAACAATAAACGAATTAAACAAATGGATCTAACTTGTAATAACACATGAATTAACATTGAAATTTGTTGATTCAAGTTGCTAGATTAGATCCTATGGATTCGAATGAAAATATACATACCATGATGTAGATATAAGTGAAAACAACTTGAAACGATGAAAATAAGATCAAACAACGCATATACTCGATTGAATCCGTGTGAGAGATGCTTATCACTCACCAAATCAACAAATTAGCTTTTAAATATTGATCTACAAATCCGGAAACAAAGAATGATCCTCAAATAACCGAACTTGATGCGATCTACTCTCTCTTGATGTTGATCCATCCTTCCATGTTGTAGATTTTCAATCTTCTAATGTTGATCTAAGATTTTAATGGAGGAGAGATGTATTTGATTGGAGTAGGGATAATATCAAACCCCAACCCAATAAGAAATGAAGAAAGTAAACCATTCTCCTTACCTCTACCCCCTATTTATAACCACCTAACCAGCCCATTAATGGGCCATACCAAATCAGCCTACTAATGACTAGTTAACCTGTCTAGAAATTGCGTAACACAAAAACTACGATTCCTCCTAAACCGCTAAACCAAATCTTTAATATGACCACTCTACAGAATTGGAAACACCATTTCCTTCCCTATGAAATTAAACTCAGCACCTGATTCAATCCCAGTCAAAAGTTATACCCTGTACAAAACTGATAGTGGGAAATGGTTACAAATAAATTTGATAAACTTTATGGACATGTATCACATCCTCATAAACAACATATCAAAATCTGAGAATGATCCAACCCTTAGGGAATTAAATAAAAATATTTTACGATCCTCCGATACGTAAAATGCGGGTCGTTACGTTTTGCCTACCTGTGAGTTGGTATGCCTCTTACTTCTTATTTACCTTGTATTTTTGGTTTTCTTGCTTGGTAATTGAATGATGGAGTATCATGGCTGTACTGATTTGTTTAGTGTGGTTGTGATGGTGTAGTTGAGAGTTTAATATTCAATGTGAGTCCTATTTCGTCTTGTAGAAATAGATTTGTAGGCTTTGTGTGTTTGGGTTGTTGTGTTTTTCTATTGGTGTTATTAACGACATTTTCCGTCAACACCCGGATTGAGTTATGTGGAACATATATTTAGGCAAATTTGCGCAACCATGATATAAGATTACTGAAAGGCAATTTGGGGTCAGTGTCCCTTAGCTAAATCAATCGTTTCTTAAGTGCCAGAATCTCCATTCCATAGATTAGTTATTCTTCCCTCAAAGGGTGAATATCACACTTACAGAATTATGGAGTTCCAGAGCACCTTGAAGAAGGATTTACCTAAATTGGTACCACTGAAGCCTTGCATAATCAGTTACCCCTTAAATCATAAGTAAAATGATATACATTGTGATGAGAGGAAAATAGGCTAATGCTTCCCCGATATTCGGAAGATAAGGGTGCTTGCAGTGCTTATTGACTTAAACGATCGCTCCACATCGAGCCAGCCCGAAGGACCTTGGTTATGTCAATGATCAAGACATAAACCTACAATCAACCTCTTTTCCGAAGTTGAGTAACAATGGGCTCATTATGAGAGGGTCGGTTCACGTTGCCAACCCTAGAGGTAAAGAGGGGGAAAGCTTCGGGTTTCCACAAAGCCTTTCCTCTATACGAGGGTATTGTGAACAACTCTTTCATATGAAAGGTTAGTGTTAACTCCCTGTTTCTCCATAAATGGCCCAATATGATTATCAAATCACGAACTGTTTAAGCCTCGGACTTCTTCGTTCATAAATTGCAGATATATTACAAGAGTTTGAAGAAGTCCCTAATCCGATTTGGAAATTAGGGTTTGTTCCTCAAAGAAGAAAGAACAATATTGAGAAAGTGAAAATCGTCTTCAAAATGAGACCGCTAGGGTCTTATTTATAGAGAATTCGGGGGGCCTTCTATTGTTGGACTATTGGGCATGTAAGAGCCTCTATCAGTCACTTTTCTCTTCGGTCTCGGATTCTTGGCTTTCAGCCGCTTTTATGGCGCAGACTATAGCCTCCAAAGTGAGAATCCCGGTCAATTGGGGCTTCTTCGAGCCTGAGATAAGCTTGATGATGTCGTAGCTTTTCGGGAGGTATTTGAGCTTCCGACTGTATGCTTTCAGTTATACACCTCCGGATGTAGGCTTCTGGTTTTTCTCATGAATGCTTAGAGGAGCTTGCCCTCATGGTGTATGTAGATAGCTGCTGGTTTGGATCCATTGCTGAGGCCTATACCAAGTGGACTATTAGGGATAGCCTGTATCCCTTCTAGGGTTCCGGCTTACCTTTTGGTGGAGCTTTCAGAATAGTATGGTCTTTCGGGAGGTAGCTCTCGGTGATGTGTCTGTTGTCTATCAATGTGACCTTTCGGCACTTATGTAGTATATGTTTCGGAAGCGGGTTCCGGATAATCTCCATGTACTTTTTTGGCTTGATACTTTTGATGCCTTCGCCTCCTGATGTATCGGTATTAAGCAGGTTAATTCCGATAGCCCTTCCGGATTTCAATAAGTGGGAGCTCATGTCTTCCTTTTTCTTAGTTTTTGACTTAAGTGACCTTTCACTATAGAACTCCCTGCCAAGTAGACCCTGTCGGATAGACCCTGTCGGATAAGCATTGTTGGCGCTTTGTATACTTTTGAGTTCCTTTCTCCTTGGAAGGTTCTGCTGGTTTATGCTACTTTCAGATCATCCCTTCCTACTTCTGGCTCTTTCTATTATTCGACTTTTTGCTTTCAAAGGATTTTTCTGTGTTTGTATTCTTTCGATACCCTTTCACCATCAGCTTGTTTCAGAGTTAATTTTGGTAGTAACATTTTCCCCCTAGGGTGTTTTCGACTTTCTAAGTCAAACTTTTCTTTCTAGACTCTTTTCCATTGATTTATGAGTTTTCAACGTTGAATTTCATAATGAAATCTACAAGGCATTGTTTTTGTGCTAACTCTTTCTTGACCGATAGGGATTGAAAGCCAATGATCGATTTTCTGTTTTGATTGTAGCCCTGAATTAACCCTTACTTGGGTAACTTAAAGATTGAAGACCAGAAATCCCCTTCTGATATTTGTGAAGAGCCGGATCAATCCAGATTCAGGTGTTAACATAGAATACCTGAACCACCCTTGTTCAGGTAATTAAAAATTGAGGACTGGGAATCCCTTTCGGTATTTGTGAAAAGCCAAATCAACCCAGATTCAGGTATTAATGTAGAAGACCTAAACCACCCTTGTTCAGGTAATAAAAGATTGAGGACCAGGAATCCACTTCTGATATTTGTGAAAAATTGAATCAACCCGGATTCGGGTAGTAATCTAGAAGTTTGAACCATCCCTTGTTCAGGAAATTAAAGACGGAGACCGGAAATTCCCTTCCGGAATTAATGTTTGATATCCCCTTTGGATTTGGTTTTTGAAGCAGTGGTTGTACATGCTTCTTGAGCCACTCTCTGGGTTTTTGATGTCAAAGTAGAGGATGTATGTGTTTGTTGGCCACTCTCTGGGCATGTGCGTCCGGTGCGCTTGGCTAGCTTATCCACAAGCAGGGCCCAAGGACTTACCCAACCTCCCTCCAGGAGGCGCCTTATCCTGACCATCGTAGATGATGATAAGATCTTAGAAACTTAGACGGGGCCATTGTAGACACAAAACTGAGGTTTACTCTTTTAATGCTCTATACTGACCATTGTAGGTACTGATAAAGGCTTACAGACCACTCCCCTCAGAGGGGTGCCCTATCCATACCATCGTAGGCGATGATAGGTGTTGGCGTTCCTTTCTGCAAGAAAAGCGGAACATAAACAGAGGTAGGATGTGCTCTTCTACGAGTAGAGGTAGGACGTGCTTAGTTCTAGCAGAGGCAGGGCATACTCTTCTGCGAGCAGAGACAGGGCACGCTAATTTTAGATGCACCGCCATGACCATTTCTGGTGTGAAGCGGAGGCTTATGCTTTTGATGCTTTATCCTAGCCCCTCTGATTTGGGCATGGAAAAAGACTAGCATACCACCCCCCTCCGAGGGGTACCTTATCCTGACCAATTTGGGGATGACAAGGGATTTGATCCATTTGTGGTTTGACCCCTTTTGGGTTTCTTTAAGGTTTGAAAGGGTTTTCCGTGCCCTTGGTTACGTAATCTTCTTTGGAGGAAAGCATTTCCCTGACTCCTTTATCATTGAGAAGTATGGTATTAAATGTTTCGAGTTCCATATTCTTGGAACGAGATCACCGTTGGGTCTGCACAGTCGGTATGTTCTGGGTATAGCTTCTTGATGGAGGGTCCTTCCCAATTTCGACCAAGAGGGCCATCCGTTGGGCACTTTGTGTTAGCCATCACTCTGTAAAACTAATTCTCCTTTTGTGAAATTTCTGGTCGTGACCTTTGTGTTGTAGTATTTCGTGTCCTCCTTTGATATTTAACTATTCTAATTGCAACCTCATCTCTTAATCCCTGTATTAGGTCTAGGGATTCCTTTCTTAGCTCCTAATTGGGATTAAATGCATATGTTATCCTTCTGTGCAATGGAATTTTGACCTCAACTGGAAGCATGGCTTCACATCCATATGTCAAGGAAAAAGGGGTGTGTTCCATTGCTGTTTTGGCAGAGGTTTCTATATGCCCAAAGCACTAAGGGTAACTCTTCGGCCCAATTCCCTTTAGCTCGGTTTAGGAACTTTTTAAGGATTTCATTTATGATTTTATTGGCAGCTTCGACAGCTCCATTGGCTTTAGGATGGACTACCAAGGAAAAACTTTTGATAAATCCATTCTTCTCACAAAACCGAGTAAATTCTTCACTCTCGAATTGTGTTCCATTATCTGATATGATCTTGTATGGGATCCCATAGTTGGTAACAATATTCTTTATTATGAATCTCAACACCTTTTTAGATGTGATTATTGGAAGGGGTTCTGCCTCCACCCACTTGGTGAAATAGTCGATGGCCACTACGGCATACTTAGCTCCACCTTTGGAGATTGATAAGGGGCTTGAGATAGTGGTTAGCTTGCTCAGGGGAAGCCGGGGAACTTTAGAATACCTTTGACACCTTTCACACTTTTTGACATATTCAATTGCTTGATTAACCATCTGTGGCCAATAATAGCCTTGTCACATGACCCTTTCGGCCAGCTTAATTCCATTGGAATGGTCTCCACACAATCCTTCATGAGTCTCTCTTAACAGGTTAAACCAATCTTTGGAGCTTACACATCTTCAGTAAGGAAGTGAATGTCCCTTTTTATATATTATGTTATCCATAATCATAAATGTAGGAGATTGGTGTTTTATCCTTCTTGCATCATGCTTATTGAGTGATAAAATTCTGTTTAGGAGGTAATCTACCCTGAGAGTCATCCATGTATTTTCATGATAGCGATTCATTTCCATTAAGGGAGGTTCCGCATTGGAGTTTCCCTCTTTGTTCCCTTCGCCCCCCTTTCTCAAGGCTTGAGATCTAGTTAGGACTAATAATTCTTTCCCCATTTCTGATTCTTCATGCTCGATACTAGGTCTTTCTTGATAACCCACGAAAATTACTCAAGTTTCGCGGTCCCCTCCAAAAGCTGGCTAATTTGGCCAGTGAATCTGCTTGAGTATTCTCCCCATGGGGTATTTAATGCATTAAAAAATCCTCAAACCAGGAAAGCATCTTTAATATCCTTTTCACATATAGGGTTAGCTGTGCATCCTTGGTTTGATAGGTTTGGTTTATTTGGTTTACCATTAGTTGTAAATCACTAAGATTTCTATTCAAGGTATCTTCAACTGTAGTGCCAAATTCAATCCAGCCAACATTGACTTATATTCTGCTACGTTGTTAGTTGCTGGGAATCCTAACTTCATGGTGTAGTGCAAGCGATGTCTGTCAGGGGTAATTATGATATAGCCTGCCCCTACCCCCTATTCGTTTGAAGCTCCATCTACAAAAACTTGCCACTTGGCCTTTTGGTCATTCTCTTTAACTGATTGCTCTGTAACGAAACTGGTGCATTCGTTCATGAAGTCTGCGAGAGCTTGTCCTTTAATTGCCGCTCGAGGGTGAAACTTAATTTCATATTGGATAAGTTCAACTCCCCATTTGACTAATCTCCCAGAAGTCTCTGTCTTACTGAACACATGTTTAAGCGGAAAGCTAGTTAAAATTTTAATGGGATGAGCTTGGAAGTACCCTCTTAGCTTTCGTGCGGTGAGTACTAGGCAATATGCTAGTTTTTCCGTTACTGAGTATCGGGTTTCCGCATCCTTTAGTCTTCTGCTAACGTAATAAATTGGGTGCTGAGTCCCATTACTTTCTCTTATAAGGACTGAACTTACCGCATGTTCTGAAACAGCCATATATACGTATAGATTTCCATTTTCGGGACTGGATAAAATCGGAGGAGTTCCCGTATACACTTTCAATTCTTGAAAAGCCTTTTTACATTCTTCGTTCCATTCGAAATTTTTCTTTTTCTTTATAACATCGAAGAAATGAACACATTTGTCAGTGGCTTTTGAAATGAACCTACTGAGGGTTGCTACCTTCCCGTTCAAGCTCATGACTTCTTAGCTTGTCCTAGGTTCTTCCATGTCTCTTATGGCTTGGATTTGGTCAGGACTAGCTTCAATCCCTTGCTCACTTACTACATACACTAGGAACTTTCCAGATTGAACTCCAAAAGAACATTTCTGTGGGTTTAACTTCATTTGATAACTTCTTAGGACACTGAACATTTCTTCCAAATCTTTCAAGTGGTTTTCTGCTTCGATGGATTTTACTAGCATATCATCCACATACACTTCTTTATTGCACCCTATTTATTCTTGAAACATTCTATTTACTATCCTTTGGTATGTTGCTCCCGCAGTTTTCAACCCGAAGGGCATTACTTTATAGCAAAATGTTCCCCAATCAGTGATAAAGCTTATATGCTCTTCGTCGGGTTTATGCATTGGAATTTGGTTATAGCCCGAGTAAGCATCCATAAGGGACAATATTTTATGACCACTTGTTGCATCGACCAACTGGTCTATCCGTGGAAGGGGATAACAATCCTTTGGACAAGCCTTGTTTAAATCCGTGTAGTAAACACATGTCCTCCACTTCCCATTAGACTTCTTTACTAGCACAGGGTTGGCTAACCACCGTGGGTAAAGAACATCTCAGATAAACTCGTTTATCTCTAAACTTTTGACCTCCTCTTTTAGGGCCTCAAATCGTTCTCTATTATATTGTCTCTTCTTTTGTCGAACCGCAATTACTGAAGGATCAATGTTTAAGGCATGACTTATAATAGAGGGGTTGATCCCGACCATGTCTGAATGGGTCCAAGCAAAGATATCTTTTTTGAGTTGCAGGAACCGAATCAGGTTGCTTTTAAGGGGTTCTACCAGCCTTTTCCCTATGCTGACAACTTTTGCCTTATCCTTCGAATCGACATTTACCTCTTCTACATCTTATATTGGTTTCATTCTTTCAATATCCCCCCCATAATCCACATCTATGACAATTTATCCTTCTTTAGTCAAGTTTACATTATCGGCTTTCTTCCTCTTTCTTCTTCAAGAAGTGTACCTACCATGCACGTTTGTTAGCTTTATTAATTTTTACCATGGCTTCGAATGTGGGATGTAAGAATCCCTTATCTGAAGGTATAAAAATAGTAGAAGAATCAAAGTACGAAGAACACTCCCTTTTTTATTTGTTAGTTGTTGCGAAATACAATTCATAAGAGCTAAGCTGTTCTCCCCTGATGGTACCCCATCCCTGCTTAGTTAAGAATTTTAACATAAGGTACTTGGAAGAGACAAAAGCGTCCATCTCCTCCATAGCTGGTGGTCCAAAGAAGGCATTGTAATAAGATGGTTGATCAATCACTATAAAGAGAGTTTCGAAGGTTCTATGCAGCGAAGATAACCCTACTTGAACTATAAGGTTGATCTTCCCTATCGGAGTTGATCCTTTGTTATTGAAGCCAAAGATCAGTTCGTTGCTTGGCTCCAGCTTCTTCTCAGAAATTCCCATTTGATCTAAAGCATGCTTGAAGATGGCATTGACGGCACTTCCAATGTCCACAAGGATCTTGGAGATGATAGAGAGTCCGATTTGCGATGTTATCATAAGGGGATCATTATGCGGATGGCAGACCCCTTTGTACATCTCTTCTAGTGAAACCACTAGGTTATGCATCTTAAGAGCATAACGTGCATTCTTCAATGATGGTTCCTCCCGAATATAGAATGTTCCTTCCATGGCTTCCTTCATATATTGATTCCTGGCTCTCGGACAATTTCCGGTAGGGTGCGGCCCTCCATGGATCACATTGATTCGATTTATAGGCGGACCCAAGTCGAGGTTACCTACTTCCATAGTAGCTTCTATTGCGTTTGCTGAAACCTTTTGTTGTCCATTTGTATGTTGAGAAGATGTTGTCTTATTTAAAAATAATTCCTTTAGGTGTCCCTTACGGATTAGTTTCTAAATAATCCCATTCAATACCTTGCATTCATCAGTCTTTTTCCCATTGGTCTTGTGAAATTCGCAATACTTACCACCGGAATAAGGTTCAGGGCAATTATTGGCCTTGAAAGAGATAGGGAAGTTATTAACTCTTACTTTCGCAACAACATACACAAACGAGATGGACTTGTTTAGAGCAACTGAGTTGGTATTAGAATATTCCCATCTTGATCTCTTCTGATTTCCTTTTAGAGGCTTTCATCTGAAGTTCGACCTTCGTCCTTCCCCTCGAAGCCCGAACTTTCTCTTTGCAAAGTATAATTCGTCCATGCGAATGAACTTGTCAACTTGGAAGTGGAAGTGTCGTAAGTCTTTATAGCCGTGGATGTATAATTCTTTCTAGAATGGGGTGTTTTCGATTAACCCTGAATGCACGACTATCAATTTGTCGAGGTCGTTCATATCTTTGGCCTTTAATGCCTAAATGTTGAACCTTTTCAAGTAATATCCTAGAGACTCCCCTTGTCTCTGTTTGATGTTAGCAATGACCGTGTAATCAACCATCAGATCTTTGCAGATGCAGAACTGCGCTGAAAATTCATAGGAGAACTGTTTCCACGAATAAATGGTGTTTTCTCTGTACCGACGATACCACTTTGCGGATAATCCATGAAGGGTCACTAGGAAGATACGACATCTTACGGCTCCTGAAGCATTGTAGAGATCCATCTGGCTCTCGACGGCCATTAGATGATCATCAGGATCAGTTGTCCCAAGATATTTTATGGTGGGAACCTTCACCCTAGATGGAATTATGGTGTTCATAATTTCATCGACAAAAGGAGCTACTCTTTCATTGTCATTAACCCTATCATCTTGGGTTCTCTTCCCCTTGCCTCTCAACAAGTCTTTCACGGTCTTCTGAGCAATGTCATTAAGATAAGCTTCCATGTTGTCGTAGTTTATTCTCTTGGGATCATAACCTTTGGAAGCGGAGCTCCTAGATTGTTCTTGTTCGCAGTGATTTCCTTGATGGTCTATTCCTATCAAATGGGACTTCTTTTTCTTAGAGGAAGTCTACTTGAGCTTTTCTTTTGCTTCAGAGTGCTGGATGGGAGCCTTTCTTTTCGGAGATTCATTCGTCTCTCTTTGACTAGATTTTGTGAGTCTTGAAGACTTCTGCATTTGAGCAGCATTCATCTGAGCTTGCATTTCTTGGAGTTGTTTCTCTAAGGCCATAATTCTTGTGACATCGTCTTACATGGCATTTGAATTTGGTGGTTGTGTTGGACTGGATGTGGCTCCTCTTTCATTATTATTCAGGTGAAGCGTTAAGTCCATGTTTCCTTCAAGGGTTGCATTAGGAGCTGGCTCCTTATTTCGCTCTTCCATTCTCTTTGATTTCATCTTTCCTACCATGGAGCAATAAGTTTACCAAGTTAGTTTTTATGGCTGCTAATCCACAAAGTCGGAGGTTCAGGCCCTCCTTCTAGCACCAAACTTTTAACGATATTTTCCATCAACACCCGGAATGAGTTATGTGGAACATATATTTAGGCAAATTTGGGCAACCATGATATAAGGTTACTGAAGGGCAATCTGGGGTCAGTGTTCCTTAGCTAAATCTATCATTTCTTAAGTGCCAGAATTTCCATTCCAAAGATTAGTTATTCTTCCCTCAAGGGGTGAATATCACACATACAGAATTATGGAGTTCCAGAGCACCTTGAAGAAGCATTTACCTAAATTGGTACCACCCAAGCCTTGTGTAATCAATTACCCCTTAAATTATGGGTAAAAAGATCTACATTGTAATGAGAGGAAAACATACTAATGCTTCTTGATATTCGAAAGGTATGGGTGCTTGCAATGCTTATTTACTTAAACGATCCCTCCACATCGAGCCAGCCCGAAGGGCCTTGGTTATGTCAGTGATCAAGCCATAAGCCTACAATCAACCTCTTTTCCGGAGTTGAGGAACATTACGCACATTATGAGAGGGTCGGTTCACGTTGCCAACCCTCGAGGTAAAGAGGGGGAAAGCTTTGTGTAACAACCCGGAAAATCTGAGCCAGTTTAAAATTTTTATTTTGGCAACTTCGACGAATTTTGAATATTTAAAATGAATTATTTTAAATAATATCGACGAGAAATTTATTATAAATAGAATTAGAACGTATATATTATATACGTCGTCGTTAGAATATAAATAATTATATATAATTATAAGTGGAATTGAAAATGGCGCTGTAGTTCGATAATTCGATTTCAAAATTCAATTGAATGTACCGGGTGCAAAACAATCCAGATTTTAGTGAAACCAAAAATAATAGGATCTATTTGGGAATATCTTTCCAACGAATCCAGAAAATCGAAATTTCATAGCGAGAATCAAAAGATATGTCCAGTTGAAAATTCTGAATAGTCGCTATGAAATTCAGGCCCTTAAAAATGGAGATTTTGCAAACGACCTCGGATTTCGACGAAACCACTTTTGTTGGGTCCGTGATGTCAAATTATTGCTAGGTTCCAAATTTCATAATTTTTCGAATCAATATGTGAGCGTGGCGAAGGAAAACGTGTTTGACCATTTCAGTTGAATTTAATCGACTGGAAAATAGCCATTTTTCTAACGGTCTCAGAATTCGACGAAACTAGTTTTATTAGGACCGTATCGTCAATACGAAGCTAGAAAATATTTTTAGGGAATTTTTAGAGTTAGTATGTGACCTCGGTAAATTGAAATGCGCGTTCAAAATCAATATATAGAGCTATATGTTGATTTTAATGGAAATTGATCTAAACAGTCGAATCAGCCTACGATACATATCCCATTATGTTCGGAATGGGGGTAATTAGCTATGGACGACAGGCGGTGGGCCTCGTTTAGAGGTCGTATGTAAAAGTACCTTTATAGGAATTAAAAAATTAAATAAATTAATAAAAAAACTCCTCTCTTCCCCTTATACTTCTGCCCCCCCCCTTTAAAAATCAAAATCAGAAAAACAAAATAAAAAAAAGAGAGCGACAGGGAGGCGGAGCGCCGCCCCACCATCCATCGCGCCGCCAAGGGAGGGGCCACCGCCGCCGAGACACCCCCCCTCCTCCTCCTCAGTCGCGATCGAACCCCCCCTCTCTGCTGCCTCGAGATCGAACCCCCCTATCCTGATGCCGAACACGCCCCCCCCCCCCCCCCGATTCGAGACCCGCCACCACCCTGAAGAGCCGCCGCCCGCTCCAGCGCCTCCAAAAACCTCCTCCTCCTCTCAAACCGTACCCAAGGATCCCCAAACCCCGTTTATCCGCTGCTCCGACCAATGTGACGCCGCCGCTGACCGTCCGTGGCTTCTCCGAGCTCCCTCCGACCGCGGTGAGCATTTACTTTATTTTCTAGCTTGTTTAAACAATTAAAAATGTGATTTTTAGTGGTTTATCTAATTTAAAAATGTGATTTTTAATTATAAATATCGAAAACAAAAATATATAGGATTTTTATATATTGAATAACGAAGTAAAAATTCAATTTTTATATATTGAATAGCGAAGTAAAAATTCGATTTTTATATATTGAATAACGAAGTAAAAATTTGATTTTTATATATTGAATAGCGAAGTAAAAATTCGATTTTTATATAATGAATAGCGAAGTAAAAATTCGATTTTTATATATTGAATAGCGAAGTAAAAATTCGATTTTTATATATTGAATAACGAAGTAAAAATATGATTTTTATATATTGAATAGCGAAGTAAAAATTCGATTTTTATATATTGAATAGCGAAGTAAAAATTCGATTTTTATATATTGAATAGCAAAGTAAAATTCGATTTTTACATATGTAGTGGTTACGGGCGACGAAAGTGATAAGAGGCGAGAAAGACGAAGGCTTCTACATTTGAAGTGGCATGAAGTTGGAATAGCTATCGGTGAGAATTTCTCACTCTTCAATTTCTTTTTCTAGTTATGTATATATACTAGGATGCAGACGGTGTTTAGTAGCACCCGACACAATCGTCCACAGACCATGGACTTGTTTGTTTGATTGCAAAAATTAGTTAGATTATTTGATTGAAATTTGATTGTTTGGTGAAATGGAATGGATTTGATTGATGTGTGAATGGCGTGGGCCTTCACTAGACCGGGGATAAGGCTAGGCCTCGTCCCGTTTCTAGTATCGTGCCGTTATGTCGCCGAAATTTCCTAAAATATGTTAGAAAAATAAAAATATCATTTTTATTGTGTAAATGAACTGAATAGAAATTCATGTGTTGAAATAGAATATTTTATCGTTAAAAATATAATTTTTAACGTGAATATGAATAAATAAATATTCATTTACAAACCGGACGGTTTGTTTATGTACACCTATTTGAAGGACATTGATTGGGTCGATAAATTTTACACATCGCCCAACTACACAACTAAAATCTGTGTTTGATTGTTTGAAACCCCACACGGGTGTTGGGATGAAATTTGAAGTTCACTCATCCTGATTGATTAAATATGTCGATCGATTGATTGACAGGCTGTTATAAGCGTTAGATGTCTATATTTGATGCTTATACAGTGTAGTGCACTTTGGTTGATGGTTGATTATTTTTCAATGCTATTATATACGTGTGATGTATGAAAATCCATATAATTAACATTATATGGTGATTGATTGGGCCTCATTCCAATTTAGAAAATAAAGAATAATATAAAATAAAGGTTCATGTGTTGACCGTACTCATCCGTTGAGATTAGTCATGTGTTGAACGAAATATTTTAATAATAAAATTTACATCTTTATCAATATAAAATAAAGGTTCATGTGTTGACAGTACTCATCCGTTGAGATTAGTCATGTGTTGAACGAAATATTTTAACAATAAAATTTACATCTTTATCATATATGAAATCAGAAATTAACTAGAAGATAGATAAGATGAGTGGTCTCCTGGATATTGATCTGATGTTGGTTTCGGCCTTCGGGGTTAATATTTAGGGAATCGTTCTCTTACTAATTTACGGTTGGAGTCTGATTTGATATGAAACGATAGATACCCTAATTTTTATAAAATATATTAAATAACAAAAATAGTCACACGTGGACAGTACTCAGTCGTTGAGATTAGTCGTGTGTTGACAAAAATAATTATTCATTTGTTGAATAGAATATTTGAAAATAGAAATATATGAAGCCGTGTTGATTAGATTGACGCCATTTTGACGTAAACGATATTTATATCGATTTTATTCATTTTAAAATGAATATTGAAAAGTGATTTCGAAATCGAATATTTTGAATTGAAATTTGAATTAAATTGAATATATAACGAATTTGAATTGAATAGAAAACGAATTGAATTCGAATTGAATATATAACGGATTTGATTTCAATTGAATTTAAATGAATTTTGAAACAAATTTATAAGGAAAAATTCAATTTTGATTTGAATTGGAAATAGAGTTGAAATGTTTTTGAAACAAATTTAAAACTATTTATAAAATTCGTTTTAAATAGAAATCGATGAAATATATATTATATATATATATATAATATAATGGCCTGAATAGAACGCGCCGCGCCGCGGTAGTTCGTAAATTTCGACCATTGACTTCGAACGGACATTACGGGAGATCCGACCGTCGGATTCTCCTAAAACTGGAACCGTTGGGTTCGTATCGAAAAGAGCTTTATAACGAATATTAGAAATTTGAAATCTAATGGTTGGATTTGGAGATACGTCCAAATCAAATTTGGAAAAGGTCGCTGTAAGTGCAGTTCGATGGCCGTTGATGGAAATCAACTGTACGGGCCTTGATAAAATTATTAAAAATAGTAATAATTTGTGTAAAATCATAAGAAATGATTTGGGAAAAATTGGGATGAAAAACTCCATATTTGAAAAGATAAAAATAGATTTTTATCGAAATGAACTAGTTTTGAACTAAAAGTAAAACCCATTTATTTTTAAATAAATAAATTGGATTTGAAACGAGTTTTAAATAGAATTGATTTGTGGGTTTATCGTGAACGGTGTTTTAAATAACATTTGTTCTTTAACCCGATAATAAATAGAACGTGATTTGGGTTTGTCGTGAACTGTGTTTTAAATGACATTAGTTCTTTACCCCAGTAAAAGGAGTTTTAATGAATCTGCAATTAGATTGAAATGTGAATTGATAATTTAAATTATCAAATTTAGAAATTGAGCGAGAATGGAGTATCACCAGTTCTTGTTGCTGGCCCTGAGTAGGCCGGGTACGCATGATAGGGGATTCTCGCTTCGCGGTTTGGTGGCGAACGGGAGACTCTTACCCCTACATGTCGCAGTTTAGAGCGTTGGTTCGCCAGTAGGCGCGAGACTCGAGAGGGTCGCCGTAAAACAAGGGATTGGGGGACCAGTGTGAGCCACGGTAGGTATTACATGCTGCTTGGGGGATGAAGGGATGGTTGCAAAGCCTACCGGATTTCGTCGGCCGTCACATTTGGTATCAGAGCTTTGGTTTACAGAGCTCGAGAACAAGACACATTAGAACCATACAAAAGAATTCATCAGATATTGGATTAGTAATATCCAATTAGAATGACTCGTTAGAGATAGGATCAGTAGTATCCTAGAACGAGTGTGAAGAGTATATTTTTCAAATGAAAACAATTTTGTTTTGAAAATTAATGGGAACCTTTCCCTAAGAATGTGATTTTCTTTGAATAAAAGAATATTCTGAATTGGAATGAGTCGTATGTTGTGTTTGTGTAACATTTTTTTTTAATATACGTGGGTTGTTCGGAAAGTCCGGGTTTATACCCACTCCGAATAACCGATTCGACGATATGTCGAAGACGAAGACGGTGGTCGAAGACCGGAAGTCTTCACATCGTTTGGATAATTACTGACGATCCTGATTGGGCTGTACACCCAAGAGGATGGAAATAGTTGATGGTCGTCCAGACGTACTTGGAGATGGATGGATATGCGAGGAAAGTGCCTCCGGTTTCGTTCAAACCAAGAACGAACTTGTAAATGGATTGTGTGTCTGACATTGGATTCCATTCTGTGTTGATTGATTTCTGTTAAATATATATCTGTTTGGCGGTGGAGAATTTATTCTCTTGCTTAACGCCCTTCTCTGAGACGTACGAGCTTAAAGGTTATATATCGATAGATATCAATCGCATGGCATGAATTGCCTGTGTGGCATGCTGAGTTGCATAGATCAAGGCTTCTGTTGAAAAGCAAAGTCTTGTGGTTGATGATCAAAGCACGACCTACGTGGCAGCTTTGTGTATAGCGTGAATTCGCGAGCCTCACACCTCGGTATGAGTTAAAAACGGGATATGGAATGCAGGGAGAGCACGACGTTTCTTTCTAGCTTTGGTGGTGTCAGTGACTTACCATCCCTGACATTTATATACTTTTCACCTATGTGGTTGTTGGATGAGGCGCCTCGATTATAGGTCTGTAAGGACCGGGAAACGTGTGTTCAGGCATAATTAATCCACTAACGTAAGTGAGGACCGGCCCTGAAGCATCCAGGATTGCCCAGAGTGTGTAGTCCTGAGACATTTGCTAGAGTGTCTCGAAAGCGGAGAGGAGCTTGCCCCTTGCCTCGACTCATGACGGAAATCCAATTTCCAATACGAGATATTTCGGTTTTAATTGTAGAACTAGTATGGCGACATGATATATGGTACCCATGTCGTCTATGATTTATATTTATGATTGAAATTGTTTTGACACTATACACTTATTATAGTATCAAATGATTTGTTTTAAACGTACCAAGCATGTTTGGCTATTATAAGGGAAAACCCTATCCTCCGGCTTGCGTTGCATTGTGTGATGGGACTTGGGTCTTATAATAGCTTCATTTTTCGAAAAAAAGCATTGCGTTGTTTATTCTATGCACTGGTATTCTTGGGAGGAAACCCGTTCTGTGTTATACGGCATGGTCCCTTGAATTACTCTCTTTTAAAGTAAAGTTTTAATAACTGTTTTAGTTCTCACACCAGTCATGTGACTGACCTGGAGTTTATTGTTTTAACCTAAACTCTGGGTGCCCTCATTTTCCGCACGGGCAGCTAGTAGTTTTGGTTTTGCAGATTTATATTCACAGGATCCTGGTTTACAGCTGAAACGATGCTCGGAAAGCTCTGTATCCGTGTATTACTTTCAGTTGTGTTTTAGATTGTTTTTCCGCTGCTATGTAATTTGTTGTAATCTCTGATATTTATCGCATGTAATTTATTCAATTATACTATGTATATTCTTGTATCTGATGGAATTGTTGTAATTAACAATGAAATGTTCTTCTGTTTGTGTTCTGATTTGTCCTGTCCTCAAACGATCAGGGGTTTCGAACGGTCTAGATCGGTTTAATGACTAATTCAGATTGAGCGAGATTCCCGGCCGTCACACTTTGGGTTTCCGCAAAGCCTTTCCTCTCTATAAGGGTATCGTGAACAACTCTTTCATATGAAAGGTTGGTGTTAACTTCCTGTTTCACCATGAATGGCCCAATATGATTATCAAATCATGAAATATTTAAGTCTCGGACATCTTTGTTCATAAATTGCAGATATATTATAAGTGTTAAAGAAATCCCCAATCAGATTTGGAAATTAGGGTTTGTTCCTCAAAGAAGAAAGAATAAGATTGAGAAAGTGAAAATCGTCTTCAAAATGAGACCGTGGGGATCTTATTTATAGAGAATTCGACGCCCCTTCTGTTGTTGGGCTATTGGGCCTGCAAGAGCCTTTGTCGGTCGCTTTTCTCTTTGGTCTCGGATGCTTGGCTTTCGGTCGCTTTTGCAACACTGATTATAGCCTCCAAAGTGAGAATCCCGGTCAATTGGGGCTTCTTTGAGCTTAAGATGAGCTTGCTTATGTAGTAGATTTTCGGGAGGTATTTGAGCTTCCGGCTGTATGCTTTCGGTTATACACCTCCGGATGTAGGCTTCCGGTTTTTCTCATGAATGCTTAGAGGAGCTTGCCCTCATGGTGTATGTAGATAGCTGCCGGTTCAAATCCATTGTTGAGGTCTGTACCAAGTGGACTTGTAGGGATAGCTTATATCCCTTCTAGGGTTCCAACTTACCTTTTAGTGGAGCTTTTGGAATAGTCTGGCCTTCCGGAAGGTAGCTCCCGGTGATATGTCTGTTGTTAATCAATGTGACCTTTCGGCACTTATGTAGTAGATGTTTTGGAAGCGGGTTCCGGATAATCTCCATGTACTTTTTAAGCTTGATACTTTTGATGCCTTTGCCTCCTGGTATATCGGTATTAAGCGATTTAATTCTAATAGCCCCTCCGGGTTTCAATAAGTGGAGCTCTTGTCTTCCTTTTTCTTAGTTTCTGACTTAGGTGACCTTTCGCTATAGAACTCCCTGCCGGGTAGACCCTGTGGAATAGACCCTGACGGATAAGCGTTGTTGGCACTTTGTATACTTTTGAGCTCCTTTATCCTCGGAAGGTGCCGATTTATGCTGCTTTCAGATCATTCCTTCTTGCTTCCGGCTCTTTCTATTATTCGGCTTTTTTCCTTTCGGAGGATTTTTCTGTGTCTGCATTCTTATGATACCCTTTCACCATCAGCTTGGTTCGGAGCTAATTTTGGTAGTAACAGGTGCTGATGGAATTTAAAGGGTGGGTGGTGTTACAGAATTTATTTGTCGTAGTTCATGAGGGATTTATTTTCGGTGCTCTGGTTAATCGTACCATCGACTGGATCTTGACAAATATGGAGAAGCCAATGCTCTCAACCTATTGTAATCTGGTGGTGCGATCATTTTTTCCATCTGATGCCCTGTTCCTTCCATGCCGACCTAGCCTAAAATTCTAGGCTTTTGCCAAGGTCGTATCATATTGTCTCAGAACTTGTCATATTCCAATGTAAGGCTGCTGGGTCACTGTTGTTTGTGTGGCTCAAGGAATGAACATGTACCTAGTCTTAGGTTTGTATGTCATACTGCCATCTTTTAGCATGTAATTGATTCTGCTGTGTAATCTGTTATTCCACCCTGCGTGGTGACCTTATTTGTGATGTGTAGTCCAGTATTTCACTAGCTCCAGTGTTGTAATCTAGTTAAGATAATGGTGGACTGTTCACCTTAAAAACTGTATTTGTAGTAGGTTGGTAACATCCAACTCTTGTATTATTTGTATTTATTATTGGTTATAATATAAGTGTTTGCGGTCACTTTAAAAACAAGTTCGCTTTGCCCAAAAAAATTTAATTATGAAATTAGTGTGAAATATTATTAAAATATACAAAATATATTTTTTGTACTCCTTGATTAATTTGTGTTAAGATGAAATTGTTTAAATGTTTAATTTTAAAGATTGAAAAAAAAATTCTCAAACTATTTCAAAATGGATGTATTTTGTATAAAATTGTAAAATTTGTTGTAAATATAAATTTTAAGTGTTAGAAAGCTTAAAAATAATTTTAAAGGGGTGTTTATAATTTTAATAGTGTTGTTGTGGTTAAAAACAAAGTACTTGGGTGTAGAGAAACGCCAAAACATGGTTAAAAAGTGTCGTTATGGCCTAAAATTGTGGTTTATAGCCTAAATACTTAGCTAATGGCCTAATTACCTAGTTAAGGGCTTAATTATGTTGTTTGGGCCCTAATAACTTGGTTAAACAAAAGATTTCTCTAGAAACCTTTTTGAGTACGTAGTTTACTGAGAAAACATATCTTCTTCTTCCTCCGTGGTTGGATAAAAAGACAATTTAGAAAATCAACCAAAAACTTCACAATAAATTTCTAGTTTGGCCTCTAACTAATTTGGGGTTTCTAATCCTATCTACAGCAGTTGACAATGAAAGAAGAAAAGCTTCTACTTCCTAGCGTTTGAGCCTCCAAGATCGTCAATTCGCTCCAATTCATTGTTAATATTGCTGTTAATCAAAGGTGAGGTTCTCTCACAATTTTAACTTGAATTCAGTGAATTTTTGGTGTTAATTTTGTTCGAAAGATGAAAAATATGTAAGTTTCATTTTTGAGTATTTCTGAGTTGCAATCTTGTTGAAAGCTCATGTTTGAGGTTGAATAACACTTCCGTCATGATTTAGGCCTGGACAACTTTGCGTTACCTGGGTCGACCCAGAATAGAGCTAGGTACACCTAAAATAGAGCTAGGTTGACCCTTGGGTCAACCCCTGGGTCGAACTATGCTCTATGGTGGGTCATCACCTGGGCCAAAAGGCCCAAGTAGGCTCTGTTTCCTTCTGTGGATTTATGCAAGTTTTTGTAACCATTCTAGTGCTAATTTGTGAAGTTTTCAAGCATGATTCAAGTGCTAATACGACACCACTTCATTGAGTTAAATTTTCATAAAATCATGTGTTGAATTTTTTAGTTATTTTAGCGGCAAAATTGTAGTGTTTCTTGTCATTTTCTAGTGTTTTTCCATGATTTTGTTTATTCGAAATCTTAAAGATATTTCTTATGTTTTGTGAACATGTGTACGATAACTGTTTTCGAAATGTTTTAAAAAAGAAAATATGTTTAAAAAAATAAACATAGCTTTAGTAAAATGTTGTAGATCTATTAATATTATTATCATTTAAACACTGATTTTCAAAGTAATCGATTTAAAAAGATTTTCTGATAAACTTTGTTTTTAATTATTTTCGTAAAGTATGATTTTTAAGTAAAAACATCACATATTTGCACAATTCAAGAAGCCCTGTTGGAGATCGAATAACAATGCATACCATGCGGTATGGGATGTGGCCATATACGGTTTTATTTAATCCCAGATCCATCCAGTTGAAGTATTAATCTTAGTATTTTCCAGTGAACCTCGTGTTCCTCGGTGTTATTCAGTGTTTCGTAGTGTGAAGCTGGCTTAGAGTGTGTGAACCGTTAAGTGAAAATGTACGGTATAAGAGGAATGATTATCAGTTTTCGGGTTACTATCTGAGGGTCTGTGGCACATTTTGTAACGGTTGGAAATTTCCGACTCCTCGAGAGTCGGAAATTCCGAGACGTTAGTGAAAGAATTTAGAAGGTGAGAAAGAAAAGATAGAACTAATAGAATAGAAGAAGAAGAACATCAGAATCACCAGAGTAACACGAATCTCACAGCGGAACGAATAACATATAATATATAACATAACTTTGAAGTAAACAGTTATATATATACAATAGCACTTATCAGAGTACAGCACTTACAACACAGCGGAAATAACTATAGCTATAGAATCTTGCAGCCTCCTGCTCCAAGCTCTCCAAGCATATCTGTAAATCCCGACTACTTGACTGCCCGTACAAATTTAGGCACCCAAGAGTTTAGGGAAAACAATAAAGTAAACTCCGGGTCAGTCATGGGACTGGTATGAGTAAAATAGTTTAAAACAGGTATAGAATATCTCATAAGACCACGCCGTGAATACGGAACGGGTTTTTCCCTTATGAATATCCGAACAACTTTGACAAGCAATATCATTGTGATATTATAATAATGTCTAAGTACAAATAGGTATCAATCTAGCAGAAACGCTTGCATCTCACGTTCTACATACATAGTATAAAATCATAAACCGCAGGGCGCTTATCGGAAAATGGATTCCAACAGACAAGGTATGGGAGCACCTTCTGAATAGTGTACTCTAGAGGTGATACACTCAGGGTTCAACAAGAACGTCTTGCAACCCGGCCACACATGACCGCTCACTCATTTAGCTTGAGTGTCGCGAATATATTGCCACTACGGTTATAGGCCATCAAACCGTCGTACGAAGATACAGAATCAAAAAGAAGTATAAATATGAATATTCCCTAGATCGGTGACAATACATCCTGCTTGGGGATGACCCAACTAGCCATGCTGCCTAGCCCAACTTTTGTTACTTCCCGGTGTGAGGCTAGAAGCTACGTCTATCTTCAGAACATCTGATCACCATTCACTTTGAATGCCACATCGTCATACCCGCCAAATCACAAATTGACTTATCCAAAGATAACACGGGTATATAGCTAAGAGAAACGAATTCCTCCGCCACCAAACGTGAATACGTTTGAACAGATCAACTTACGCGATCCATTGGATATACTCTGTCAGACCTTCTTCCATATATGTTGTCCTGGGACTGGACAAACCGAAGGCACTATTCAGTATATCCATCTTAGTCACTGTTATCTAAGACTTATACAACAACCCTTGCACTTTACTCCGTCTTCAATTTATCTTTGGCAGATATTGCTCGCAACGCTTATGCCAATACAGAGTGGTTCTTTGGATAATAATCCAACCGGTCTCTCCATATTAACAACGTTAAAATGGTAAAAACTTCGATAGTCTGTGAGTTAACTATCAAATGAAAACATGTCGGTGTACAAACAACGATCTTATTTCCAAATGGAAATTCGATCGATCAATCAGCATATGTTCATATTTCCTTATTTCATATATTTAGAAAATATATGTTATTAATCATTGGAAAACATTTCCATAAATTATTTTCACATCACTATTATTTCGCAACTATCAGTCCCTAACTGTAACTAGTATGAGAACAATTCTCTAAGTATCAATACGGAAGGTCGAAACCAACATCAGATCGTCACTTAGAAAACCGTTCAACTTACCCTCTCCAGTCAGTTTCTGAATTTGCTTAACTCTATTTCTTAAATTCTTATCATGAAAACATTTCATTTTCTATATTTAGAAACATATCTGACTATATTTGGAAAACGTTCCCAAAACTCATTTACGGATTTCAAATGAACGTTGTATAAAACATCGTTACGCTTAATACATAAATCGCTTATTACTTAACTATATTTCAAATCAACCTTTTCTATCGAACCACAACTATTCCTTTGTCAATTCTGAAGTCAATCAAGTTGGGGTATAATTACCTCTCAGACCTTAATTGAACAACGTCCTTTACTGTGAAATAGATGAAGCTCGTCACTCACCTTTTCCAATCATCTGTTTACGCAAATTCTCGGATTCAGGTTACGAATCTACTTCTTATATGACAACGTTTGATTATAACTATAACGTTATAATTCCTACTTCTACAATATCAAACCTGAATTATAACTTTATCTCCTAACTCGAATACTTAAACAGACACCTAATTTCTTAATCAATAACTAAACCTGGATTTAAACCCTGGAAAGTAAATAGTACTTTCCCGAATTTGCTATAATCGAATTCAACATATAACTCTCTTTCGAGTAATCTCTATTTGATTAACTCTTCTTCGAATAACCTATATTCGATTATCTCTCTTCGAATAACTCATATTCGAAATCTCTCTCTTTCGAATAAACAATATTCGCTCTCTTTCTTTCGAATATGCTATATTCGAAAATCTCCTTTCGATTTACTAATCGATAACTCCTTTCGATCAAACTAAAATCGATAACTCCTTTAACTCTATTTGAATAACTAATATTCGACTAACTCCTTTGGATCAACTCATTTGATTAACTCCTTCGAATAACTAATTTGAATAACTTACCTTCGAATAACCAATATTCGATTTACTCTAACTCGATTAACTTAATTCTAATCGATTTACTCCATTTCGATTCAACTTAATTCAAATCGATTAACTTAACTCAAATTGATTAACTCCTTTCGGATAACTAAATTCGATTTAACTCTAATTGAATAACTAATATTCAATTAACTCTTACGTGTTTAACTCTATTTGAATAAGTAATTCGAATCACTCTAATGTGTTTAACTCTATTCAAATATCTAATTCGAATAACTCATTTCGAATGACTAAATTCGATTAACTCTTTTAACTTTACTCGAATAGCTATATTCGATTACACCTTCTTTCGAATAACTATATTTGATTAACTCTTCGACTAACTCCTTTGGATTAACTAACTTCGAATCACTCCTTTGGATTACTAACTTCGAATAACTCTTCGACTAGCTCCTTCGGATTAACTAACTTCGAATAACTCTTCGACTAGCTCCTTCGGATTAACCCTTCGATTAACTCCTTCGGATTAACTAACTTCGAATAACCAATATTCGATAACTACTCTTCGAATAAATAATATTCGATAACTCTTCTCAAATGAATCATATTTGATTTCTCCACTCGAATAAACTATATTCGATAACTCTTCTCAAATGAATAACATTTGATTTCTCCACTCGAATAAACTATATTCGATTACTCTTCTCTCGAATACCTTATATTCGATAACTCTACTTCGGATATGTGATATTCGACAACTCTACTCGATTAACTCTACTTGGATAACTCTAACTGATCCACTCTGACTGGTCAACTTTAACTGGTCAACTCTAACTGGTCAACTCTAACTGATCAACTCTAACTGATCAATCCTAACTGGTCAACTCTAACTGGTCAACTCTAACTGATCAACTCAAACTGATCAATCCTAACTGGTCAACTCTAACTGGTCAACTCTAACTGATCAACTCAAACTGGTTAACTCAAATGGTTAACTCTAACTGGTTAACTCAAATGGTTTACCCTAACTTGATTTACTTGTCTCGATTAACTGAACTAATCCACTTAGTTTAACTTAGTTAATTCACGTTGATTAACTCTAGCCGGTTCACTTAGTTTAACTCAACTAATTTACTTCGATTAACCACTTAGTTAACTTAACTAATTCACATCGATTAATCCTTTAGTTTAACTTAACTAATTCACATCGATTAATCCTTTAGTTTAACTTAACTAATTCACATTGATTAATCATTTAGTTTAACTTAACAAATTCACTTTGATTCACCGCTTAGTTTAACTTAACTAATTTACTTTGGTTAACCACTTAGTTTGACTTAACTAATTCACTTTGATTAACCACTTAGTTTAACTTAACTAATTCACTTCGTTTAACTCAACCAATTCACTTGGTTAACTCGACCAATTCACTTGGTTAACTCCCATTTATTTAACAAATAAATATCTTCTTTAGTTTAATTCTATTTATTTAATCTCTAAATAAACACCCTTTATAATATTCTATTTATTTAATCTCTAAATAAATATCCTTTATATTTGTTCTAACGAATATAATTCCTTTATATTTTGACTAACAAATATATCCTCTTATATTCGATTAACATATATATTCCCTTATATTGATTTACAAATAAAACTCTTTTATATTTGTTTTACCAACTATATTCCTTAATATTCAAAAAATCCTTTTTCTTATATATATATATATAAAATCCCTTGATTTTATATAAATAAACTATTTTCAAAATATACTTTGAAAACCCCTCTCCTACAGTCTGGTATTTCTCATGGTATTTAACACACCATATAACAACGATAAATATCGTCCCACCATGCATAATTACACATATTATATACATCACATTATATATCACAATATAAAAATCACAGTAAAATAACTGTTGAGGAATCCAGTTGGATTCCTCCAACCTGTTTCCCTGCACCACAGATGTTAGGCAATACAACAACATCGATTTCACTTCACTGTGAAATATTCTGATAGCAGAATCAACATATGACTATTTAACGGTTTATATATATACGTATATATATATATATATATATATATATATATAAAATCTCTACTAACTAACTAGCAGTTCAATCAAACAGTCAACACACTGTCAAACAGTCAAACAGATAATATTTTAACAGTTCTAAGAATACACCGTGAAAATAAAACTGTTTAGAGTTTGTGAGATTTACTCACATTTGCAGTTCATCGTTAAAGAACGATATACTGTTATTTGATTTGAATCAAACAATTTATTTTGTCGTAAATCCATACAAGCCCCAATCCACTTCCAGTCAGCTTCATTGTGTAGCCTTTGTCAAGACGGTTCCAATGTCTCTTGTTTCGCCAGATTCTTATTAATCCGTCATCAACAGTGCGTTCTCCTCCAAAACCATCCGCTCCAGAATATACTTTCAATGTCATTTCCCACATTTGGAAAAATCGAAACTCAGTAAACCCCTCTGATCAAACCGATAAATCCTCCCCAACTAAATCCTAAATTGTACAAAAGAAAATATAACGGGCCTTCGCTGAATACCCGACCCATCAGCCTAACCCCAAATCGCACCCTTATCTTCTTCGATCCTTCACAAAAGAAATGGCCGTGTCTTCCTTTGAGTCCACCCGCTGAAAACCTTCCACCATTTTTCGAACCCCAATCGCCATCTTTAATCGGGTCTTCATCTTCTCAATCCCACAACCCAAATTCGCACTCCAGTATTACCCAATGACCGCTAACAGTACTTTGGCAATACTGAGCCCCAATGTCGCTCCCTAGCTCATATGCAGTTGTTTTAAAAATCAAACCAAAACTCACAAAAATACCTTATCAACTCACCTTCCTCCTCACACTAACAACTTCGAACTCGAACCAGGACCTGAATCGCATCCTCGACAATTTCCCGAACCCAACCTCGTACTTTTTCAACAATCACCGACTCCCCTCACTCACAAGCTTCCGCCTTATCTCCACCATATGGAACTCGTACCAACTCTGCACTCAAGCTTGCTCCGGAAACAACGTCGTCGCTCCACCATTCTCCTCACCGGAGTACACCGCAACCTAGCTGGCACCACCGACCTAGTCTGACCTCTCACCACCTGCAGCGACGACCCCGAGTACTCCCCCAAATCGCCTGAAAGCACAGCCGTGGTTCAGGGAACCCGCACCACTGAACACGTCGAGCTCTCCAGAAGTATTCCCAACGTGAAGAGAGTCGACCCAGTAGTCTAAATGAATTGATTTCATATTTTTAGAGAATTTATTCAATTTGTTTTAGGATTTAGCAGTTTCGGAAATTTGTTTTTAGAAGGGAAAGAAAGCGGCGGCTTCTTTTGATTTTAGAAACGAACGATAGTTCTAGGTCTTAAGTAAATGTTGAGGGGGGTACTTATATAGGGTTTGTTTTGAAGACGTGGAGTTTTCACTAACCAAAGGATGCATTATGGGCCATGAAGGAACACGTTATGAGCAAGCTTGACCACTCAAATGTTTTAATTATTTTATTAAAATTAAACGATGAAATACCCTTTAAAACCAACTCATACGAGCCACGAACAACGGAGACAAAAATACAGTTGATATCAGCGATGTGCCAGGATTCCAAGAATATAATAATACCGGTAGATTGACTCCTATTTTGAAACCTCAAAATGTTGATTTCAGGGTGCGAAATACTCCAAATAAAAAGTTGTTTATTTAATTAATTAAAAATTATAGTAAAATTCTAAAAATTAAATTATCGCTATGTCTCAAAAGAACCTTGTCTAAATTCACGCCTGATATCTAGTTATTTCGAAATAACTGTTACGGTCAATAAACGATTCTATAGCGACTATTCTGAAATTTGATTTGGACATAAATCAAAATCTACACGACGAAATCCCGATTTTTCTCTTCCACTAGAAAGATATACTCCACCAGCTCCACACGTTTCTTGTTTCACAGAAATCCGGCTTATAACGAATCTTGTATATTCAGTTGAAGTTCAACTCGCCAAATAACGAACTGCCGCGACGTTTCAGGTTCGTTCTAATTATAATTATAAATTATAAGTTCGAACGTTGTACTTTAAGTTATCGATATCGCCAAATCGATATATAAATAAATAAATTAATTAATTATTCGACAGCTAAAAAACGCGCCATTACAGACTTCCCCCCTTAAAATAATTTCGTCCTCGAAATTGCTAAGCTAGGAAAATGCTACCAACTTTACTAACTAGATTCAAATATCTTTTAGTTTACTTCTCAACTCCAGTTTCAACTGAACCATTAAATTTTCAATTAAATTATTAATTCATTCTGGCTAACTGAATTTCCATAAATCATGAGAATGTTCTAACGCCTGGAATTTTCGAAAAATTTCGCCATAACCTCCTTTGTATTGGTCAATATGACAAACCACCCCTCGCCTCTCTAGGCCTTCTCCAACCCAAAAGAAAATCAAACAGCCAAGCGGCTTGCCAATTCGGCTCATAAAATCCAAACTCATATATGATATAAACTTGTACCTTTTTGTCGGGCATTTAACTCTATCCCTTGCATCTGCTACCACTTCAACATATACCAATGTTATCCATTCCAATTGATCTCCAATCAGTTCATATCCTCAAATCCAAATCGAATTTCATTCGAACTCTAATATCAAATTCCAAATTATTGACTTATCAATTTGGTTCCATTCTAGATTATCTCTAATCCCAATTCAATTTTATTTAACTCTGTTCAAGTTAAATTTCAATTTATTTTTACCATCTCATTTTATTTAACTTCATTAGTTAAACTTTAATTCCAGAACTTAAGTTCCTGGGTTTCTTTCAAATCAATTTGAAATCATAATGCCAATTCAAAACCTTTGAATTTCTAAACAACTTGTTTTCTCAAAACAATTCAAAAACAAAACCTTTGGTAGTAATCCATCACTTAGAACTCGAAAATGAACACTGATGATGTCTAGATTCATCATCAGAATCTATTTTCTAGCTATCGAAGTGAGTTCAATACTATATCATTTTCAATTTGAAAAACATTTTCAAAATCTCCCAGGAACTTAAAATTTCCTTATTTTAATTCCAAATCTGATTTAAATTCATATTTAATTCAAACTATTTCATATATTACATTCATATGAATTCTGATTGGTCATTTATAACCATTTCACCCTTTTATAATCTTATCTGATTATAATAACAACCAACACAATCAATATACTATAATAATTTCAAGATATATATTTCTTCTATAAACAAATATATTTTGGGAAAAATTATTTCATTTACCCTCTTTCAAAACATACCATGTCGGTTCATCGTATTTAAGTGTTTAGTAACCCTTATCGATACAGTGGATCAACTGATCGACCAGAATTCATAAGCCACTCAACCAATGAGTCTCCACAATATAAAACCATTTTATATTGATTAACAATTACGCGCTCATATATATACACTCAAACTCAATTTAGGATATTACTAATCCCATCTCTATCGAGTTATGCCACAGAGCCAAGGTAATCACTTAACTTAAGCTCTGATACCAACTGTAACGGCTGGAAATTTCCGACTCCTCGAGAGTCGGAAATTCCGAGACGTTAGTGAAAGAATTTAGAAGGTGAGAAAGAAAAGATAGAACTAATAGAATAAAAGAAGAAGAAGAACATCAGAATCATCAGAGTAACACGAATCTCACAGCGGAACGAATAACATATAATATATAACATAACTTTGAAGTAAACAGTTATATATATACAATAGCACTTATCAGAGTACAACACTTACAACACAGCGGAAATAACTATAGCTATAGAATCTTGCAGCCTCCTGCTCCAAGCTCTCCAAGCATATCTGTAAATCCCGACTACTTGACTGCCCGTACAAATTTAGGCACCCAAGAGTTTAGGGAAAACAACAAAGTAAACTCCGGGTCAGTCATGGGACTGGTATGAGTAAAATAGTTTAAAACAGGTATAGGATATCTCATAAGACCACGCCGTGAATACGGAACGGGTTTTTCCCTTATGAATATCTGAACAACTTTGACAAGCAATATCATTGTGATATTATAATAATGTCTAAGTACAAATAGGTATCAATCTAGCAGAAACGCTTGCATCTCACGTTCTACATACATAGTATAAAATCATAAACCGCAGGGCGCTTATCGGAAAATGGATTCCAACAGACAAGGTATGGGAGCACCTTCTGAATAGTGTACTCTAGAGGTGATACACTCAGGGTTCAACAAGAACGTCTTGTAACCCGATCACACATGACCGCTCACTCATTTAGCTTGAGTGTCGCGAATATATTGCCACTACGGTTATAGGCCATCAAACCGTCATCCGAAGATACAGAATCAAAAAGAAGTATAAATATGAATATTCCCTAGATCGGTGACAATACACCCTGCTTGGGGATGACCCAACTAGCCATGCTGCCTAGCCCAACTTTTGTTACTTCCCGGTGTGAGGCTAGAAGCTACGTCTATCTTCAGAACATCTGATCACCATTCACTTTGAATGCCACATCGTCATACCCGCCAAATCACAAATTGACTTATCCAAAGATAACACGGGTATATAGCTAAGAGAAACGAATTCCTCCGCCACCAAACGTGAATACGTTTGAACAGATCAACTTACGCGATCCATTGGATATACTCTGTCAGACCTTCTTCCATATACGTTGTCCTGGGACTGGACAAACCGAAGGCACTATTCAGTATATCCATCTTAGTCACTATTATCTAAGACTTATACAACAACCCTTGCACTTTACTCCGTCTTCAATTTATCTTTGGCAGATATTGCTCGCAACGCTTATGCCAATACAGAGTGGTTCTTTGGATAATAATCCAACCGGTCTCTCCATATTAACAACGTTAAAATGGTAAAAACTTCGATAGTCTGTGAGTTAACTATCAAATGAAAACATGTCGGTGTACAAACAACGATCTTATTTCCAAATGGAAATTCGATCGATCAATCAGCATATGTTCATATTTCCTTATTTCATATATTTAGAAAATATATGTTATTAATCATTGGAAAACATTTCCATAACTTATTTTCACATCACTATTATTTCGCCACTATCAGTCCCTAACTGTAACTAGTATGAGAACAATTCTCTAAGTATCAATACGGAAGGTCGAAACCAACATCAGATTGTCACTTAGAAAACCGTTCAACTTACCCTCTCCAGTCAGTTTCTGAATTTGCTTAACTCTATTTCTTAAATTCTTATCATGAAAACATTTCATTTTCTATGTTTAGAAACATATCTGACTATATTTGGAAAACGTTCCCAAAACTCATTTACGGATTTCAAATGAACGTTGTATAAAACATCGTTACGCTTAATCCATAAATCGCTTATTACTTAACTATATTTCAAATCAACCTTTTCTATCGAACCACAACTATTCCTTTGTCAATTCTGAAGTCAATCAAGTTGGGGTATAATTACCTCTCAGACCTTAATTGAACAACGTCCTTTACTGTGAAATAGATGAAGCTCGTCACTCAGCTTTTCCAATCATCTGTTTACGCAAATTCTCGGATTCAGGTTACGAATCTACTTCTTATATGACAACGTTTGATTATAACTATAACGTTATAATTCCTACTTCTACAATATCAAACCTGAATTATAACTTTATCTCCTAACTCGAATACTTAAACAGACACCTAATTTCTTAATCAATAACTAAACCTTGATTTAAACCCTGAAGAGTAAATGGAACTTTCCCGAATTTGCTATAATCGAATTCGACGTATAACTCTCTTTCGAGTAATCTCTATTTGATTAACTCTTCTTCGAATAACCTATATTCGATTATCTCTCTTCGAATAACTCATATTCAAAATCTCTCTCTTTCGAATAAACAATATTCGCTCTCTTTCTTTCGAATATGCTATATTCGAAAATCTCCTTTCGATTTACTAATCGATAACTCCTTTCGATCAAACTAAAATCGATAACTCCTTTAACTCTATTCGAATAACTAATATTCGACTAACTCCTTTGGATCAACTCATTTGATTAACTCCTTCGAATAACTAATTTGAATAACTTACCTTCGAATAACCAATATTCGATTTACTCTAACTCGATTAACTTAATTCTAATCGATTTACTCCATTTCGATTCAACTTAATTCAAATCGATTAACTTAACTCAAATTGATTAACTCCTTTCGAATAACTAAATTCGATTTAACTCTAATTGAATAACTAATATTCAATTAACTCTTACGTGTTTAACTCTATTTGAATAAGTAATTCGAATCACTCTAATGTGTTTAACTCTATTCAAATATCTAATTCGAATAACTCATTTCGAATGACTAAATTCGATTAACTCTTTTAACTTTACTCGAATAGCTATATTCGATTACACCTTCTTTCGAATAACTATATTTGATTAACTCTTCGACTAACTCCTTTGGATTAACTAACTTCGAATCACTCCTTTGGATTACTAACTTCGAATAACTCTTCGACTAGCTCCTTCGGATTAACTAACTTCGAATAACTCTTCGACTAGCTCCTTCGGATTAACCCTTC